>CM067171.1:76167567-76350067 GCA_034093135.1 Erigeron breviscapus | reverse complement strand
GTAGGACGTGTGGAATTATAGAACAGTTTTAGAGGTATTAACACAAATAAAAGGTTAGCTTTACGTTTTGATTGATTGATTATCTTTGCCTCTAAGCTATAGCTTTTTGATTTTGTCTTAAGCTTCCTCAAAACATTTTGCATGACTAATCTTTGAATGTTTTAAAAAGTGGGAAAACTTTTACACTTAAGTTGTCCGCTCATCTTTAAATGATTTATTTTTCTTGGACTATTTGTTTGATGACAAGCAAAGACTTAAGTGTGGGGGTATATGATGAGCGTTCACTTTGTGATTATTTCCTCTACCATTTGACCACATTTTAATGTGTAAATGAGTTTATAAGTGTGAACTTTTGGTACTTAATGGATTCAATGTTAACGCATGTTCGTGGAAGATGCGAACGAGGGTAAATGACATCTATCAACTCAACATGAACGCCAATGGAAGTTACAAGACACAAGAAGGCAAAACGAGAGTCAAACAAAGAATATCTGGAGCGGCATGAGCTACCAGCGCCGCTGGCTACCCATGCCAACGTGAATACATATCGACTCATCAAGCACATCTAGGCCATCTTAAACATGTCACATTTATAACATTAAGTCCTTAAACACGTAGGTACATATAACACTTCAATTACATATAAGCATTAAATCATTTAAAGACTTAACAAAAGCAAAGTGTTGACTTAACGATTCAAGTCAATCGTTAAACAAAGTCTGGGATAATATAGTATGCATTGGGGTTTAAAGAATTGTCTAATGGCATGGTAAGGCCACCTGACAATCATGCTCGAAGCGGTTGCTTTGTGGTTGCGACATGCTTACTTTGGTCCTACAAGCTCGAATAATGACATTAACGTCATTAATGAGTCATATTTGTTCGATCAGTTGCTCGAGAACAACGCTCTTTAGGTCGCTTTATTGCTAATAGTGAAAATTTTACATAGAGGAATTATCTAGCCGATGGTATTTACTCGGATTGAGCTACACTAGTAAAATATTTTAAATGTCCCTTTGATCGAATGACCATGAAGTTTAAGAGATAACAAAAAGCTATAAGAAAGGACGTTGAACGATCATTCAAGGTGCTTCAAGGTCGTTGGCAAATAGTTAAGCAACATGCACGCCCATTCAGCATCAACAAAATTAAGCGCATCATGTACACTTGTGTGATTTTACACAACATAATCGTTGAATATAACAGTCGTGCAATTAGTCCATTGGATTTAGACTTATTGTCCAATGTAGGAAATAAACCGTCCCGTTTGTGAAATGACAGGTTGTCAACACAATTACCGATGATGGGGGGAATTACTCAATAGAGCGACGCACCATCGACTTAACGGTGCTCTAATCGAATACATTTGGACCATTCGTGAAAACTGTCGACAACGTTAATGTAGCTTGTTTTACCTTTTTTATTAGTAGTGTCATGTTTAATTTTTTTATTAATGTAGTAGTTTAAATTTTTAATAATGTATTGGTTTTTAATTTTAATATGTGATAATTTAATATTTAGTAATGTAATATTTTAGTTTTATTTTTATAAAAATAATAGTTTTGTTATTTTTTGGGTTAAATAAAATAGATATATAAAATTGGAAAAAGAGTGCTTATTAAGAGTGTATTTAAAAAAGAGATAAAAAACTGATGTGATATTGAAATAGAGATGAAAAGAACTTTTTTACTAGGAATGATCAAATATGCATGTTATAATCAATGTATTGGTTGGGTGAATAATTGTTATCATGATGATTTGTATTATGGCATAATGTGTCTCATATTATAAAACGAGAGAAAAGAGTAGGTATGAATGATAGTGTCATGTAAAGACTAGAAAAATACAAAATATTTGGCGATTTTCATGGGTCCATCTTGATTTTTTATGTTTGCTGGCTCCCTTCTTTCCCATGTATCTCCACATTTCAGCTTTCTTATTTGTCGTAAAATAAGTACTCCGTAATACTGGCGTACATACATATATTAATAAATCAACCAGATTTTATTTTCGAAAATCATCAATAAAAGTTGTTAATTACATTTATGATAATTCGTCGTATCATAGTTTGTTATGTTTAACAAATCTTGTGGTTAAGAAAATTATTCAAAGACCTACAGTTTTTAGTTGATGACATATTATAAAGTCAATAAACATTGTAATTGTAACACGAGTAACTAATACTTCTTTTGTCTTAAATTTGATGTTTATTTAATTTGGTATATCTTGAAAATAATCAATTATCTGCAAATTCGATCAATCTTGAATCATTTTTAAGTATAAATGTTAAACATCATTGATAGATTTATATATGTTTTTATAAATTGCCTGATTTTTTTTTTGTATCAATCATAATTTCTAAAGGGAAAGAAATATCTTTTGCTAACAGTAATTTTACTCAAGTTTCATATATTCATCATAAGCATCAGTAGAAGTGATTAAACCCTATCTTCTTAAAAATAATAATTTTTTTTAAAATCAACCAATCCAATATTAATGAAAAAAATATCTAGAGCAATGCTAGAAAACTTTACAACTCCGTAGTACAGTACCCGTAACAGGCTCTTTTGTTAATTTTCTCTAATAGACCCCACCAATAAAATGCAATGGTAGGCTCATAGGCTTTGAAAAAGCACAAAACACTCATAAACACTGAGAACACTGACAGTGATGTAAATCTGCTTTCTAGTATTAGAAAGAATTCGGGAAGGATCCTTCAAATTGTTTTTAAATTGAGGGATTAAATTGGACACATCTTTATTCTTGAATTAAAATCAAACTAAATTTTAGACCCATGTCATATAAACGGGTTTTACAACATTATTACTATAATAATTAGTATATGAACAAGAAAATACTTATACATTAAATGTAAAAATATATTTAAAAAATATTGAGATATTTATATGTAAATACTGAATGATAAATCATATCAAGGTTGGATGGTGTAACATGGTTTCTTTTATACAAACTCTTCCAGAGAAGCAATATCTTAACTTTGATTACATAATTGACCGAGTTCTCATTGATGTCTTGCAAAAAAGTAATTTTATTTTCGTTAGCATGATTGTTAAGAACAATAAAAGTAGCAGCTAGTTCGTGGGTTTTCAATAATTTTGTCTGTTGTGATTTATTTGTAGGTTTCAGTTTATATAAGAAGAATCTGTATCCTAAATATAATTTGATTTTAATTACTAATAACAACAATGATTATCCAAATTATAATCTGATTACAATTACTAATAATAATAATATTACAATTAATTTGATTACAGTTAATAATATAAAATAAAATATTGATATAAATATGTAACCTTCCTAACTTTTAGCTATATTTTGTTATTAGATAGACATTATGCAATAAAGTATTAATTATTTTTAAATTGGGTTAAAAGTGTAAATTGGTGATGAAAACCAAAAAGTGTAAATTAATTTAGACATGTGTTGATTTAATTAATTTTGAGAAAATGAGAGTTGTGATTGGTCAATTGAGGTTAGGTCAGTTGTCTTTTAGTATATTAAGATTAAGATGTCAAAATTCAGATATTATCTTTGAATCTTAACTCTAATTTCAATTCAAAGGTCAAAATTTACTTAACATAATTACTTATGTTAGGCAACTTTAAGAAATCCCCTCCCAAAGAATACTCATGTTTATGGTTGTAGGGGTGATAAAAATACGGTGATAAGAATACGGGTTGACCCATAAAATACAGGTGAAAGACGACATTGATGTAAAAGGGGTGATACAAATACGAGGTGACCCATAAAAACCAAAGAACCGACTTGCTAAAAACCCGAACACAGTGAAATATGGTTGTAACTAGGCCGATCCACGGGCCTTACCTCTCATAAAAATCGTTTTTTTTAATGTATAATAAACTATACATAAATTATTATATCTTGACATGTGTATTTAGGGGGAAAAAGGGGGAAAAAAGAAAAGCTAAGATAAGGAGATTTCTTGGCCTCTTTGAAATCGTCACGGTTGGCGCAACCGTGTCATTGGACCCCGTTTTGAAGTGTATCTTGTACTCCGGAAGCTAGAGCTAAGATAAGGAGAGAGAATGTTAGACGGGGACTCAACTAATTATAATAAGTTTATTTGTTTAAATATAAAATATATATATGTTTAATAATAATAATATAAAGAAACATGGATGGTAAGGGGTATTTTTGGGTGTCTTCTTTCAGAAGATGAGGTATTCGGGTTCTGATGTAGCTATGAAGAATAGGGTAAGTGTGTCACGGTTGAGAGAGGTCTTAAAAGGGTTATTTTCCTATAACTCTTACGTTTCTTTCCCTTCTATATCATTCAATTTTCAAACCCTGTTGACCATGATGACTTGGATATCATTTAAGCTAACATGGACTCATTTAACTAAGGTAACATTATTTATGTGGTCTTTTCTTAAACTGTGATGATCCATATACTATCATCTTTTAATAGTATATATATCACAAAACATGCTCTAAGATGTTGTATTGTATAGTATTGTGAACACATGTTTTAGAAGATAAAGATAGAAATAAAAGAAAAACAAAAAAAGTGTGAGACAAAGGCGTAAAATTTTTTCATTAAAAAGGGTCTTTTGATGACAACTCAAGCCCTTCTCTTTAAGCAATATATATAATACTAGGTTAGTCCCGTGCGTTGCACGTTTATATCTTATTAATCTTATTGATTCATTGTAAATTAGATCTTGTAAAAACAATAACCTACACAATGTTGATCTTTAATCTGATCGTAGTGATAATATCAGTAAAAGATGTGAAGTTAAAGAAATGGCGGGATCCTGTAAAATCTTGGATAGACCTCATGAAGACGCGCGTTTATTTTTTGATATGATTATATATTGATGTCACGGACTGCAGCAACATGAAGACGACGACGACCACCATGACAGACTTTCATAACACATAAGAACGTGTAAGTCCCAACTCAATAGATGGTACCACTGAAGACACCTCTATGTCAATAGTGAGATTACTTTGCAATACACACACTGATCTGGAGACGACCAGTTGCAGTGTGTAGTATACCAGGTTAATCTGGAGAGTTACTTATAAGATGACAAACGTATAACAAGTAACGACAATGCAATAAGTAAATACTTGTAAAGTAAATTGGTGAGACAATATGTAATTTTCAAGTGTAATTTATTTATTAATGTTAAATAAATTACAAGGTTGTTGTGGAACCAAGATAATACAATAATGTAAATATCCTAACAACCTATGAACTACAATTGATCTAAACTTGGAAATTCTCTTCAACAATCGAAACACTTAAAGTTGTGAAATATTCCTTTTTGCGATTGAGAGAATATTGCACAAGTCACCAAGAATATGCAAATGTCTGAATATGCAAAGTTGTTTCTTGGTTGTGCAAAGACCTCTATTTATAGACAAAGTTGGTATTGGGATTCCAACTTTGTCGTACAAATATAGTTGAGAACATTTAAGGAAGCAATTTGACTTCCTATGAAATGCTAGATAAAGTATGACATAAAGTCACTTTATCCAACCTGCTTTATGTACTTTTGTACTTTATACATAGATAAATGCTATTATCCGGATAAAGGTACATAATAAAAAATATATCTATATATATATATATATATATATATATATATATATATATATATATATATATATATATATATATATATATATATATATATATATATATATATATATATATATATATATATATATATATATATATATATATATATATATATATATATATATATATATATATATATATATATATATATATATATATATATATATATATATATATATATATATATATATATATATATATATATATATATATATATATATATATATATATATATATATATATATATATATATATATATATATATATATATATATATATATATATATATATATATATATATATATATATATATATATATATATATATATATATATATATATATATATATATATATATATATATATATATATATATATATATATATATATATATATATATATATATATATATATATATATATATATATATATATATATATATATATATATATATATATATATATATATATATATATATATATATATATATATATATATATATATATATATATATATATATATATATATATATATATATATATATATATATATATATATATATATATATATATATATATATATATATATATATATATATATATATATATATATATATATATATATATATATATATATATATATATATATATATATATATATATATATATATATATATATATATATATATATATATATATATATATATATATATATATATATATATATATATATATATATATATATATATATATATATATATATATATATATATATATATATATATATATATATATATATATATATATATATATATATATATATATATATATATATATATATATATATATATATATATATATATATATATATATATATATATATATATATATATATATATATATATATATATATATATATATATATATATATATATATATATATATATATATATATATATATATATATATATATATATATATATATATATATATATATATATATATATATATATATATATATATATATATATATATATATACATACATACATATATATATGTATATATATGTATATCTCTCTCTATATATATACACACATATATCTATATATCTAATATGAATGAATTGTATTCTCTATCTTCCATTTGTTGTCTTCGACTTCAATTGGAATGTCTTCACATCTGGTCAGATCTCAACTGGAGGAAGTCTTCAGTTGCATTAACTGTACATTGCAACTGGACTTCATATATTTCTGGACAATTCTTCAGGACTTCATATATTTCTGGAGACGCTCCAGTTTGTCAGTAAACTGGACCTAACAGAACGTGTTTTGCTATAAAAAAAAAAATTGGAATGAAATAAACGAATATAATGAATAATGTGTCAAATATGTTCATCAAAAGTAACAGGGAAAAATGTAAACCTATTGATTAAAAACATGAGTTAACTGTAAAAAAAAATACAACCATTGATTAAGAATATGAGTTAATAGGCTATACCTAAAGAACCAATAAACATAGTCATATAGGTTCTAAAAACATACGAAAAAAATCAACCAACATGAGTTAATAACAGTAAGAAAAGCTACAACCATTGATTAAGAATATGAGTTAATAATCAACAATACATATTGAACGAATAAACACTAACGAAAAAAATTCCTGAATTAAGAATTCGTTGAAATCGTGAGAAAGGCAGGTAAGAATCGACTAAGCAATTTATGTGAATAAGGGATTTGTGAGAAATTTATACACCCAAAGTGGATGTTTGAGGTTTTAGTAAAGTAAATGTGTTTCTATAGGAAGCTGTAAATCTATCGTAGTGTATATTTACGATATATCTTTTTAGATTTTGAAAGGTTAATTGTTAGAAAACATTATAAGGGGTGGCCGATGATTTTAATTAGCTATTTTAATAAGAGGTGTGGGTTCGAGTCTTGCTTCTTGTATATTTTTTTCTTAATAGAGATGATAAAAATATATTATGCATAGGTGGCAGCTTAGGTGTCAATATTTAAGAGACCGACGTTGACGTGGCGAAAGCAGAAGCATGTCACATCATCGCTTGGAGATAGAGAATTATATATATAGAGAGAGAGATATAATATAATATATAATATAATACAATATAATATATATATATATATATATATACCAACAAGGAGTTAGCCTAGTGGTAAGGCAATCACTTGATGACCTTAAGGTCTCAGGTTCGATCCCCACTTGGCACAAAAAATAATTCCTTTAAGGTACCCGTTACCAATGAAGCCTAGACCCACATGTGAAGTTTAAATACGCGGGTTCGATCCTTCGGGGTGCCCAGATCATGTGGGGATTAGGATGGAGGTATTGTACCGACATCATATGGCTCATACGGGGTGAGTCGATGGTATCCAATTGTGGTACCGGGGCTAGGGTTCCCTCCATTACCCTTTTTTTTAATATATATATATATATATATATAGATACTAGATGGATGCTCGCGCGTTGCAGCGAGAATGTTAACCGTCAATGCAATATTCTACATCTGTAGTTTATCTTGTGTGTGATCTAAAGAAAATTTAAAGGAAAATGCAACAAACAAAACTTATAACATTTTAATCACATTGTTTTGGCTGAGGAATTTCCTTGAAATATTGTTAAGAACTTATATGCTACTTAATCTTAATACTTGTAACTTTTTGAGCGAAACATACATTTATATCACATACACTAACATTTTACAGAGGAAAAATAACCCAAAAAAGAAAAGATTGTGATTATCCACAATTTTGTGATCCAAAAACAATGTCCCTCCAAGAAAACTTGTGTGCATTGTCTTGCAATTCTGTTGTTTTCAAGTTGATTCCCTGTCAAAATAAAAAATATTTACTAAGGTCATTCAGATTAATATATGATGATAAAGGGATTTTTAAAGTTGACTCCAACTTTGGGTAGAGTCAAAGGGATATTATCCTTATGTTTTCACCCAGATCGTTTTGTGCCATAACATAATAGATAAGATATAATTACACCAATCAAGCTAACTCCATATTTATTTATTTTTTGATCTACATAGCCCGTTTATGTCCTGTAAACACATGGAGCTATATTAATAAATTAATGTTATTTAGACTTGTGTAAAACATGTTATAAATGGATTACCATGACTGAAGTGAGGTTCTTAGAATGATTACAAGACGATACGGAGACAGGTGAGCAGATGAAACATTGGTTGGTGAGGATCATTGGCCCTGTAACAACACAAATCCAGTCAGTATGTGATTAATTAAAACTTTTTTAACTCTGGGGAACACTTCAAATAGTCAAAGGGTTTAATGCCATACCACATCGATTTTGTATATGTAAAGCATCCTAACCATTTGCTAATATCTACTAACTCATAAAAGAATTTAACGTCTTATATCGACCTCCGAAATGAAGGAAATTATTCAACTTATTTGGTTGTACCTCACAAGTATAATAAAGCGACAGATAAAAGAGATCGTCTCCAAACATGATCAGTATAACTTCATTTCCTTTCCTAACAACCGGCTCGTTAATTGCTCCATTTGCAACCTGATCAGATATCAGCCGCAGAACATATATATAACTTTAGATTCCTTAATTGCGGTTTAGCAATGGTATTAATGACTCACAGCAATGATATATTGCAACGAATTTCCTTTACAGTCATGTCAAGGCAAAGTACTTCGGATGTTTCCCCATAAGCTGCAAAACTAAATTTCAATTCAGCAAATAATCAGAGAAGAGTAAATATCTATATTGTTATTTGCTTCAAAAGTAAGTAGCACAAGATATAAAATCCATAATAAGCGATGAAGGAATGATGAACATATCAAATCTCGTTGACCATGCACATATGTTTAAATGACCAATGGCATTTTAATATGTCCTAAATGCAATATTAATTAACTGCATGTCACAACATGTGAAGATTCACTTATGGCATGAGAAAAATGACTACTTCATATTTTCGTCAAAAGAAGAGACATTTTTTTGGCCACTCAGTGTTATACACTCCATAAGTTTGTTGAGTAATTACACAACATTTGGATTGATAATCTCAAACACACAAAAATGAAAATGGCAGAAAATAAAGAATGGCACAATATATAAACCATATCCAAACATGATGTGTAAGACATGATTATTATAAAACATTATTTGTTGATTTCTATATACAACCTGTATCTACCACATTTTTTTACACTATTAATCTACATAAGACCCCTCCTTATAAAGAAGTCGGATGCACGACGAACGCCTTAGAGGCGTCGGACGCTATAAGCACATGCGGGTCTAAGGCCGGCGTCGGTCCGTTCCTTCCGTCTTCAGACGCAGCGTCGGCTGCTGTGTGGGCCCCTATGTTGACGTTTCAAATATAAAAAAAATGCTAGCCGTTGGAAAAGGAGGGGAGCGGAGCTCTTTCTCTTTTTTTTTTTTATAAAATATTTCCTATAAAACTCAACCATTTCACCTCACATTTCACCATAATTATATCATTTCTCTCTCAAATTTTATACATTTCATACACTTCATCAAAATTCTATATTTCCCCTCCCACCTTTAATCTACAACCATGCCTAGGAAAAACACCAAAAACATTTCAAATGAACAAAAATCTACACAACCCACACCATCTCGCTTCAATTTTGATGCCGATTTTGAAGCGCTCCTAAACATGCCTTTGGGATCTCCCCCGTCCATGTCGTCTTCAAATATGATGGGGCAATCAAGCAACTATGGTTCGATAAACACCAACATTCAAAATCAGTTAAATGAAAATTTTCAACAATTTCAAATACTTCAACAACTTCAAATGGCACAACAACAAGCACAACTACAAGCACAACAACAAGCACAACAACAGAGGCAATCTCAAGAAACAGCAGAGGCACGTACTAGTGTCGCTTCAGCAGAGGATGAGGTCGAAGAAGTCCCGGCACCCAGGCGACTGACCAAAAAAGGGAAAGAAATGGCAGACAAGCAGAATTGGTCCATTCCGGACACAGTATTGTTGTCAGAGGCGTGGACACACGCGTCACAAGACTCTCAAATCGGGATCAGCCAAGACGAGTCAATGTTCTGGGGTAAGGTGGTCGAGTGGTTCAACTTGAAGACAACTTATGGATCGCGCAACAAGAGTCAACTGCAAGGCAAATGGAACAAGATCAAAAAATGTTGTAAGCAGTATGGTGCTATTTTTGAGAAGCTGAACGAACAGGGACAACAGAGAGGCGCAAATGATAGATTGATTTACAAAGCCGCACACGACCAGTACCTAGCTACTTATCTCTCTCGATTCCCGTCATGTTTTGACGTTTTGAAGGATTGTCCCAAGTTTTGGCAGGGTCATAGTGTGTCAAAACGTAGGGAAGCCTCGTACGTTAATTTGGGTGACGATGGACCAAGCAACTATGAAATGCATCCGCCGGCGGAGCCGGATGCGGGGTTAGACCAGTTGTTTGGAGACGACCCGATTAGGAGACCACCGGATCGCAATGTGAGTCGCAGGATGTCGAGTGGTTCAGATGCGACTTCTAGTAGGGGCGGTTCGAGTGGGTCAGAGATGGCATTGAGTAAGCTTGATCAGATGCTGTTGATGCAAAAGGAAGCAGTTAGAAAAATTGATGAGAATCGGATGAAAGCAGAGGAGGAGCGGAAGAAAAAGTAAGATCATCGCTTCCGAAAGAAGGTGGTCGAGGCATTTAGGCTTCTGCAGCAACCGATTCTCACTGGTGTAGATGATGACGAGTTGGAGATGATCAAAGCTTCTCGTAAGTCGTTGATGGAGAAGTACGGGCCGCATTTTAGGTCACTTTAGGTTAATCTTCTAGTTTTAATAATTTGTAGTTTTAATTTGAGTTTTAGTATTATAGTTTTAGTATATATAGTTTTAGTATATATAGTTTTAGTATATATAGTTTTAGTATATATAGTTTTAGTATATTAGTTTTAGTATATATAGTTTTAGTATATATAGTTTTAGTATATATAGTTTTAGTATATATAGTTTTAGTATATATAGTTTTAGTATATATAGTTTTAGTATATATAGTTTTAGTATATATAGTTTTAGTATATATAGTTTTAGTATATATAGTTTTAGTATATATAGTTTTAGTATATATAGTTTTAGTATATATAGTTTTAGTATATATAGTTTTAGTATATATAGTTTTAGTATATATAGTTTTAGTATATATAGTTTTAGTATATATAGTTTTAGTATATATAGTTTTAGTATATATAGTTTTAGTATATATAGTTTTAGTATATATAGTTTTAGTATATATAGTTTTAGTATATATAGTTTTAGTATATATAGTTTTAGTATATATAGTTTTAGTATATATAGTTTTAGTATATATAGTTTTAGTATATATAGTTTTAGTATATATAGTTTTAGTATATATAGTTTTAGTATATATAGTTTTAGTATATATAGTTTTAGTATATATAGTTTTAGTATATATAGTTTTAGTATATATAGTTTTAGTATATATAGTTTTAGTATATATAGTTTTAGTATATATAGTTTTAGTATATATAGTTTTAGTATATATAGTTTTAGTATATATAGTTTTAGTATATATAGTTTTAGTATATATAGTTTTAGTATATATAGTTTTAGTATATATAGTTTTAGTATATATAGTTTTAGTATATATAGTTTTAGTATATATAGTTTTAGTATATATAGTTTTAGTATATATAGTTTTAGTATATATAGTTTTAGTATATATAGTTTTAGTATATATAGTTTTAGTATATATAGTTTTAGTATATATAGTTTTAGTATATATAGTTTTAGTATATATAGTTTTAGTATATATAGTTTTAGTATATATAGTTTTAGTATATATAGTTTTAGTATATATAGTTTTAGTATATATAGTTTTAGTATATATAGTTTTAGTATATATAGTTTTAGTATATATAGTTTTAGTATATATAGTTTTAGTATATATAGTTTTAGTATATATAGTTTTAGTATATATAGTTTTAGTATATATAGTTTTAGTATATATAGTTTTAGTATATATAGTTTTAGTATATATAGTTTTAGTATATATAGTTTTAGTATATATAGTTTTAGTATATATAGTTTTAGTATATATAGTTTTAGTATATATAGTTTTAGTATATATAGTTTTAGTATATATAGTTTTAGTATATATAGTTTTAGTATATATAGTTTTAGTATATATAGTTTTAGTATATATAGTTTTAGTATATATAGTTTTAGTATATATAGTTTTAGTATATATAGTTTTAGTATATATAGTTTTAGTATATATAGTTTTAGTATATATAGTTTTAGTATATATAGTTTTAGTATATATAGTTTTAGTATATATAGTTTTAGTATATATAGTTTTAGTATATATAGTTTTAGTATATATAGTTTTAGTATATATAGTTTTAGTATATATAGTTTTAGTATATATAGTTTTAGTATATATAGTTTTAGTATATATAGTTTTAGTATATATAGTTTTAGTATATATAGTTTTAGTATATATAGTTTTAGTATATATAGTTTTAGTATATATAGTTTTAGTATATATAGTTTTAGTATATATAGTTTTAGTATATATAGTTTTAGTATATATAGTTTTAGTATATATAGTTTTAGTATATATAGTTTTAGTATATATAGTTTTAGTATATATAGTTTTAGTATATATAGTTTTAGTATATATAGTTTTAGTATATATAGTTTTAGTATATATAGTTTTAGTATATATAGTTTTAGTATATATAGTTTTAGTATATATAGTTTTAGTATATATAGTTTTAGTATATATAGTTTTAGTATATATAGTTTTAGTATATATAGTTTTAGTATATATAGTTTTAGTATATATAGTTTTAGTATATATAGTTTTAGTATATATAGTTTTAGTATATATAGTTTTAGTATATATAGTTTTAGTATATATAGTTTTAGTATATATAGTTTTAGTATATATAGTTTTAGTATATATAGTTTTAGTATATATAGTTTTAGTATATATAGTTTTAGTATATATAGTTTTAGTATATATAGTTTTAGTATATATAGTTTTAGTATATATAGTTTTAGTATATATAGTTTTAGTATATATAGTTTTAGTATATATAGTTTTAGTATATATAGTTTTAGTATATATAGTTTTAGTATATATAGTTTTAGTATATATAGTTTTAGTATATATAGTTTTAGTATATTAGTTTTAGTATATATAGTTTTAGTATATTAGTTTTAGTATATTAGTTTTAGTATATATAGTTTTAGTATATTGTTTTAGTATATATAGTTTTAGTATATTAGTTTTTTCGTAGTTTTAGTATATATAGTTTTAGTATATATAGTTTTAGTATATATAGTTTTAGTATATATAGTTTTAGTATATATAGTTTTAGTATATATAGTTTTAGTATATATAGTTTTAGTATATATAGTTTTAGTATATATAGTTTTAGTATATATAGTTTTAGTATATATAGTTTTAGTATATATAGTTTTAGTATATATAGTTTTAGTATATATAGTTTTAGTATATATAGTTTTAGTATATATAGTTTTAGTATATATAGTTTTAGTATATATAGTTTTGTATTTAGTTTTAGTATATATAGTTTTAGTATATTTTTTTTCTTAGTTTTAGTATATATAGTTTTTGCGTAGTTTAAGTATATATAGTTTAAATGTATTTTTTTGTATGTTTTTTTGTAGGTAATTTTCAAAAGGAGAAAATGTACTGGAAAAGGGTTAGGCAAACTTTTCACACCATCATGGGTAGAGAGCCATACCGCGACGCGGATTCGATCAGTGGGAAGTTTCGAAAGATGAAAAAGGCTATTCAAGGATTCCACAATGTGTACACTCGTTTGAGCCATCATAGTGGCGAAAACGACGCGGATAAACAAACCCGTGCATTGCAGGAGTTTGGTAGTTTTAGTTTTCTTAGGGAGTGGGAGTTGATCAGGCATAGCTCGAGGTTTCATGTGATACTTGATTGGGATCCTAAGTCTAGCCGTGGTGAGCCGACCTCAAAAAGGTCGAAGACGACATCGGGTTCAGGGGGTGCACAGAGTGTGGGGTCAGAGGCGAGGGTTCACATTGACCTCAATGATACAGAGGGGAAGGGTGACACTAGGGAGACTCGTTATATACGCCCGATTGGTAGAGATGCGGCCAAAAGGGCCGCCTGGGCGGGTTCATCGAGTTCATCGGGTATGGATGCGACTTCGGATGACTTTGAGAGGTTGGGGGACAGGTTGGAGGGGTTAATGGACATTGACACGCAAAGGTTGGATATGAACAAGCAACGGATGGAGATGGAGCAGAAGAAGTATGAGATGAAGCAGGAGAAGGCATATCTTAAAGATATGCAAATGTTGGCACTTGACACATCCCTGCTCGCAGAAGCCGATAGAGAAGCTATCGAGGCAATGAAAGCAAAAATCCGCGCAAAACATCATTTTTAGATTTCGTAGTAGTTTTAATATTAATAAGTGTTTGTTTTAAGTAATTTTAGTATTTTTATGTGTTAAGTACTTTTAAGTAATTTTAGTAGTTTAAGTACTTTTTATGTAATTTACGAACTATTTTTATGTAATGGATCTATGTAGTAAACTTTTATTAAGTTTGTATGTGTTAGTTTTATAAATGTTAAAGGTATAAATAGGAGGGGGTTAAGTGAAAATAAAAATAATTAAACAAAAGGGGGGGGGGGGGTGTGTGGTATGGGAACCCTCCTTTTGCAAGGAATTCCATGTGTCACAATTTAAGGAAAAAGGGGGGTTCTAAGAACCCCTTACTCCTTATGGCCTAAGGAGGGGGGTGTTGTTGGGGTGTTCTAGGAGAGAGAAAAGCTGACGTGACAAGAATAAAAGTGGAAGAAGAGCGGAAGAATAGGGGGTTATAAGAGGTCAGTCACAGTGCCATAGACTCATCCTCCAAGGACTAGTCCCTGTCAGCACCACATCAGCCCAAGGACTAACCAAGGACTAATCCCCCAAAACACCCACAATGCCAGGACTAGTCTAGGACCCACCATTTATTTATTTTTACCTTTTTAACCCAATATTCTACCATCTATTTAATTATACACTTTTAACCCTCTAACTTATAAAACTTCAATTTTATAATAAAAACACAGTGAAAAATTTCATTAATAAATACTCCCTCTGTCCCATTAAAAGTGTCCTATTTTGAATATTCAAAGTCTTTATCTTAAAACTTTGACCTTAAATATATATGTTTGTGTTATATAAAACTTGATGAAAGTTATATCATAAAACACACTTCTAAAACACAATCGATCCATATAACTTTATCAAGTATAATCTAACACACAAAAAATTATTTAAGGTCAAAATTATAAAAGTTAGACTTTGAAAACTCAAAACATGACACTTGTAGTGGGACGGAGGGAGTAACATACAATACAATAAAATAAAACATTACTACATAATACGAACACATTAATAAAAACATAAACACACTTAACACTAACACATGGTCTATAAAACCCATACATAAGACTAACACCCGGAGTAGTCTGAGTCCACAGTATTGTCGCCGTCATTGCGATGAATGTACCGATATGGCTCAGGAGACCCGACAGTGTCGCCGGGTTACGGAGATGCGTACTCCTCCCCAGGGTCAGTCAGATAATCATCAAGGACGACCACCACCGATAGCGCCTTGCCAGTATAATGCGTGGTCTAGAGTGGCGTTTAACGTGTTAGTAGTAGCGGTAAGCTGGAAAACAGTTTGTGTGAGCCAGTCGATGTGCTGCCGAAGATAAATAATGTACTCAACTTCGACGGCGTTACGACCATGTTCTGCAGCTTCAAGTCGTTCAATTTCGGCTGTGAGTGCCGCTTTGTTGGAAGTCAAGTTGTCAATGACATTGTTAACTGCAGATCTGTTTGTATCATCTTGAAGCATGTGATCCTGCATCCCCATTTTTGCAGCGTGAACGGTCATGTTTGGTATGTTATTTGCCATGGTTCTTGTGCGAATGTGTGTTATTTGTGTAGAAGAGTGTGTGTTTTTTAATAGAGAAATGGTTTGTATGGTAAATGGTTGTATATATATATATGATAAATAGGGACCAAAAGTGTAAAATTTTTATAAATATCAAATATGGCCGTTTCAGGGACCATTAGTGTAAAATTTTTGAAGTTTTGAAATTAGTCCGTTACATTGAAACAAGGGGGAAAAAAATAGTCGATCAACACTCGTTTGTGGGGAGACGGACGCAGGAGAACGAGGCCGAGGACGAGTCACACCTAACGGTGTGCACTCGTCCTCCATCAACGAACGAGCCCGAGAACGAGCAAGGACGAACGCGTTGTGACTGCTCTAAGGAGAGACCTAACATGTGCTCTATTTTTATTGTTACATCTGTAACATACAACCTTGATACATCTATGCATCTGTATCCATTCCCCCCACCTACCATTTTGTTATCCAAATCATGCCAATCTGCATTCTGCACATTCGTCTTACTACTTGTATATGGCATGCTCTTTCATTGTACCATTTACTAATCACTACTACTAGAAAAGATAAAATGTCAAAAATCAAATTACAAATTACAAAACTTTTGACATAAATAAAACACATTTCTGAAAGAGTCCCTGTCTTCATTTGTAAAACTTGTCTCTGCCTTTGAGTCTTCTAAACTTGCAATGCATGAGATACGAACTTTAGCCCAATACAGATTATCAAACAATCTATAGCCCCGTTAACACACCCCATTTTGATAGTCCATTAGTACATGACAATTTCAAATTCCTTAAATCAAATAATAAGCCCAACATACACTTATGTATACACTCCAACAATATCCATGAGTAACATCCACCAAGCATTAAACAAAACTTCCTAAACTTCAGGTAATTAAATGACAGATTCCCTTTTCGAAATATTATTATTGACAAACATAGTCAACTTACCAAAGACTCCCTGATTCACATCAAACACCATCTGTCAATAAATTATCCCTTTTCCTACTACTTCTATCCATTTTTTAACATAGTTCAGCATAAAAGAATTAGACTTCACACACAAGCATTGCAAAATATACTTATAAGTTACAATATATCAATCCTATTGAAGCTTCCAGTTGACTTATAAAGTCCAACATGCACTCCCATTTTTTCCACAATCATTTATGTCAGTATTTTTAAGAGACTAGACCTCTGTCATTATATAAATAAATATAACCCATAAATCATTTAATAAATGACATATCTCTCTTCTAAACCCAGCTGCCTCATACACCCAAAAATCCAAAAAACCTAATGCACCTTCTTAAGCACAAAATTCCTATGCCAAACTTAAACAAGATTAAATTGTGTTTTTGACTTCCCTTAGGCAAACCTGCAGCAAACATCAATAGAGTTTTGCAGTAAACCAAGCTATTACTACTACTAAACCTACTGTCACAGTGATCCCATAAGCAACATCGTATACAAATTTGCCCCAGATAGCTATTATTCTTAACCAATTCAACCTCTATCAGCACTAAAGCAATATTTAGAGTCAATCCATTACTACTTATTACACTTTAAGTTAAAGATGAAAGGAATGATTAAGAAAAAGGACCTCAAAACACCATGAAGTTGGTGGTTGTAGTTCTAGAGAAAAAGAAGCAGGCCGAGTGTGATTTGCCTAAATGAGTCTTGGTAGCGTTGGGGCAAAACTAAAATTCAGCATCAAAAGAATATTAGGCCAACTTAAAACATAATTTTTTTTTGTAACTTGCACAATTTATGAACGGTTTTTATAGGCAAAATATTACACTCACAGAGCTAATGAAATCCCTCATCTTTGTTAGTATATCTCATAGGTACGAAAGCTCATATGTAGTAAAAGAAAACCACCAACAACCGACAGTGGCTGTAAGAGAACCAACCTTATCAAACAGTTTATGTTGGTAGATTATCTCATAGGTGGTCGACCAGCTGAATAAAGATGTTGCAAGATCTTGTATAAACATTGTTCTAAAGATTAAGTTCATACCTTAATTATGTGTTTTATACTTACTTAAAATGTTGTTTAAAAGTGTAGGACCTTTGTTGCGTATATTCTGGATTATAAGGACTATTTCTGTACAAGTTGAAGTAAAGGATGCTAATGATATTAGAGAGGACTTCAGGGACTGAAGATGTAAATTATGAGTATATAAAAACTCATTATCACCCATTTTAGGGTTGGATCAATTCTGGATACGATCATATCTCTCTCTATCTTTTATTTGATATTCTCATATATATTTTTCATATATATATATATATATATATCAATTCGATATATATATTTTTCTGTTAATAATCATCAGATTGATGATTATCTCTTATTGATTTGTAATAATAATTTCATGTATTGAATATTAATAATAATAATTCTGCTTTGGATCTGTAGTCTGTTAAAGATTTAGATTGATTCTTGTATTTTCACATGGTATCAGAGCCATCACCATCGATTGGTGATTATTGATCGGTATACGTTGATTAAATTGATTAGATCTAGGGAGTATTCCATCTGAAACCTTAGATTTGATTTTTTGGGGATTTTGTTCGATTGAGTTAGGGTTTGTTAAATCAAACCTATCTAGTTCTTCCGCTGCAACTTCTGGTGATTTACCCTAAATCATTAGGGTTTTCAGATCCTGATTTATCTCTTGACTAAGTGAATCAAGAGTAAATTAGGGTTCCTCATCCTTCTGCTTATAGCGCTGTATTGTCGTTCTTCTCTTATCTCTTTTATTTGATCAGTTCTATTTTTTAATAATAAAATTTTTTTATCTTAATTCTCGTAAAAACAACTGTGTTAAACTTGACCTGCCTTCGTGAAAGGTTAGGAATCCTATCCCTGACACTTTTGTGAGATTAAGAATATTTTTACAAATTTATATATATATATATAAATATATATGTTGTATATCTAATATATTTATAATATATCTGTAAGTAATTTTATAGTTTCATTTTCTATTTTAGATGAACTTTTATTCTGTGATTTTAAAAACTCTAAATTACCTTGTCCACCACGCTTTTGCGCAAACTCTGATGTTTGTGTATATCTGAGTGTTGGAAAACTATAAGTATGTTTACTAAGTGTTATCAGATTTTTTGAAATTGTTATCGCTCCTTGTAAATTAAAAATAAAGTTTAATCCTATAACAAAATCTTTTGATTTTATATTTTCAGGATTAACTACTATTTGTGGCATTTCATATTTAACACTGTAATTTCCTGAAAAATCTAGAAATTGTATTCCAGTTGGTTCTATACAATGTGTTATAGTAATTATTCTATCTTCTATTGTTCTATTATTTAGTCTGTAAGGTAATTTTTTATGAAACTGTTTTGGTATTAAACTATAAGATATTAAGTTTTTTGTTGCTCCTGTATCTAATATTCCTGTTAAATCAAAAAATGTATTATTATCTAACCATAGTCTACAGTGTAAACTTATCATATTAGTAGTTCTAGTGTTTGTTTGTAAATGAATACGTTCTTCTGGTATTAGTTGACTCATTTGAGTTAGCTCTTGTTCTACTTGTTTCTTTTTGTCGATTAAATCTTCTAAATGTTTTATCTTTTGTTCTATCTCTTTTATCTTATAATCATGTAATTCTGTTTTTATTTCTAAGAATTTTAATTTATCGTTATATGTTCCTGTATTTACCTGTACTTCTTGTCCTGTCATATCTATATTAAATACTTCTTTAAGGCATAAACAACATATTTCATTAAAACAATTTGCACATTGTGATCTTTTATCCATACTAGGAAAATTACCACAAATATAGCACTTTATATGATTACTACCTCTTTTATTTATCCATTTATGTATACAATCTTTTTGTTCTGTATTAACATATGTATATGTAACTTTTGCTATTGTGTTATTTTCTTCATTCTCACTGTATATACTATAGACTGATTCGTTATCTGAGTCTCCTGCTTCTACTAATTCTATATTATATTCTCCTATTTGTTCTACTAAATTACTTCTTTCTGTATTTTTACTTTTATCAGGACATCTGTTAGCTAAATGATTTTCATTACCACATATAAAACATCTACATTTTCTTGTTTGAGGTCTTTTAACATATTTGTTCTTATAATATGGTTTATACTCTTTTCTGTATGTAGTGCTTTTTCTTAGTTTTTTCTTTTTATCGTTATGTCCATAAGCCTGTGGAGTGTAAATAGTTGTTTTACAAAATGCATAAGCATTCTTTTTTATTTGTTCTTGAAGTACTAGTTCTTTACATTTTTCTTCTAATATTTGAAATGTATGTGTAATTCTAGGTCCTAATCCTAAATGCTTTGAATCACCATATGTTTGTTTCCATGATTCATGTATAGCTTTTCCTAAATCTCCTGGTAACTTTATAAAATATTTATCACATAAATCGTCATCTACTGCTTGTCCTGTTTGTGCTAATAATCTAATAAAATCTTGTGTATATTCATTTATATATTTCATATTGGCTATACTTAACTGTTCTAAGTTTCTAATAGCTGAATCCTGTAGTAAAGTATTATTTTTTGCTGGGTCTACTCCTAATATGAGTGTTATATATATATATATCTTAAAAGTTCTGTTTGTTTTGATTCTATCTGTTTCGTTATTTCTTATTTCTGATAATTGTGATTGTTTGATATTTGATTGATATTATCTGTGATATTTGTGTTTGTTTGTGGTTATTGTTGTTAATTGATCTTATTTGCAATGGATGCTGATAATAACAATAATAATAATAATAATAATAATAATAATAATAATAATAATAATAATAATAATAATAATAATAATATAATAATAATAATGAAGATTCTGATAATAATTCCGATCTCTTTAATGATGTTGAAACTAGAATTAGCAAATTGGATTTTGGTGATCCTTTGTACTTGCATGCTAATGATACTGTTAGCACTCCTTTAATTGGTTTTAAATTGCTTGGAACTGATAATGTGAGTCCCAAATATAGATGATTAACTTAAACCCGACTGGCAAGTACAACTGATCTTGATGGACAAGTTCAGTTTACGATCCAGATATGGATAACAAGAAACAATTGACTTAAAGTAAAATGCAAGAACTAAATGGCAGAAACTATATAAAGATATATATATGTATAATCAAGTATGTAGCATTGAGACACGTTGTTTTCTTTCTAATGTATTTGATTTATTGATATATAAACAAATACAAGAATTGTTGCGGAACAAAGATAAACACCCAAGTGTAAGTATCTAAACAATCCTGAAAAACAAGTGATCTAAATAACTTGGAAATACTCGTAAGTTTTACTTAGAGTATATCTCACAAGTTGCAATGCTAAAGTTTCAAGCATTTTGCAAGTTGTGAGAAGACTTTGTATTTATAGACCAAGTCCATGATGATGTGGACAAGATCGTACAAATGTGGTTGTGAGCATTTAAGGAATTAAACCTAATTCCTTATGTGCTCATACTAGGAAGAGTATATAAGTCAGTTGATGTGACTTATAGTACTATGTTCCAAACCTATACTTTTACCTTGTACCTTTTATTAATAGATAAATCTATTATCTGGGTAAAGGTATGTAAAGTAAAAAGTCTTCCTCGTAATCAGTGTAAAGTGTTGTAAGTACTTTACACTGAGATGCTTCAGTCTTCGATCTGGTAGAATCACTCTTTGCTCGCTTCTGAGATGATTCTCTTCTTCATACTTCAGTCTTTGACTTCAGAATGAATGCTTCAGATTTGTCTTGATCTGAACTGAAGTGAAGCTTCAGTGAAGGAATTCTGAGACATCTCAGAATTCTGTACAAACGTCTTCACTAAACTTCAAGCTATTTCTGAACAAATTATACTTGGTCGATTTCCGACCTAACAAATTCCCCTATTTGTTCTGAAATAGTGCATGTATCTCAGACTTCTATCTATACATGTTTGTAAGTCTGAAATGCAAGTTTTTGTTTAAGTTGTAAAATTTTTTTAAGTACATCTTATAGATCATTGATGTCTCAGAATTTTACTTGTGGTTTTCTAACTTAAACTTACCATCTACTTATTGGTTACAATTTTCAACATATATATACAAACTGAAATGTTTGTTACAAATGTAAATATATTACAAGTACATGATAAACTGAAAAGAAACTACTTCTTGGCAGGCCTTGAACCAGAAGGTGCCTTAGTAGGTTTTCTCTTCAGTGGAGAATGATCCTTCTTTCCAAACAACCTTCCTTCAATTTCTACCTTGGCCTGCATCTTTTGTTGTATTCTTGCTAACCATGCACCAATCAAGGTAGATTTAGGCTTCCTCTTCAGAATCTGGATCATCTCCCTATGCTCAGAAATCCCAAACTCGTGCACTGAAACCTGATGGTATTCTTCAGCTGCCCTTCCTTCTCTTTTAACAACCAAGTCAAAAAGCTTCAATCCATCAGCTTTTGTTACTTCCATATCAACTATTTTGGCTGAATGAGATCGATGCTTCATATAATGCTCATATTGATCCCTTCATGTTTTCTTTCAATTTCAATAGCATCATCAGACATTGGTTTGAAGGTAGAAAGATCAGCATCTCGAACATTCTTTCTTGATGATCTTGGTCCAGTCACTTTGGGCTTAATGGTTGGTCTGAGCAACTCTTTCTCAACCTTCAGAACTTCGGCCAGAATTTCCTTCCTTTTGATCGCCATTTCTTTTTCTCTATTTTTCTTTAAGTCTTCAATGGACAACTTAAAGGTCAGACTTTCTAACTTTTGTTCCAGAGGAGAGTAGTTCATCCCACACTCATACTCAAGCATATTAACAATAGCCTTTTGCACTCTTGGATCATTTTTGATTTTCAAGTATCTTTCCAATGATAAACCAAGAGCTGCAACATCTATATGATCAAGGGTCCCCATCTTCAGATGTTGTTCCCTTTCTCTTTCTTTGTTTTCCCTCCACATAATAAATTGATTGGAAACCTGCTTTTGCAACGCTTCCAACTTCTTACTATCAGCCTCAAGATCGTGCAAGGGATAACCATGCTCATCCACATTCTCACCAACAATGATTTCAGAACCCTTAGAACTTTTCTTTGGTTCTTCTACTTCTTGAGCCTTGCCTTTGCCCTTGTCTTTCTTCTGAACTTGTTCCCCCTGAACTGAGGCACTACCAGATGGTACCTCAGTTTGCTTCTTGGTTGCTTCAATCATTTCTTGAGTACTAGCCAGCAAACCAATAGGCACACTTCCCCTTTGGGAATCTCTGAAGGCATTTTAGCATAAAGGTCAATTGAAGTTTTAATTGCCTTCAGTGGTTCCCAACTTTGTTGTTCTAGGCAATCACATATACCCTTTGCCATTGTAGCAAACTGAGCCCTTAATCTGAATGAAGAATTAAGGTTCAGTGCTTCTTGATCTTTTACATCCTTCAACATCTTTCTATCTTCTTCAGTGAAAGAAGCAGGGGGAGGAGGAGCAATAACAGTTTCTTTCTTCAGAAGAGTTAGAATTTCATCTAACTGTTTGGACTGATTCTGAACTGAACCTTCAAGCTTAGACACTGAATCTTTTACTTCATTTACAGCCTTGTCCACTTTGTCTTTTGTGTCTTTGGTCAGTTCAGCAATCATCATTCTAACTTCCGCACCAACCTTCTCAGAAATGGATTCTGAAATCTGAGCAGCTAGATTCTGAGTTAGCTCAGACTTCTATCTATACATGTTTGTAAGTCTGAAATGCAAGTTTTTGTTTAAGTTGTAAAATTTTTTTAAGTACATCTTATAGATCATTGATGTCTCAGAATTTTACTTGTGGTTTTCTAACTTAAACTTACCATCTACTTATTGGTTACAATTTTCAACATATATATACAAACTGAAATGTTTGTTACAAATGTAAATATATTACAAGTACATGATAAACTGAAAAGAAACTACTTCTTGGCAGGCCTTGAACCAGAAGGTGCCTCAGTAGGTTTTCTCTTCAGTGGAGAATGATCCTTCTTTCCAAACAACCTTCCTTCAATTTCTACCTTGGCCTGCATCTTTTGTTGTATTCTTGCTAACCATGCACCAATCAAGGTAGATTTAGGCTTCCTCTTCAGAATCTGGATCATCTCCCTATGCTCAGAAATCCCAAACTCGTGCACTGAAACCTGATGGTATTCTTCAGCTGCCCTTCCTTCTCTTTTAACAACCAAGTCAAAAAGCTTCAATCCATCAGCTTTTGTTACTTCCATATCAACTATTTTGGCTGAATGAGATCGATGCTTCATATAATGCTCATATTGATCCCTTCATGTTTTCTTTCAATTTCAATAGCATCATCAGACATTGGTTTGAAGGTAGAAAGATCAGCATCTCGAACATTCTTTCTTGATGATCTTGGTCCAGTCACTTTGGGCTTAATGGTTGGTCTGAGCAACTCTTTCTCAACCTTCAGAACTTCGGCCAGAATTTCCTTCCTTTTGATCGCCATTTCTTTTTCTCTATTTTTCTTTAAGTCTTCAATGGACAACTTAAAGGTCAGACTTTCTAACTTTTGTTCCAGAGGAGAGTAGTTCATCCCACACTCATACTCAAGCATATTAACAATAGCCTTTTGCACTCTTGGATCATTTTTGATTTTCAAGTATCTTTCCAATGATAAACCAAGAGCTGCAGCATCTATATGATCAAGGGTCCCCATCTTCAGATGTTGTTCCCTTTCTCTTTCTTTGTTTTCCCTCCACATAATAAATTGATTGGAAACCTGCTTTTGCAACGCTTCCAACTTCTTACTATCAGCCTCAAGATCGTGCAAGGGATAACCATGCTCATCCACATTCTCACCAACAATGATTTCAGAACCCTTAGAACTTTTCTTTGGTTCTTCTACTTCTTGAGCCTTGCCTTTGCCCTTGTCTTTCTTCTGAACTTGTTCCCCCTGAACTGAGGCACTACCAGATGGTACCTCAGTTTGCTTCTTGGTTGCTTCAATCATTTCTTGAGTACTAGCCAGCAAACCAATAGGCACACTTCCCCTTTGGGAATCTCTGAAGGCATTTTAGCATAAAGGTCAATTGAAGTTTTAATTGCCTTCAGTGGTTCCCAACTTTGTTGTTCTAGGCAATCACATATACCCTTTGCCATTGTAGCAAACTGAGCCCTTAATCTGAATGAAGAATTAAGGTTCAGTGCTTCTTGATCTTTTACATCCTTCAACATCTTTCTATCTTCTTCAGTGAAAGAAGCAGGGGGAGGAGGAGCAATAACAGTTTCTTTCTTCAGAAGAGTTAGAATTTCATCTAACTGTTTGGACTGATTCTGAACTGAACCTTCAAGCTTAGACACTGAATCTTTTACATCCTTCAACATCTTTCTATCTTCTTCAGTGAAAGAAGCAGGGGGAGGAGGAGCAATAACAGTTTCTTTCTTCAGAAGAGTTAGAATTTCATCTAACTGTTTGGACTGATTCTGAACTGAACCTTCAAGCTTAGACACTGAATCTTTTACTTCATTTACAGCCTTGTCCACTTTGTCTTTTGTGTCTTTGGTCAGTTCAGCAATCATCATTCTAACTTCCGCACCAACCTTCTCAGAAATGGATTCTGAAATCTGAGCAGCTAGATTCTGAGTTAGCTCAGACTTCAGATTATCTAAAATACTAACACTTATAGAAGCCCCAAGTTCTTTCTCATTTACACTTGGCTTCTGAACCAACTCATGCACTTCTCTTCCAACAGCCAAAAAATCTTGCTTCAACAACTGAACACAAGATGTCAAGTTTGCAACTACCGAAGCTTGCACATCTCTTTTTGTTAGCTTGAAGGCTTCTCTGATTGCAGAGCTCACCTTGTTGCAAGTCATCACCAGCTCATTCAGCTTCCCAACTACTAGTCCTTCGTTTCCAACAACCTTGGTTAACTCAGTTCCAAGAAACATCTGAGCACCTTTCATTTCAGCCACTGAACTAGTATTGGCAGTTAGAGACTTGGTTAAATCCTCCACCCTAAGAATAAGGCTTTGGACTTCGGTTTGAGTCTTCTCTAACTGTGCTTCTACATTTAAAGGAGGTGGGGGCTGTGCAGAAGCAGGAGCAACAAATGGTAGATTACCAAGCCCTTTAAGTACATTATTCATTTGTAAATCAGTTGGACTCTTAGATTCTGTCTCAGAATCCAAGTCCTTCTCTATTGGGGCATCATAATTGATAGGCGGTGGGATGTTGTGAATTGGGGGTGAAGAAATTGAAGTGATGGAGTGAAAGTTGGATCGGTGACATAGGCAGGAGTAGTGCCTGGTGGAAAAATTGGATGTTGATGAGATGGAGGTGGTGGAACATAAGGATTAATATCTTGTTGGTCAGGTTGAATTTGGATTTCTGGGGGAGGAGGAGGGGCGTTTGCGAGGATGGCGGCTGGCTCAAAATCAGATTGATTCGCCTCCAATAATCCCTCGTCAAACTCAAAATCAGCAAGGGAATCGAGATTCCCCTGAGGTAGCTCATCGTCATCCCAGAAAGTATTCACTTTTACAATCTGGTCAGATATGCTCTGGTTTGGGTCACTAGTACCCGCACCAGTTTCTGGTTCAACATCTGCAGAAGCAGGTGCATCGTTACCAGATTTAATGATTTGCTCAACCTTATCTTTAGGTCGACTAACGGGTCCCACATTCTTTTGTGGCCCACTTAGTGACCTTTCTGAACCAGCTAGTGTGGCTGAAACAGTTTTATTAAATACCTGAAGCATAGCAGAAGAGAGTTCAGGCTCATTTTCAGTAGTGGATGCCTTTGAGAAATCTCTGTTGTATTCTGGTACTGAAGCTTCAGGTCCAGCTTGATTATATTCTTCACCAAGAATATCCATGAAACACAAGCTCAGAAATCTTGGAAAGGCAATATGCAGACTTCTCTTTCCTTTTAATTTTGTAACCAGCTGAGAAAAGAGAATCTCAGCAAAGTCTGCCTGTATCCCATTCCAAATATAATACCCCATCTCAACTTGGGGTAATGAAAGTTGGTCCAACCCTCCATGGTTGCCACCAAGACTTTCCACAATTTGGGTCCAGAAGAACCTCCAGCAATTGCCAAATCCAGACATAAATATGTGTCCGGAGGTCTTCAGATTACCATCAGCATCCTCCATATCGCCATGACCGGTGGCGACTAGAACCTCTCTGAAATTGACTCCTTTGAGTCTTTTAGCAAACACCTGGGAAGGTTCGAGGAAGTTCAGATGAAGGGAATTTCTGAACCCCTCAAGAGTGATAACACACTGCTTGGTGCCCTCATTGAGAGTGAAGGAGATGGATTGTTCATCTTTGTTCACCACAGCAGTATACCAGAATTCAAGCAAGTATCGATGATACAATGCCTGAGGATTAGCGGTCAGAGCATAATGGAAAGGGGATTTCTCCCAAAAATTATTGATTCTTCCCATTAGCGTTTTGGATTTCACATTTAATTGAGCCAAGAAATTGCTCATGTTAAATCGGATTTGTGAAGGAGTGAAATTCTTTGGCCATGTGGCAGATGTTTTCACATCATCTGATGGAGTATATTTGAAATTGATGAGCGATTTAGGTTGCGAAGAAGATGATGATTTAGACATTTTAAGAATCGAAAGATGAAAGTGAAAAGAATATGAAGAGTTAAGGAATTTTGAGAGTAAATATGAGAGAGATTGATGATTGGGAAGTAAATGAAAAACGAAGTAAATGAAAGAATGAAAAGGAATTTGAATTTAAGATGGAATACAAAGTAATTTTCCAATTTAAAAACAATTTCTGGGGTCAAGTCCGCATTAAATGCAGAGACGTTTGAGTGACCCCACCCTGTAACACTTTTTCAGAAAAAGTACTCATTTCTTTCCCTTTTACGGCGCAACTTGTGTGACACATAAGCATGACCAACGTAAGTTAAAAACATAGTATGCAGTAGGCCACGTGTACACACAATTGACCAAGTATCAAAAATATCTTGAAAGGATAGTTGTCTTTCAGTGATGACAAAATAAATTCTGAGCATGGTCAGTTCCAAAGAGATCTGAACCATCTCAGTTAATAAAATTCAACTGAAATAACTTTGATTTTCTGAGGTGCTTCAGTTAAATACGTTTTTCTGAGTAAAAGGTTCCCCTTCAAAAATGAAGGTTTATTTTAAAGTTAGAAAAATATTTAACATTCCCCTGAAGTGATGATCCATGAATTAATAAGTGCCAAGATAGTATCACAAAGGCGTTCGATAGCTAGGCGAGCAAAAATTACATGGATCGCTCAGACTGGTGAACCAGATCAGTGTCACTGAGGCGTTCATAACAAGATTACCAGTCTAAGGATTTAACATACCCAACTCACTGACTAGATGTTTAAAGGTTTTGACATCTAAAGGTTTTGTAAAAACATCAGCAAGTTGCTTATCAGTGGGAATAAAGTGCAATTCAATATCTCCTTTCAGAATATGATCACGAATGAAATGATACCTGAGATCAATGTGCTTGGTTTTCGAGTGCATCACAGGATTGTGAGATATGGCAATGGCACTAGTGTTATCACAAAAGATTGGAGTCTTTGTGTAAGTAACACCATGATCAGTCAGCTGGTTTTTCATCCATAGAATCTGAGCACAACAACTTGCTGCAGAAATATACTCAGCTTCTGCAGTGGATAGTGATACTGCAGTCTGCTTCTTACTGGTCTAGCTTACTAATTTGCCACCAAGGAAATGACACCCACCTGTGGTACTTTTCCTGTCTATCTTACAACCTGCATGATCAGAATCTGAATAACCCATTAGATCTAGACTAGAGCCTTTGGGATACCAAAGACCCAGTCTGGGGACACCTTTAAGGTATCTGAAGATCCTTTTAACAGCATTTGCATGTGCTTCTCTGGGATCAGACTGAAATCTAGCACAAAGGCATGTTGCAAACATTATGTCTGGTCTACTTGCAGTTAAATACATCAGTGAGCCAACCATACCACGATATTTTGTATGGTCCACTGGTTTTCCATGTGGATCAGAATCCAAAGTTAATGGAGTAGAAATAGGAGTATCTTTTGATGAGACTGAATCAAATTGATATTTCTTTAATAAATCTCTGACATATTTTTCTTGGTTTATGAAAATACCATCTTCAGTTTGTTTTACTTGAAGTCCCAGAAAATATGTCAGTTCACCCATCATACTCATTTCATACTCAGAAGACATGATTTTAGAAAAATTTTCACACATCTTCTCATTTGTAGAACCAAACACAATATCATCAACATAAATTTGTACTAAAAGGATATCACTTTTATCATGCAATATGAACAAAGTGTTATCAATCGCACCACGTTTAAAACCATTTTTAAGAAGATGTTTAGTAAGAGTATCATACCAGGCTCTGGGTGCTTGTCTCAGACCATATAAGGCTTTGTTCAGTCTGTACACCCAATGTGGTTTTTCTTCATTGATGAACCCTGGTGGTTGATACACATAAACGACTTCTTCTAGTTCTCCATTCAGGAATGCACTTTTGACATCCATTTGATAGACTTTAAACTGATGATGAGCTGTAAAAGCTAAGAATATTCTGATAGCTTCAAGTCTAGCAACTGGTGCAAAAGTTTCATCAAAATCTATTCCTTCTTCTTGTGCATATCCTTTTGCAACAAGTCTTGCTTTGTTTCTTATGATGTGACCATCTTCATCCATCTTGTTTCTAAAGACCCATCTTGTCCCAATTGGTTCCTTCTTCAGGTTACTGGGACAAGGAACGAGTTCCCATACATCGTTTCTTTTAAACTGGTTGAGCTCATCTTGCATGGCTTCAACCCAGCTTGGGTCTTTCAAAGCCTCGTCAATCTTCTTGGGTTCAATTAGAGATAAGAAGCTGACGTTTAAGCATTGATCGCTTGTGGCTCTTCTGGTCTGAACCCCTCTACTGGACTCTCCAATAATTTGCTCTATTGGATGTGCTTTTGTCCATTTAGAGTATTGACCAGGATGAATACTGATATCAGTGCAAGAACTTCTCTGAGTAACTTCAGGAGGAGCTTCAAAAAATACATTTTCAGCTTCTTCTTCTTCCTGCAGATCATGACTTGCATCATGAAATTCTTCAGAATGAGGTTGCTCAGTGGAGCCTGATATCAGATGAGAAGCAGCATATACATCTGATCCAATAGTTAGTTCAGAAGGTAGTTTGAAACTAACTGGAGGATAAAATGGAATGTTGCTTGGCTTGTTTATTACTGGTTCTGAACGGAGATGTTCAGAAGCAGGTTCAGGTGACTGATCAGTTTCAGCAATAGGATCAGAATCACCAAAACTTATTGGACTTTCTGAGGGTGGTATAGGAATGGAATTTTTAAAGATTGCAGAATTGGATTCATCAAAGGTAACATGAATTGACTCATCAACCTTTTCAAGTCTCTTGTTAAAGACTCTAAAGGCCTTGCGATTTGATGAATATCCTAGGAAGTACCCTTCATCAGCTTTTGCATCAAATTTTCCAAGCTGATTAGAATTATTCAGAATGTATACTGGACATCCAAATACATGGAAGTATCCAATATTAGGCTTTCTATTTCTGAGTACTTCATAGGAGGTCTTCTTGTGTCTTTTGACATAAACAGATCTGTTCTGAGTGTAGCAGGTAGTTGCAACAGCTTCAGCCCAGAAATTCTTGGGAAGACCAGATTCATTCAACATACTTCTAGCAGCTTCAATCAGCGTGCGATTCTTTCTTTCTACAACACCATTCTGCTCTGGTGTGTGGGCTGAGGAGAAGTTCTGATATATGCCAGTTTCAGTGCAGAAGGACTCCAGAGTGGCATTTCTGAATTCAGTGCCATTGTCACTTCTGAGCTGACAAACTTTTCGCTTGTGCTTGAGCTCAATTTGTTTGATGAGAGCAATGATTTCAGCAGCAGCTTCACTTTTGGACCTGGGGAAAATCACCCAGCAGTATCTTGAATATTCATCAACGATAACAAGGGTGTACTTCTTTCCTGCTCTGGTCTGAACATTCACTGGTCCAAAAAGGTCCATGTGAAGCATGTGAAGAGGTTCAGTTATACTAAAGCTTTGCTTTGTCTTGAATGAAGCTCTTTTCTGTTTACCCATTTCACAACCTGGACATGGCTTGTCTTTATTGAAAGACATAGAGGGTATCCCATCAACGAGTTGTTTTCTAGACAACTTATTGATGTTCTTGAAGTTCAGATGGGATAATCTCTTGTGCCACAACCAGTTTGTGTCTTCATCTGCCTTTGAATAGAAACATTGTTCAGAGGTAGAAGGATTCATATCAATGACATAAATGTTTCCCTTCCTTGGTGCAATCAGTACCACCTTTCCATCTCTGTTGAATATGGTGCCTTGTGAAATATCAAATAAAACCTTGAAGCCATCATCACACAGTTGACTGACACTGATCAGGTTATATTTCAAACCGTTCACATATGCAACACGTGTGAATTTGACTTGACCATTATTCACCACACCATATCCCTCAGTTTTTCCATTACCATCATTTTCAAAAACTATTGAGGGCCCCTCTTGCACCCTATATTCCTCTAGCAGGGTCTGATAACCAGTCATGGTTCGGCCAGCAGCACTGTCCAGAAACCATATATTCTTCTTTCGGTCTCCCTGCACACAAACAAAGATTAGTTCTTTTTGGGAACCCATCTTTGGATGGGTTCTCTAGACTCTCCCTTAGCAGTCTCAGATTTCTTTGGTTCATAAGGAACAGAAGGATCAAAGGGGATTTCAGTCATTATTTCAGATGACAAAAAAATAGTTGGTTTGATGGGGTTTTCAACCTTTTTCTTTTCAGATTTCTGCCTGATTTGCTTGGAAAAGGGTTTTGTATTTTGTTTTGGTTGAAGAGGAGGAGTTTCAACATTTTTTAAACGTGCATTACAACTCTGCACTTGTCTAGCCAATAGTTGAAATTGACTTTCTAACCTTAACAAAATTGATTCTTCATTAGACACCTGAGCCTTACCTGAATCTGAGGTAGATGGCTCAGTGGGGGAGAAATTTTTCTTCTTCTTTAGGTCTTTAGGAACCTTAGATGAAGTCTGAGGGGATGGCTTTTTGGATTTAGCCTTCCTTTCTGAAACAGTTGTCTGAGCTGTTTCAGATTTACCCTCAGATTGTTCCTGGGCTTTATTAGTTACAGTTTTCTGCTTGCCAACTTTAGGAAAGATGATTTCAGGTTTTATTTCCTTTGGAAGGGCATCTAAATCAGTGATTATAGATGCCAAATGAAGATCACCAGACTCATATGCTGCTCTTTGTGATGCAAAAGTATTTTTAATTGCAGCATCTGGCCTTGGTGCTTTCATCCAAGATTTAATAATTGCTTGTTCTTTTTCAAGGATGGATTTTAATTCTTCCTTTTCCAATTCTAAAGTTGCAACCATAGACTGATAACTTTTTAGAGCCAATTGAACATCTTTCAGTTCTTTTAGTCTGGCATGACTGGCGTTCAGTTCAGAAGCATTATTTTCAAACATTTTTAGGCTTTCTGAACGCACTGTCTCAACAAATGAGATGTCAGCCTCTAAAAGAACCAAAAGGTCCAGTTTGTGTTCCTCATTATTTTCAAAGCCAAAATTACTGACCTTTTTCATTACAATATCCACCCAGCGACCAGATTCAACATCGGATTTGACCAAATGACCTTGATCTTCTTGTGCCATGAAACACATGTCCCTAACTTCTTCTTCATCCTCAGATGATTCATCAGAATCTTCCCATTTTTCAGTTTTGGCAATCATACAACTGTTGCTTGAGTTGTCTTGTGCCAGAAGAGCCATATGTGCCTTTAACTTCTTGTATTTGGCCTTATAGCTGTCGTCAGATTTCTGAAAAATAGAATGGTTAGGAGCAGATTGTGATGATGATGGTTGACTAGATCTGCATTCCTTCATGAAATGTCCTTTCTTGCCACATTTAAAGCATTCAAGATTAGACTTGTCAATAGAAGCGCTGGAAGTAAAAGGTTTGCCAGATCGATTTGATTTGGCCTTAAAACGATTGAACGTTTTAGCCAGCATGGAAACCAGATCATCATTGTCATTCTCATCACAATCATGAGTAACATTACCAGAGATACTAGTCTTTAACATTTCAGAAACCATCTTCTTCATTGAGTCAGAAATGTCACTCTCAGAAGATAGTAGAGCAGTACTATGTGGTTCAGAATACTGAACCATACCAGAACTGGTAGAAACATGATTTTTGGCATCTTGCTCAGCCAAAGCTCTCTCAGCTTTGTTTTCTTCAGTATATCTGAAGGCTCCATAAAGGGAAGCAAGAGTGTGACTGTGCAAGGTTTTTCCTTGTCTTAAAACCAAGATCAAATTTTCCCATTTAGAGGGTAAAATATCACAAAATTTTTCTAACAAAATTTCTTTATCTTTGGTTACACCCAGGGCTTTCAGTTGATTTACCAGATTTGTAAATCTGATGTAAGTTTGAGTTAAGGATTCCCCAGGGATAGCAAAGAAAGACTCATATCTTTTGTTTAAAGCAACTTTTCTTGTGACAATTGTCTCATTTGTGCCTTCAAACTGTGTCATTAGTTCCTCCCACATCATAGGGTTTCAGGAACTGCATATAAAATCATATTTTGTAACTTAGTGTCAAGGTCTACAAGTCTATGATCTTCCTCAGACCAATGATCCTTCTCCTTAGGTGACTGCCTAGGAGTCCCATCGGTATTTCTGATAACAGTAGAAGCATTCATGGGGACAAAGGGTCCTTCTTTTAAGATATCGGGCAAATGTCTTTCAACACCAGCAATATACTTTAGCATGCATGCTTTCCATGTTTGAAAGTTTTCACTATTCCCATCAAACTTGGGAACAGGATTATTTGGAAAGTGTACGTGTACATTATGTGATGGTATATTGTTGTTGATGACAGGGGGTGGAGTAGTGTTATTAGGGTCAGGCCGTTCTTGTTGAAAGTCAGCCATCTATGCAGATCAAAGGTTAAAGAATTGATATAATTCAACCTTGCTTCTCTGATACCAATTGTGAGTCCCAAATATAGATGATTAACTTAAACCTGACTGGCAAGTACAACTGATCTTGATGGACAAGTTCAGTTTACGATCCAGATATGGATAACAAGAAACAATTGACTTAAAGTAAAATGCAAGAACTAAATGGCAGAAACTATATAAAGATATATATATGTATAATCAAGTATGTAGCATTGAGACACGTTGTTTTCTTTCTAATGTATTTGATTTATTGATATATAAACAAATACAAGAATTGTTGCGGAACAAAGATAAACACCCAAGTGTAAGTATCTAAACAATCCTGAAAAACAAGTGATCTAAATAACTTAGAAATACTCGTAAGTTTTACTTAGAGTATATCTCACAAGTTGCAATGCTAAAGTTTCAAGCATTTTGCAAGTTGTGAGAAGACTTTGTATTTATAGACCAAGTCCATGATGATGTGGACAAGATCGTACAAATGTGGTTGTGAGCATTTAAGGAATTAAACCTAATTCCTTATGTGCTCATACTAGGAAGAGTATATAAGTCAGTTGATGTGACTTATAGTACTATGTTCCAAACCTATACTTTTACCTTGTACCTTTTATTAATAGATAAATCTATTATCTGGGTAAAGGTATGTAAAGTAAAAAGTCTTCCTCGTAATCAGTGTAAAGTGTTGTAAGTACTTTACACTGAGATGCTTCAGTCTTTGATCTGGTAGAATCACTCTTTGCTCACTTCTGAGATGATTCTCTTCTTCATACTTCAGTCTTTGACTTCAGAATGAATGCTTCAGATTTGTCTTGATCTGAACTGAAGTGAAGCTTCAGTGAAGGAATTCTGAGACATCTCAGAATTCTGTACAAACGTCTTCACTAAACTTCAAGCTATTTCTGAACAAATTATACTTGGTCGATTTCCGACCTAACAGATAATTACAAAGTTTGGGCTTGTGCTATGGAACTTGCTTTGCAAACTAATAATAAAATAGGATTTAATGATGGTACTTGTTTAAAATCTACTGATAATCCTGTTTTAGCCAGTCAATGGGATAGATGTAATGCTGTTGTGCTTAACTGGATACTTGGTTGTGTTTCACAAGAACTTTATCTTGGTCAAATTTTCTCAAAAAATGCTACTATTGTTTGGCAAGAATTAAAAGACACATATGATAAATTGGATGGTTCTGTTATCTTCAATTTGCATCATAAGATAAATTCTTTAACTCAAAGTGGTGCTTCTTTGTCTGAATATTATCATAACTTGACTTCTTTGTGGAAACAATATGATTTTATGGTTACTTTACCTGCTTGTACTTGTGTTGCTGCTACTACTGTTAAAAGTCACAATGATTTGCTTAGATTAATGCAATTTTTAATGGGCTTAGATGATGTTTATATGGGAGTTAGATCAAATATTTTGACTAAAGAACCTTTACCTTCTGTTAAAACTGCATATGCTATAATTTCAAGAGAAGAGTCACATAGAGCAGGAATAACTGATAAAACTAATACTGCAAATGCTTTTTGGAAAAAACATTTTTTTCTAAAGGTTCTTCTTCTAAAAATGGTACTTACAAACCTCCTTTTGATTCTAAAAGATCTTTTGACAATAACTTTGAGTCTAAAAGGACATTTGATAATAATACCAGAACTTTTAGACCTCCTAATCCTAATCTTCAGTGTACAAATTGTCACAGAATTGGTCATACTATAGAAAGATTTTTTCAATTAGGTTATAAAAGATCAAATCAGTTTAGTAACAGAGTTGTTAGTAATAATTCCAATATGCAAACTAATAATTCTGGTTCTAATACTTCTAATGGTAATTGTTCTAATCATGCTCCTGTCTCATGATCAACTTGCTAAATTGTTATCTTTGATTGGGGACAAGTCTACTTCTTCTATTCCTTCTTCATCTTCTGGCATACAGGCAAATATGGCAGGTAGAAGTGTCTGGAGTAATCCATTCTTTAACTTTAATAGTTTTGTGTTACAGTCTATAATTCTTAAGTGGATAATTGATTCTGGTGCAAATCATCATATGACTCATTCTGCAAAAAATCTTACAAATATAGTTGACATTTCTGATTTAAAATTAAGAATAGGACATCCAAATGGAACTAGTGCTGTTGTTAAACAAATTGGTAATTTACATTTGAAAAATGGCATAATCTTGTTTGATGTACTTGTGGTTCCAGATTATAATGTTAATCTTATGTCTGTTCATAAAGTGGCTAGAGATAATAAATTGATTGTTAGTTTTGATGAAAATAATTGTTATCTTTTTTTTTTTTTTTTTTTTTTTTTTTTTTTTTTTTTTTTTTTTTTTTTTTTTTTTTTTTTTTTTTTTTTTTTTTTTTTTTTTTTTTTTTTTTTTTTTTTTTTTTTTTTTTTTTTTTTTTTTTTTTTTTTTTTTTTTTTTTTTTTTTTTTTTTTTTTTTTTTTTTTTTTTTTTTTTTTTTTTTTTTTTTTTTTTTTTTTTTTTTTTTTTTTTTTTTTTTTTTTTTTTTTTTTTTTTTTTTTTTTTTTTTTTTTTTTTTTTTTTTTTTTTTTTTTTTTTTTTTTTTTTTTTTTTTTTTTTTTTTTTTTTTTTTTTTTTTTTTTTTTTTTTTTTTTTTTTTTTTTTTTTTTTTTTTTTTTTTTTTTTTTTTTTTTTTTTTTTTTTTTTTTTTTTTTTTTTTTTTTTTTTTTTTTTTTTTTTTTTTTTTTTTTTTTTTTTTTTTTTTTTTTTTTTTTTTTTTTTTTTTTTTTTTTTTTTTTTTTTTTTTTTTTTTTTTTTTTTTTTTTTTTTTTTTTTTTTTTTTTTTTTTTTTTTTTTTTTTTTTTTTTTTTTTTTTTTTTTTTTTTTTTTTTTTTTTTTTTTTTTTTTTTTTTTTTTTTTTTTTTTTTTTTTTTTTTTTTTTTTTTTTTTTTTTTTTTTTTTTTTTTTTTTTTTTTTTTTTTTTTTTTTTTTTTTTTTTTTTTTTTTTTTTTTTTTTTTTTTTTTTTTTTTTTTTTTTTTTTTTTTTTTTTTTTTTTTTTTTTTTTTTTTTTTTTTTTTTTTTTTTTTTTTTTTTTTTTTTTTTTTTTTTTTTTTTTTTTTTTTTTTTTTTTTTTTTTTTTTTTTTTTTTTTTTTTTTTTTTTTTCTAATCTTAATTACAATTTATCACTATTTTTGGGTAACTTTACAGATGAAAGGAATGATACTTCAGTCCAAGCTTTTGGATGGACTGAACTGAAGTGAAGCTTCAGTGAAGGAATTCTGAGACATCTCAGAATTCTGTACAAACGTCTTCACTAAACTTCAAGCTATTTCTGAACAAATTATACTTGGTCGATTTCCGACCTAACAGATAATTACAAAGTTTGGGCTTGTGCTATGGAACTTGCTTTGCAAACTAATAATAAAATAGGATTTAATGATGGTACTTGTTTAAAATCTACTGATAATCCTGTTTTAGCCAGTCAATGGGATAGATGTAATGCTGTTGTGCTTAACTGGATACTTGGTTGTGTTTCACAAGAACTTTATCTTGGTCAAATTTTCTCAAAAAATGCTACTATTGTTTGGCAAGAATTAAAAGACACATATGATAAATTGGATGGTTCTGTTATCTTCAATTTGCATCATAAGATAAATTCTTTAACTCAAAGTGGTGCTTCTTTGTCTGAATATTATCATAACTTGACTTCTTTGTGGAAACAATATGATTTTATGGTTACTTTACCTGCTTGTACTTGTGTTGCTGCTACTACTGTTAAAAGTCACAATGATTTGCTTAGATTAATGCAATTTTTAATGGGCTTAGATGATGTTTATATGGGAGTTAGATCAAATATTTTGACTAAAGAACCTTTACCTTCTGTTAAAACTGCATATGCTATAATTTCAAGAGAAGAGTCACATAGAGCAGGAATAACTGATAAAACTAATACTGCAAATGCTTTTTGGAAAAAAAAATTCTTTATTTTAGAGATGTTCAATTTTATGAAAACATTTTTCCTTTTAAAATGATTTCTGAAAATAAAGAAGTTAATGATAATAGTTTAAATGAAATTAATTTTTTTGATACTTTTGATGAGGATAATGCTATGAATTCTGGTTCCTTTCCCAATGATGATGAGGAAGGCTTAAAACATGAATCTTTTGATGATGGTGGACCTTCTAGTACTGCCAGCCCAACTGTGGCAACTGGGAAGGATACTTCTTCTTCTATTGGCAGCCCTTTGGCTACCAATGACAATGTATCTAACCCTGGCAGTCCAAATGAGGCTACCATATTACTAGATGAGTCTGCAACTTCTTTAGATAACATGAATGAAAATAGAAATTCTGAGGGAAATATGCAAAATCTTAGAAGATCTCAAAGGAACATTACACTTTCAAAAAGATTACAAGATTTCCAATTAGAAGGAAAAGTTAAATATCCATTAAATAAAGTTGTTAATTATTCTCACCTCCCTCTTGATATTCATTGTTTTTCTACTAGTTTGAATAAAAGTATTGAACCTACTTGTTTCAAAGATGCTTCTACTACTATTAATTGAATTAATGCTATGAATGAAGAGATGGAAGCCTTAAATAGAAATAATACTTGGACTTTAACTCACCTTCCTCCTGGTAGACAACCAATTGGTTGCAAATGGATTTATAAAATTAAATATAAGTCTAGTGGTGAAATTGAGAGATATAAAGCTAGACTTGTAGCTAAAGGTTATAGTCAACAAGAAGGTGTTGACTTTGATGAAACATTTTCACCTGTGGTGAAAATGGTTACTGTTAGATGTCTTCTTACTGTTGTTGTTTCTATGAATTGGCCTTTATATCAATTAGATGTTAACAATGCTTTCTTGTATGGTGATTTAAATGAAGAAGTTTATATGGAACTTCCTCAAGGTTATTTATAAAAATGAAAATTTGGTTTGCAAATTGAATAAGTCTTTGTATGGTTTAAAACAAGCTCCAAGACAGTGGAACTCTAAGTTGTGTAGTGCTTTACTTGAATTTGGTTTGGTGCAAAGTAAATCAGATTACTCTCTGATTACTAAAAGTTCAAATAATATCTTTGTGGCTTTACTTGTTTATGTAGATGATATTGTCATTACTGGAAATGATATGAATGAGATTGACAAGCTTAAACTGTTTATGAATTATAAGTTTAAGATTAAAGATTCGGGGAAACTTAAGTATTTCTTGGGAATTGAAGTCTTGGAAACAGATTCTGGTCTTTGTTTATCACAAAGAAAGTATTGTTTAGAATTGCTTAATGATTTTGGATTGCTTGGATGTAAACCTGTACATACTCCTTTTGAGGTTAATATGACCTTAAAACATGATTCTTCTCAACATATTGAGAATGTGGCTGCTTATCAAAATTTGATTTACACTTTATTATATGTGCAGGAATTCTGAAAACCAATAAGATCAAATTTGAACTCAATGTGGCTGATATTTTCACAAAGAGTCTATGTTCTAAGCAACATATATTTCTTTGTAAGAAATTAGGGTTATTAAATATGTTTAAGGCATGAACTTAATGGGGGATGTTCTAAAGATTAAGTTCATACCTTAATTATGTGTTTTATACTTACTTAAAATGTTGTTTAAAAGTGTAGGACCTTTGTTGCTTATATTCTGGATTATAAGGACTATTTCTGTACAAGTTGAAGTAAAGGATGCTAATGATATTAGAGAGGACTTCAGGGACTGAAGATGTAAATTATGAGTATATAAAAACTCATTATCACCCATTTTAGGGTTGGATCAATTCTGGATACGATCATATCTCTCTCTATCTTTTATTTGATATTCTCATATATTTATATATATATATATATATCGATTCGATATATATATTTTCTGTTAATAATCATCAGATTGATGATTATCTCTTATTGATTTGTAATAATAATTTCATGTATTGAATATTAATAATAATAATTCTGCTTTGGATCTGGTATTTCTGTTAAAGATTTAGATTGATTCTTGTATTTTCACAAACATTCATTATATAAAGTAAGTAGATTAGCATTAACATAGTTGATGTTATAAAGCTAGCAAGTTCAGCGTATATGAAAGATCAACACTATCTATAAAATGCATTAACGTATTCCTCATTAAACAGTGTTGCTGAATTCGAGTACATTGAAAATATAAAGCTTTTAAATAGTACTCAATTATTGCCCTCATATTAGCACAAATAAACTGATTTATATAATGAACCACACAAATATTGAGTTACCGACAATAGATAGTTACTTTCGCATTGTTCCTTTAACATTGACCTGAACTTTAATAGTCCCATTCTGCTCATATTTTCCTTATCATACAGTTTATATAGGTAGATGACTCCAAATGCTTTTTCATAATCCTCTTTAGTTTAGATTGAGATTTTATTAGTACGATTTTACTATGTATTGTTGTGTCAATACTACATTTATAAACAAATTTTTACCAGCAAAAATTACAAATATATGTGACATCAATAACTATCAAACAAATTATATGTATTTTCACTTTCTTGATTATTCATTCTTTTTCTATTGGTCCACATGAGTTTGTAATATGTTGTTAGTAGACTTTTGTTTGTAATTATATCATTTTTCTTAATTTTAACAATCATTTTTGTTATTATTATTATTATAACACTTATCGTTGAATCTAAAATATAATTTAATTCGTTACGTTTGATTTAAAGGCTTTTTTTGGCGACTCTAGATAGTCGGAACCGTCGCGTTGGCCAATTACGTCAAATGAAGAAGTTAATACTTAATAGGGTTAATTGATTGGAAAGTACCTCAATTTGTTACTTTTTACTTTATTGGGGTTCATTCAAAAAAGTGTTCTATGTTGGGGATAAAAACCGGCTAAAACGTCTATTTAGGGTCCGCTTTCAGGTTGCCAGTCATTTTATTTTTTTCTTTCATTTTTTGTTATTTAATTATATCAAATAATGATATGGCTTGCCATGTATGACCCACCTCATCTTCTTCTCCAAACACAATCCAAACAAACATCCATATCATCTGTAATCTTTCTTTTTTCCATCATCATCAACAACCTCAAAAACCAGAAATCAACAACAACATATATGAGACATAAGGTTCCAAGTGAATTTCTAAAACCATTGAACCAAATATAGATCGGACAACAACAACAAATATCTTAAATCTACCTCAAATCCCTTTAATTTAATTCTGCCACTTCGCTAGAATCTCACAAAATTTTATATAACATTATCTAATAAAAGGTAGCTAAAACCCAGATCTTGGATTTTACAGCAAAACTCACTTCAAGATTATGTATTTCCTACTAATTTCACTCACTTTTTTGATCCATTCACAAATACTTTAATGAACAAGAAGATATGTGTATGTATACATTTAAACGATGATTATGAAGATGATTTGAAATGGGATCTTGAAGGTTACCAGATCCGGCCACCTCCCCACACCAGATCTAGGTGGTGACGGCGGTCGATGGTTGGGGGTTGGATGGTTCACCTCTGATCTGAATCTGCCAAACGTTTTAGGTGTACCACGTTTTTCCGGTGAGGTGGACGTGGGTCCGGCGGTGGAGTGGACGAAATTTGAAAACGGAGAGTGAGGGGAGAATAATAGATCTGCAAATGATTTAGTGATTACGGTGGGGTGGCCGAAATTTGAAAACGGTGAGGTGGGGAATCTGCAAATGATTTAGTGATTACGGTGGGGTGGCCGAAATTTGAAAACGGTGGGTGGCCGGAATCTGCAAATGATGTTTTTATCAATATATATAGGAATTTGCCAAATGATTTTTTTATGGACAAAGATTAAATGATGTATATATATATGCATCTGCAAATGAATGATTTAGTGATCATAGTGGGGTAGCCGGAATTTGAAAACGGAATTCGAAAAAGGTGGGGTGGCCGGAATCTGCAAATGATGTTTTTAATATATATATATATATGATCTGCAAATGATTTAGTGATTACGGTGGGGTGGCCGAAATTTGAAAACGGTGGGTGGCCGGAATCTGCAAATGATGTTTTTATCAATATATATGAATCTACAAATATTATTTTCCTATGAGAAAAGAATTAGAAGAATTGGAAAGGAAAGAGATTTGCAGATCTTGTTTTTACAAAGTCAACAGTCAAATAAAAAAGATTAATAGGGGTGCCAAGTGGATAAAGTAAACAATGACCTGTTACACATCATCACCCCAGCCGGTAATGACCTTAAATAGTTGTTTTTGCCGGTTTTATCCCCAACATAGAACACTTTTTTGAATGAACCTTAATAAAATAAAAAGTGACAAGTTGAGTACTTTTCAATCAATTAGCCCTATTTAATAAGGTGCATCCTTCTTGTATCTTTGTCGAATGAGATACGGTTACTAGGATGGATCCCGAGATATGTGGACACGATCCAGACCATCGAAAAAACAAAGGCTCATGACCACAAGACCCCATGCAACATGACAAAAAGGCCACCAACTAATCTTTCCTTTGCGTGTACACACGTTTTAAATGAATTGACCAAGAACGATTAGGACCTTTAATTCGTAGAAAAACTATCACTTTTTTTTTAATTATTATATAGTTCATGTATATTTTATAGTATATATATCTTGGCCATGTAATACGTAGCTCATGATGTAATATTAATCATGGATTATCAATAATATATGTTATTTGATGTGAGATCAGACAGATATACATGTTAATTTCAGGATTTTGTTAATAACGGGTTGTTATTGACGCGCACAAATTAATTGTAATTTTACCATAAAATTTAGAGGATTGCTTTTGAATATGAAAGGTATAAAAATTTTATGCAAGTTGTTGACAACCCTTAGAGCTGTCATTAGAAAAATCTTTTAGAAATTTATATATAGTATTTAATACTTTATTGAAACTACACGTTTGGTTCATATAATTTTTTTGTAAAAAAAAACTATCAAAAGTATTAATTTAAACTAATGGCCAAAATTTAAATGAATGATTTTTCTTTTTTAAAGATTCAAGAAAGTAGAGGAGTGAGATTGAGATCCAAAATAAAACTCTATGAAAGTTTATATTCTAACGGAAAGATTTATTGAGAAGTGTAATTAAATTGCAATTTCATCATATTCTAACAGTTAATGTGGATTTCAACGGAATGAACCATATAGTTTTTTTTAACTTAGTGAGATTAAGATTTTGTCACGTCATCACCATCTTTTCATCACTATCATCTTCTGCTCTTACTAAAACACATTATTTACAGATATAATATTTAGTTTAGTTGATATTTTACTAAAACACATTATTTACAAATATAATAGTTTAGTTTTAGTTGATATAATCTTCTTTAACTTTAATGTATTTTATTTTAAATTTTAATAAAAATGTTTTATTTTTAACTTAAATGAATCATATTTTTAATTAAATAAAAATAAAGTCTAAATAAAAAGAGGAAGTGAATATGTGACTGTTACACACCCAACTTTGGTGGAAAACCCCTTACATCCGAATATTTAATACATTAAAAAATATTGTGCCTAATCATTTATTCAAACCATTAAAAAATTAGCATGTGAAGGGTTTTTCACCCAAATTCGATGTGTAGCAGCTGCATACTCATTTTTTCCTTAAACAAATGATTGGCGATTGATAAAAGGATAATGTAATAATGATAAAAGTATTATGCTTGAAAGTACTTTATAAGTGATGGTGTGAATGGTTAAAGATAATATAATTCAAACTATAGGTGAATAAAAATCGAACCAAAAACAAAAACAAAAAAAATTAAAACCAAAAAAAATCAAACCGAAAAAACTAGAAACCATTGGTTTTGAATTTTTGAAAACCGAAAGTTTTGTTTCGGATTTGGTTCATATGAAAAATCGAACCATAAAAACCGAACCGACAAAAATATATAATTGTTTACTTTATTTTATATTTTATATCATTTTATTACTCATTCTTAGTAAATATGTTAATATAGTTGCTTTTTTAGTGTACAGAATAATATCAATTCTATGTTTTAGGTGAAAAAACACAACTAGGATCGATTCAGTTTAATAAATAGCATATCAAAACAACACGTAAAAGATATAAATAGTTATAATGAAGTTTGTTTGAAATAAATATTTGAAATTTGTTTATTTTGATAAATATTTGTTATTGCTGTAATGTTTTTGTAACTAATATTGTTTTAAAAAGTTATTGAAATTATAGTGTAATCATAGGGTATACAATGTTTCAAATCCACAATTGGTTAAAAACCGACTAAACGGAAAAACCGAAACCCAATGGTTTTAGTTTTTAAAAACCAAATTATAACAGTTTAATTTCAGTTTTAGTCAAAAATCGACCCAAATCGAACCGTACTCACCCATATCCAAAACTGTGGTAGATCAGGGCCGGATTTGGGCCTGTGCAACCTGTGCAAAATGAGCGGGGCCCAATGTTTTACAAAGGCCCAAAATTTTACCGGTTCAACAATATATATGAATAAACAGAGAAAGATATTATAAAATGTTATATCTAGACTATTGGTAATGGTTTTTTCTCCAATGCTTAAGAACACACATTCGAACTTAGCATAACAAGTGTGAATTGTTTTAATTACATGTCTTTTCCTTTTGTTTCTATAAACAGTCGGGAGTGTTTATTATTAAATTTTTTGTTTATTTATCATTCGTTTTTTTTTAGTTTATCATTATTATGAAATGATTTTCTTATCACTCTAAATAAATAAAAAAAGTATGAACAATCATGACTTACGTTTTATAGATGTTAAAATATAGGATAAACGAGATGTATTTATCTGTTTTGAAATAAAAAAAAGTATACGTATTTAAAAAAAAATATAAAATTAGATTAAAATATAAAAATATGCAGAGTGTACATGTTGTTGGTATTGTAGATGTAGTAGATAGATAACTAACTTAACACGCAATTATCCCTGACACTCTTCCTATTTCTATTTCGACTCATGTCCGAATTTCCACCATAATATATTCTCCCCAAAACTTCCTCATTTCCCTCTTATTATTATTCTTATATTATATATATCATTTTGAGGTAACACAACAATAACTTATTTCTTTCTATTCCTGTTTCTCTTCATTTTGTTTATAAATTTTGTATGTTATAATTTCATTCAAACACTTGTTGTGTTTCTTTTTGGCCGGAGGAGGTTAGACGGTTTACATGTCAGCTCCCCATATTCCGATTATGTCGGGATTGGGTACAGTTGATATTTTAGTACTCACTTGTGTTTCATAGGTTTTTAATATTGTGTAGTAAATAAATGATCTGTTGCGTGTTAGATCTGCCTTTATAACTACAATTTGATAATTTCCTTTAGGTCCATTTTTATAGTTTAACTTAAATAGATAGATATATGTTAGTTGCTAATTATATAGATAGATATATATTTTAATTATATGTACCTTAGATAGTCATCTATTTGTATGGGGTGTGTAGGAAATTGGGTTAGGGGAAGACCAGATAAACCTTTTAAGTCGTAAACATCGCTTTAAATGATTTCGACCCTATGAATTGCCTTAGGACATCACAAAATCCGTACCCCGGAGAAGATAATAGGTTAAAATCTAGTTCAACGTAACAGAATTTCGAGCCTAAAGAGTATGTTGTTAATTTTCATGGACGATTTGAGAGACCCGAGACATGTATATGACTTTAAGGTTCCACTTTCTGGACCCCAGCTAGCCCCTTGACCCCTTGCAGTTGTAAGTGAAATCGAGTGTGCGCACTCTGACCTCACCAACTTGGAGTTAAGCTTAACCTGAGATCCCCTAGTCCCAAGTAGATCACGATCAAAATAAATGACTGATGACACTAAAATCGCTAATAGTATGATAGGAATTTAATTTTAGTTATCCAATTTATTCTGATAAGTTTTGAATTCATAGAAATATGTACAAGTAAAGAAGTTGATTTATATATCAAAGTATATGCGGAAATTTTTTTAGTGTCAAAAAGACGTAGTTCTTGGTTCGGATTTGGAGGTTAGTTCCAAGTTCAATATTAAGCACCCTCCAAATTCAGTTTAAGGTGGCCGGCGGGGGAAGATGTCTTGATGGGCTCATAAGAGACCCAGGTTCAATCCTCACTTGGTAAACATCTAAGGATGACTATGTAAAAAGTCAGTAAACCCAACCGCCATGGGAATACTAGATACGAATACTGGTTAGGTCACGTCCACTTGGGATCCCTCTTTGTTTACCCGTTTTTGATGATAATTGATAAAATGAAACCTAATACTTTGTTGTTAACTAACACAGAATACTTTATGCTGTTTGGATGTCATCATATGAAAAAGACATTTAATTTGATAGCCTATTAGGTAAACATATTCAGATTGTGTTCCATGGGTTGATTTTAGTTGCTGTATTTAAATGTGATCCGTAGTACTATGTTAAATTTAACTATGTTATCTTTTTGTATATCATGTTTTTACATCATATAAGTTGTTTGTTTCAGAAACTAAACTTGGCGGTATGGAAATTCTTTCAAGTCATTCAGTACCAAGCTGTCGATTTGTGACTTCAAGGCAGCAGATTCATGAGAAAAGTGTAGGATCACATCCATCAAATTTTTCGAGAAGAAAATTTAAATCTGTTTCAGACGTATGGGCTTTGCATAATACTTTGTCAGCTAGCTTTCATCTGAGCAGTTATATAAGTAGTCATAAGTCTATACCAATACGTGCTGTTAAAGGCGTTGAAGGTGTAATTGATGCAGAAGACAGCCTTGAAAATGTAACGAGAAAAAAGGAGTCGATCCCCAAAGTTTTAATACCAGGATTACCTGATGATTCAAAAGGTGATATTAATGCTCGAATTAGTAGTGCTCAGCAGGAATGGAAGCCCAAATTCAATATCCATTATGAAAGATCAGGCCCAAGAAAGGTTGGCACACCCCAAGTGCTTTTTCTTCCTGGATTTGGTGTTGGATCCTTTCATTATGAAAAGCAGTTAAAGGATCTTGGTCGGGATTATGGAGTATGGGCAATGGATTTTCTTGGTCAGGGTATGTCATTGCCAAGTGAGGATCCTACCTATCGGCAATGGAATGATGATGAATTACAAGTTGATGATCATTTGTGGGGTTTCGGAGATAAAACTGAACCGTGGGCAGCTGACCTCGTTTATTCTATCGACTTGTGGCAGGAACAAGTGCAGTATTTTATTGAAGAGGTATGCATCAGCCTTAAACATAAATATTCGTCACTTTAGTAACATGTTGATTATTTTCATATAAAACTATTGACATTTGACAATATGACATTACTGGTACAGTCATATGATCACGCCAAATAATGAAGTTTGATAAAGTCCAAAATGTGTTGATCTGTTACAGGTCATCAAGGAACCAGTTTACATTGTGGGAAATTCACTTGGGGGATATGTTGCACTTTACTTTGCTGCATGTAACCCTCATTTAGTGAAAGGCGTGACGCTACTGAATGCAACGCCGTTTTGGGGATTCTTCCCAAACCCTGTAAGAAACCCGCAATTGTCACAAATGTTTCCTTCAGTTGGGACATTTCCTCTTCCTCCGCGTGTCAGAAAAATCATGGAAATTGTGTAAGCTATTATGCTTTATGATCAGTTAAGGTCCTAAGTATCTTAAATTCTTGATGTTCTAGCTTAATAGCTTATTAATCTATTTTTTTGGGTTTTATGTATATAGTTGGGAGAAGATAAAGGATCCCAGAACCATTAACGAGATACTGAAACAAGTTTATGCAGATCATTCTACAAATGTAGATGAAGTCTTTTCTCGTATACTTGAAGTAACAGAACACCCAGCAGCTCTTGCATCTTTTGCGTCAATAATGTTGGCTCCTCAAGGGAACCTATCTTTTGGAGAGGCTTTATCTAGGTGATTATTACTACTGCAGTGCCGTTTCCATAACAGTTTAAAAATTCTTTTATTTTGGGGTTTCCGTTGTAACAACATTTCCCTCCTTGTTGGGGGACTTCTATTAACGGTGTGAATTATATTTATCTTTTTTTTTTGGCTATTGTAGATGTAAAACAAGTGAAGTACCCATATGCCTCATGTATGGAAAAGAAGATCCTTGGGTGAGACCTGTTTGGGGTCTACAGGTGAAGAGCCAGTTGCCTGAAGCTCCTTATTATCAGATAAGCCCTGCAGGTCATTGCCCTCATGATGAAGTTCCGGAGGTATGTAACTTTTTATGTTGCATGAGCTTAATATTATGTTGATCTTTTTCCCTAGAAGAACAGTTTGTTGGCAGTTAGCAGTTTTATATAGTATCTGTGTAACTAAGTTATGCTTATAGTTTGTGGGTTTACTCATGTCGGCGTGCTTCAATATAATGTGATTATAAGGACCATTCTGGTTAGTGGTTACCAAAGGCATTGCTTCGGGTAAATGGGTAATCAAAAAGGAATCCTTGTTTAAGCCACCCGGGGAAAGTTGAATGTACGCCTAACAGGTATATCCGTGGCCATAGCGTAGACTTTTTTTTTTGGCAATCCCAAGATGTTTACCCAGTGAATTTCGAACCCTGATCTCTTAGAATGCCTTATCACTAGGCCACGGAAGGCATTTATTCGTTTCTATTCTTTCATTTACCATGGTAACATGTAGATTATAGAGATATGGCGGGACCAAACATGGTTGGTTTCTTTATATTTCTCGTTTTCATCTTGGGTGGCTGATGTATATCAGACCTGAAAATACCAACACAAAGAAACTGATAAGAATAAAACAGGAAGTAAAGAAAGAACAAGACAAGATGATCTGGATTAATGCCCCAGTGGCCCTAAGTTCCTAAGAACAGTTGATAATAATCGCCACACCAAGAACCGTGGCCTATGGCTTTATTTAAATAAACAAGACTTCTAACCTAACTTGTTCACCAAACTATACTACTACTAATAATAATCTCTTACACAGGAGGAAAAAGACCAAAGAAAATAGGTTAATGAAAAAGTTCAAATGTTTCAGTTTTGGTTGTACTATATCTCAAACAAGTCAAATGGCTTAGTATAAGATAATTAGCTTGAAAGGGAACAAGTTAAATGGTCAAACTCGTTGAAAGTATCCTTAAACCCAATTTTTTATGCATACAATCTCCGAAATAGTTTTATTGTCTTTAAATGGATTGCCCTGTGCTTTTTGACCATCCACCATTACTTTTGTCTTGATCTTCATAATCCTTCTTTATTATGCAGGTAGTAAATTATCTTCTACGGGGGTGGATAAAAAACTTAGAGTCACAAGGTTTTGTAGCATTGCCATTGCTTGATGATGAAAGTGGTCGGTTTGATGTTGCGAAGGATTTAGAATACATGAGAGACGGAACAAAAAAATTGGTAAGGGTACAGTTTTATGGATCAGAAACGTCAATCTGGAGCAGGTTTACTTCTTTTTTCAACACTCAATTACAAGATCTCACAATTAAGTTCAGATGATGGAGCTTTTGTTGAGAACATATGCATATACTGTAAAATTGTAAAATACTCGAGTGTAGTAGCATAATTATTTCAGATGTAAATAAAAGAAATCAATTATTTGTAGCTTGGTTGGAGATTGTATAACAAGATTGTTATTCAACACAAACACACAAGCAGGTGCACCATGCGCACAAACAGGTGGGTGTAAAACGCAAGTCGAAACCTTAATACCAAACAAACCATACTGTGCCATACCACACACGGCCACACAGGTAGTATGATCTGGGTCGAAACATTATATTCTTTCTTACTTTCATTGAAACTTAAAACGACATTGTTATGTGTAATTATAGACTAGAGTCACTACTAGTCCAAAATTCGAGTCCGGTCTGGAATTGAACCAGTTTGAGAACGGTACCATGCCAAAGGCAGAGCAGTGCTATGTGGTGCGGCATTTGGTACAAATTATCTCTAATATTTTGACTGGTAAACTATATGGCCAAACTATGTAAACTATGTGGCCAAACTTATTGATTAAGTGGGTTGTAATGTATGAAATTATGAATTTGTCTTTACAAAAACGCCATAATTAAACCATCTAAAAATATGACCGCCTATCACACGCTCTAATCGGATAAGTCCAAACAAACGGAGCACCTGCTACCTATCCAAAGAAATATCAGCGCCGGCACTCGTGAGACACTCTTCGATACTACTTATCAACGTTCTTGGTTATTATCTAACAAGGCTCCAATGTGCTGCAGTTAGACCGCATATATCTAAATGAAAAAGACGTGTCTTACGTTGATGGCCTGAATAGATAAAACTTGATGGTCTCATATATCTACTCTTTGTTGGAGTTTATATTTGACATTCTAAATATAATTTTAGATAGTTAATTTGTCAAGTTTTCTATCTGGGGAGTTAGAACTGCACCTTTTGTCTGTCAATTTTGATAGTGAGTTTACACTCCATAAAATTACTAAATTTTAAAATATCAATGCCAAAATGTTAAATAATAATCTTAAGTATTCTCATTTCTTATTATTCGTAGGCTAGTACTTTTTGTATTATTATTATTATATCGACATGAACCATAATGATAGAGAGAAGTACTACTTTTGTCAACCTCGAACTTGTTAACATCGGTTTCAACTCAAATTCTTGAAACCACCAAACAACAATTTGGCCGACCATAATCACCATCGTACAAAAAATGTTTGTTTAGTTTTTGCTATTTCTGCTCTATCACATAGTTTTCAATCGATGACAACCTTATGTTTGTTTCAAACAAACAATTTCCTTAATACATGTAGAAAAAACATGAGTTCTTCTTTTTAAAGAAGAGAATATGTTGTTAAGTCTCAATGTATTATTTAGATTTTTTTTTAAGGGGTAAAAGGATATACGATTTCAAGTTTTATACCAATAGCGAATTTGAGAGTCCATCACAAGTAATCCGGCTGAATACCACACTTTTAATTCCTACTTGTGACATGCCATATAAATATAAACTAGCTATTACGCAAACTATGTAAACAAGGCATACTAGTTACTACAAACTAGGGTCCTTGAGCTTTAGCTCAATAGTTGAAACACATCCCCCTTGCAAGAGGTCTTGTGTTCAAGCCTTGGGAAGGACATAGGAATTAAGTCCCTTTATGAGGGCTTGACTTGGGTATACCCAGGTTCAAGTCTGAGGGGACAGGGTTTACCCCTATTAATCGTCGTGCCTTCGGGCGGATTAGTAGGGGGTTTTCCCCCCATCGGGTATTTGAAATAGGCATTTCTACTTCGAGGGAGCTCTCTAGCGCGGACCCGGTTAAGACAACGTATGCTAGACCTCTCGCTGTCGAATCGCGACACGAAGTTTCTAGCGAAATTCACCTTTCAAAAAAAGTTACTACAAACTAGGAACAAGTTGGTCTAATCGAAGATGAAGATTAGAGATAAAAGACCAAGTTGAACGTGGAAGTCAGTTTTGAGTTAAAGTCAGCTTTGAATGAACAAACTTGGCACTTAAAACTTAATAAGTGTTCTAAGCTGTGTCATTCATTCTGGATAGTTAATTAACATTGGGATAAAATCAACATGAAGACAAGACGTATAAGGTATACTTGCAGATCCGTAAGTTTGGTGGTCTTATTTTATGAGTTATCATCTCTCTTATTGTATTCAGTTTTCCTGTATTGTTATGTTTCTTTTATCATGAATATATTGTAGACATGTTATATTGAGAATGGAAATTTTAATTAGTTGTTATTGTTTTACTAATTTATTGTATATATGTATGATTGTATGTTAACTTAGTTAATAAATTTTTTTTTGCTATAATTGTATTGATAGTATTTATTTTATTAATATATTTGTGATTTGAATATATTAAAAGTTATTTTATTGTGTAGTTGGTAGTATGGAATGCTTAAGTATGGTGGTAAATGGTTAATCGTATGATACGTTGTATTTTTTAATATTTTTACATATCGCAATAGAAAATTAAAAATAATAAATATTTACTTAATGTAAATTGATTTGTGTCATAAAGTATATGAGTTAATATGTCTCATCTATCCATTTTGACGGGTCATCAAGAATGTTCACTAACTCACATCTTTCTTTGATGATTCAAAATCTACACATGACGGTTTGATTTTTACTGTTCAAAAATAATAATAATAAAACAATTTAACTATTTTGATGGTTTTACATTTCATAATGGAGGTTCAGAACCCCCATAATGAAGGTTCAGAACCCCATATCTTCCTTTTATAAACAAGTGTCTTTTCTCTTCAATTTTTTTAGAACGGTGTGTTAGTTGGTTAGTGGTTTGAACCCTAGCAGTGACATCCAAGCGGGCAGTATGCTAGAGGTTGGAACCGAAAACACCCCAGGAGAGACCAAGGGTGTGATAACACGGCCCGCACGCGTCTGAATAATCCCATTTATATATACAATTATATTACACATTATCCAATACACTCAATATTACTAAATCTCTTTGTAAAATGGCATCAGAGTCTATGGAATCGATTGGACTCTACTCAAAAAATTCGTTATGTAAGTATATCTTCATGTATATGTGTTATTATTCTATATATTGAAATCTGATTTTTTTTCAGAATCTTGATCAGGTTCAGATCGAACATGACAATGAGATAAGAAGGATGAATGTTGTCATTAAGAGGATACAATCATGTTTGACGAGTGTTGTGAAGTGCAGGAAGACTGAGCGACGACGTGCAAGGGCAAAGTTGGAGGACGTTATGGCGGAATTGCATGCAGTGAAGTCAGAGTTAAGCAATATCCAACACGAGCACCCTGATATCTTTAACAAAAACTTAGTCTGATATTTTGGGCGATGAAGGATATTGTTTACTAGGCCAGAGATTACATATTTATGTTTATGATATATTTCAAAAGTTATTAGTATTGTCATTCCAATAACATATTATGTAATGTTTTCTGCTAATTTTGTTTGGAATGATTACAATCGAAACAAATTGTTCCTGTTGTCTATTTGCGATTTTGATGTTTATGTAATGTATCTTTAATTTAAGGTTGTTCTTTTTTTTTCCATATAAGTTTTACTTTTAATATGGACTATATACTTCTAAACATATTGTTTAAATTTGAATCAAAAACGCAAATTCTTAAACAGATTGTAAACTCCGAACTAAAAGTTTCGCATTACAAGTCATTTAAAATTTTGATAAGGGCAAATTCTAACTACATTGCCCCAATCATCGGATAACTCAGGTCCAACACTGTGGATGATAAACTATGGTTATAGATTTCAATTGTAAATACCTTCCTATGCGAATAAAGATGAGATTAATTAGTCAATGATCATGAAAAATCAATGACCATGGAAAGCATAAACTGACATACAACAATGAAGCTAATGGCAAAGGGCTCGTTTCCAAGTAACTACGCGAATTTCGGCTTATTACAAAGCTAAAATCAAAGTTGTCTGCGATGTTATCACTTGAAATTTTGATAACCATAAAATGGTAACCCTAATTACAAAAATGGCTTTTCCTTTTACAGTTTGAGTATTTTTTGGTTGTTGTTTTTGGATTTGTTCCCTAAAGTATAAAACTAAATTAAATCTTCATGTAGTTTTCCAAGTAAATGAGAAGTTTGTAGTATCGAGTAAGTAAAAGATATTTTATACTCTATGTATATCCATCACATTGTCAATTCCTTTTATTGGAAGTGATGTTGGTAATACAAATTTATTCCACATACCAACAACAACAACAATAATACATAAGTTTGTTTTACTTGATCTCTGGCCTCAAAATTAATATGCAAAAATCATGTTTTTATGGAATCAATCTCCCTCCTGAAGTTACATCCGAGCCAGCCAACATTCTTGGCTGCAAAATTGGCAACTTCCCCATCACCTTGGCCTACCGGTCGGTGCAAACATGAACCACCTTAAAAACTGGCTTCCTGTCATCCAAACTTTTGAATCCCGTTTATCACGACGGAAAGCAACCACTCTCTCTATTGGTGGAAGAGTTACACTCCTACGCTCTGTGCTTGACAGCCTCCCGACTTATTATTTCTCATTGTTCAAGGCCTTGGTATGTGTTTTATCTAAATTAAAATAAATTCGTAGGACCTTTTTTTGGGGAGGGACTCTTAATGGGAACAACAAGATACCATGGGTTTCGTGGGATAGAGTTATTTCTCCTATCTCTTCGAGTGGGCTTGGATTTGGTTCTTTACGCTCAAAAAATCTTGCTTTGTTGTCGAAATGGTGGTGGCGTTATCGTAATGAACCCCTTTCCTTTCGGGGACGGGTTATTAGTTCTATTCACCTTTCAAATAGAAAATGTTCCCCTCTACCTCTTAAGGCAAACCTTGCAGGCGCTTGGAAGACCATCTCCATGTTAAACTCACATTTTCAGGATTACAATGTTGCCTTTGAGAATCTTTTTGTAGGACGTGTAGGTAACGGTGCCTCGATTCGATTATGGATCGACATCTAGATTGGTACAGTCTCTTTTCAAGAACGCTTCCCAGAACTCTTCAGGCTTGAAAAATCGAAAGGATGCTACATCAATGAGAGATGCACGGGTGGTGGCCGATTCTCTCAGTGGGTTTGGGATTGGTCGAGACCCCCCTCAAGCCCTGTGGAGTTGCAGCAGCTCCAGGAATTGCTCACTCAAATCTCTGGAGTGGTTCTCAACGATGCCAAGGACTCTTGGATGTGGACTTGTCGACAATTCAGGAACGTTCAGTGTCAAATCCATGAAATCTCATATCCAATATTCCATGTTTGGGCCGTCCCAGTGGCCTTTTACTGGGAACAGATTGGCTCCCCTTAAGGCTAACATCTTTGGCTGGAGATTAGAGATGCATAGGATCCCAACAACCGATCAACTCCAGAAGAGAAACATTCCAATTGCTTCTACCCAATGTCCACTATGCAACCTATACAGTGAATCCGCTGACCACATGTTCCTTCACTGCGCTTTCGCAAGTTCGTTGTGGCATCTCGTTTTCACATGGTGCAAGCTTCCGCCCACCAAACTTTCCACCTTGAAGAAACTGTTTGAAATACACAATGATCCCTCTATCAACCCTTTGAGACGCAAGCTTATTAACCTTATTGTGATCACCTTTTGCTGGGTCATTTTAAAGAGTCACAACGATCGAATCTTTTCAAATAAACAACCCTCATTACGGTTCGCTTTTAAGGATATTAAATCTACAAGCTTCCTGTGGCTATCATTAAGGTCTCGCAACCTCGGAATCGATTAGGAAAACTGGAACTCATTCAATTTGTAATTTCTTGTTTGTTATCTCGTTGTAATGCTCTGTTTTACCCCGCCTTGTACTCTCTAGCAACTCGCTAGCTTTTATTAATAAAATGGTTTGAATGTTGTGGAAGACTTTGAACATTCTAGAGTGATACATGGCCTAAAGGTAGGCAATCTTTCTCTCTCATCATATTTATTCGGACGATGTTTTGTTTATGGCAGACACCTCAGAAGATAATATTGTTAATATTAAAGTGATCTTCGCTTGCTTCCATCTTGTTTCTGGTCTTCGAATTAATATACAGAAGTCTATAATGTTTGGGATCGGTGTTAGAGGTCATGAGTTGGATAATCTCGATAGATTAATGAGATGTGGCTGTGGCACGTTTCCTTTTACCTATTTGGGAGTCCCTATTGGTGCTAACATGAAAAAAAACAACTCTTGGTCTCCGTTAGTTGTAAAGTTTGAAAAAAGGCTTTCCAAATGGAAGACAAACATGCTTTTGATTGGTGGCCGTTCTACTTTAATATCTTCTGTTCTTGGTGCGGTGGGGACATATGACATGTCTTTATTTCGGCTCCTTGTTAAGGTTAGAAAGAAGCTGGAATCTATGCGAGCGAATTTTTTCTGGGGAAGTAATGCTGATCAAAGAAAAATACATTGGATAAAATGGGATGCTACTCTTGTTAGTAAAGCTCACGGTGGTCTTGGTATAGGATCCTTAGATGCTCTTAATCAGGGTCTTTAATGAAATGGAGATGGAGATATTTGGAGAATCCTAATGCATTTTAGGTTTCGGTTATAAACGACATTTATCGTCCGACTTCATTTTCGGACTGGTTGACACCGGGGTTCACCAAAACTGGTATTTGACATTCTATTACTAAAGTGGCTCGTGATCTCGACTATTCTGGTACTTTTCCATTGCATGCTTTTCAGAAGAAAATTGGTAATGGTAATACTACTCTGTTTTGGTTAGATGTGTGGTGTGGTGATGGAAATCTGGTGTAACATCCCAAACTTTTCGTGTTTGACTTGTTGACTATTCCGTTAGTTAACGTTAGGTTTCGTTAAGTTATGTGCCCTAAACGGGATCATGTGATTAAATGCTTATGTGTTTAATATGATTTGATTAAAGCATGTTAAATGAAAGTAGTTAAAGTAAAGTTAAGAAAGTCAAGTGCTTGTTAGATCGTTAAGTGCCCCGGTAGGAAAGTTAAGCTAAGAATGCGACGTTTAGAAGTCTAGGGATCTAAAATGTAACTTAAGGAGGTGATGGCCAGGGGTTAAGTGGCAATTAGGCATCCCTAATTGTCATTCTTCTGCTCTCATACGTGTGATACACCCCAAGCCGCCCCTTCTCTCAATTCCAAGCAATTCCCTCCAAGATCTATTCGTTTCGTGGTGTTTCGAGCAAGTTTTGTTAATATTTCGAATCCCCTAAGTCATCTACAGGTAATATAGGTGATTTTTCTTTGATCTCTGACCTTAAGAGTCATATATGTGAATTCGATCCAGGCCATGGGGTTTGGGTTGTGTTATATTGCAAAATGTTTATCGATTTCATGTTATTCGGGTAATCAAATAAGTGATTTATGTTTGTAAAGGATAAAGGAATCATATGATGGTTTGAAGTCATCAATTGTGTCTTAAAAGAGGTCAATTTGATGTCTCCAGGTCGGGGTAAGGGTTTGGGTTCGAATGGAAATCGTTTAGAGCAAGTAAAGTTGGGGTTTTGCTGATCGGATCCCGATATGCGGAGCATGGAAATTCCATGCGGAGCATATCCTGAATTTTGGTAAATATGCGGAGCATATGCAAACGCATGAAATTCTCTGACTTCTGAAAACTCAAAATATGCGGCGCATATTTTGGCCATGCGGAGCATATTTGCCCAGTTTGGTACTTTTGACTTGTTTAGCTTATAGATCGATCTTATACTCGTTCTAGGTTGTCGAGAGCACTTAGCAAACACTGTAAGACGTACGTAACTCATTATTGAGCGGTACCGAGGTAAGATAACATATTTTATCACATGAGGGACAACAAAACATAGTTTTCATAAGTTAACTTCCCCAAATGAATGGTTGTATGTTTATATGTATTCGGAAATGAATGAGAGGTTATTATGGGATTGATTATGGTTACCATTGATGATGAATGGTAATCTTATGCATGCTATGATGAAATGAAATGTGTATATGTTATGTTATGTTGATATGATGGAATAAAGTATGTGATACTATGAAATGTTTATGATGTAAAGATAAGATGATATGATGCTATAATGCAATTGATGATATGATAACGCATTGCTATGGTGTTATGATAATGGTATGATATGACGATGTGATGTTAATATGTGATGACGATATGTTGATGTATATATGTCATATGATTAATTGTATGGCTAGATCACCTAGTCACTAGACTTCTATAGGTTTGCCATGACACATGCACGATTAAGGGCCCTAAAGTAAGGAAAGATGTATGTGATTAGTTTAGGTGAAAGTGTAGCCTAAGCTAATATAAAGTAAAGAAAGATGAAAGTAAAGCTTTATGATGTTAGGCACATTTAGGACTACGATGGATCCTAATGTGTTAATTTATGTACGTTGTTTAAATGTTATGATATGCTTTTGCTCATGTGTGATATGATAGACACCATAGGAAAGTGTTGATCCTATTGTGTTATGATTATTATGTGACATTAAAAATTATGAAATGATTTTGTTAATATATAATGAATCGGTAAATGTTTTCAAATTCATGTTATCTTACTTAGCTTTTAAAGCTAACACTTGCTCTTTTGAAAAACGTTGTTCCCTCAGGTTAAGCAGGTTTGGGCTAGTGAAAGACTTAGCTTGGTGAGGCGGGTAGTTGCTATGAAGAAGACATGTAGTTACCCCGCTTAGTCATTTATGTTTGGCCATAATGATGTTGGCTACTTTTATTAAGACTTATGTAATATTTATGTTGGCAATCATGTTGGTGCCAAATCTGGATTATCTTATACTGTTTTGATGATATGGTAACGCATTGCTATGGTGTTATGATAATGGTATGATATGACGATGTGATGTTAATATGTGATGACGATATGTTGATGTATATATGTCATATGATTAATTGTATGGCTAGATCACCTAGTCACTAGACTTCTATAGGTTTGCCATGACACGTGCACGATTAAGGGCCCTAAAGTAAGGAAAGATGTATGTGATTAGTTTAGGTGAAAGTGTAGCCTAAGCTAATATAATTAAGAAGTCTCGAGCATAAGTAAAGTTGTGTTAAGCTTAACCCATGCTAGTTCTTCGGAGCTAGTGTGTATGTGGTAACGTGGTGTGGGAATCTAGATACCTCCCCGTGGCATAGTTATGTTTGAGTGTATCCGGGTAGAGTAACTAACCACTACACGCACAAAGTTTAAACAGTATACTCAGTTGGATTGACTTTGTCTTTCCTTAACGACGACGATGGACCACCATAAGGTCTACCCATCAAGTCGGGTGTGAGGACTCCATGTAAGGTCTTATGGCCGCCTACACACAACCCCACATCCCTAAGATAAGTGGCTTATGTTACATAGCCTACGTCTAGGTAAAATAAAAGTAAATAAATAAAGAAAGATAAGAAAAGAAAGATGAAGAGTAAAGCTTTATGATGTTAGGCACATTTAGGACTACGATGGATCCTAATGTGTTAATTTATGTACGTTGTTTAAATGTTATGATATGCTTTTGCTCATGTGTGATATGATAGACACCATAGGAAAGTGTTGATCCTATTGTGTTATGATTATTATGTGACATTAAAAATTATGAAATGATTTTGTTAATATATAATGAATCGGTAAATGTTTTCAAATTCATGTTATCTTACTTAGCTTTTAAAGCTAACACTTGCTCTTTTGAAAAACGTTGTTCCCTCAGGTTAAGCAGGTTTGGGCTAGTGAAAGACTTAGCTTGGTGAGGCGGGTAGTTGCTATGAAGAAGACATGTAGTTACCCCGCTTAGTCATTTATGTTTGGCCATAATGATGTTGGCTACTTTTATTAAGACTTATGTAATATTTATGTTGGCAATCATGTTGGTGCCAAATCTGGATTATCTTATACTGTTTTGATGATATGGACGTAGTAACACCACTTTTTATAAATGAACTATCCGTTACGGATTAGTTATGTTTTAAAGGTTCTGTTTCCGCATTTCTAAACGCCGTTAGCAAAAGCTTTTGAGAATCCAGGTTTTAAAATGACGGGTGTTACATGGTGGTATCGGAGAAATGGTTTAAGTGAACCAATGACTATTGACCATAGGACTTGGACTTAAACCGTAAGATGAGACATGATAGGTTTTAGTACTTGTGCTTCAACCATAAGATAAAATGCTTGTAGGATGGGTTGGGTTGAGTGAGAGAGTAGAGATGTGTTTCACGTACTATTATATGATTATTTAAGTAGTTTCCATATGCGGCGCATATCTGAAACGCATAAAATCTTCTGACTTCGAAAAACTGAAATATGCGGCGCATATCTGAACGCATAAAATCTTCTGACTTCGAAAAACTGAAATATGCGGCGCATATCTGAAACGCATAAAATCTTCTGACTTCGAAAAACTGAAATATGCGGCGCATATTGAACGCATAAAATCTTCTGACTTCGAAAAACTGAAATATGCGGCGCATATCTGAACGCATAAAATCTTCTGACTTCGAAAAACTGAAATATGCGGCGCATATCTGAAACGCATAAAATCTTCTGACTTCGAAAAACTGAAATATGCGGCGCATATTGAACGCATAAAATCTTCTGACTTCGAAAAACTGAAATATGCGGCGCATATCTGAACGCATAAAATCTTCTGACTTCGAAAAACTGAAATATGCGGCGCATATCTGAACGCATAAAATCTTCTGACTTCGAAAAACTGAAATATGCGGCGCATATTGAAACGCATAAAATCTTCTGACTTCGAAAAACTGAAATATGCGGCGCATATTGAAACGCATAAAATCTTCTGACTTCGAAAAACTGAAATATGCGGCGCATATCTGAACGCATAAAATCTTCTGACTTCGAAAAACTGAAATATGCGGCGCATATCTGAAACGCATAAAATCTTCTGACTTCGAAAAACTGAAATATGCGGCGCATATTGAACGCATAAAATCTTCTGACTTCGAAAAACTGAAATATGCGGCGCATATCTGAACGCATAAAATCTTCTGACTTCGAAAAACTGAAATATGCGGCGCATATCTGAAACGCATAAAATCTTCTGACTTCGAAAAACTGAAATATGCGGCGCATATTGAACGCATAAAATCTTCTGACTTCGAAAAACTGAAATATGCGGCGCATATCTGAACGCATAAAATCTTCTGACTTCGAAAAACTGAAATATGCGGCGCATATCTGAACGCATAAAATCTTCTGACTTCGAAAAACTGAAATATGCGGCGCATATTGAAACGCATAAAATCTTCTGACTTCGAAAAACTGAAATATGCGGCGCATATTGAAACGCATAAAATCTTCTGACTTCGAAAAACTGAAATATGCGGCGCATATCTGAACGCATAAAATCTTCTGACTTCGAAAAACTGAAATATGCGGCGCATATCTGAAACGCATAAAATCTTCTGACTTCGAAAAACTGAAATATGCGGCGCATATTGAACGCATAAAATCTTCTGACTTCGAAAAACTGAAATATGCGGCGCATATCTGAACGCATAAAATCTTCTGACTTCGAAAAACTGAAATATGCGGCGCATATCTGAAACGCATAAAATCTTCTGACTTCGAAAAACTGAAATATGCGGCGCATATTGAACGCATAAAATCTTCTGACTTCGAAAAACTGAAATATGCGGCGCATATCTGAACGCATAAAATCTTCTGACTTCGAAAAACTGAAATATGCGGCGCATATCTGAACGCATAAAATCTTCTGACTTCGAAAAACTGAAATATGCGGCGCATATTGAAACGCATAAAATCTTCTGACTTCGAAAAACTGAAATATGCGGCGCATATTGAAACGCATAAAATCTTCTGACTTCGAAAAACTGAAATATGCGGCGCATATCTGAACGCATAAAATCTTCTGACTTCGAAAAACTGAAATATGCGGCGCATATCTGAAACGCATAAAATCTTCTGACTTCGAAAAACTGAAATATGCGGCGCATATTGAACGCATAAAATCTTCTGACTTCGAAAAACTGAAATATGCGGCGCATATCTGAACGCATAAAATCTTCTGACTTCGAAAAACTGAAATATGCGGCGCATATCTGAAACGCATAAAATCTTCTGACTTCGAAAAACTGAAATATGCGGCGCATATCTGAAACGCATAAAATCTTCTGACTTCGAAAAACCTGCAATATGCGACGCATATTCATAGTTTCCAGATTCTGCGGCGCATATCTGAAACGCATAAAATCTTCTGACTTCGAAAAACCTGAAATATGCGGCGCATATCTGAAACGCATAAAATCCTCTGACTTCGAAAAACCTGAAATATGTGGCGCATATTTTGGTCTGTTTTGTATTTTCGACTTGTTTAGTTTTAGTTTCGTTACGAGAAGATACATGATGATTACGACGAGTATTTATAGGTGGACAATCTTGCCTATTCTAAGTATGACGAAGAACATCATGTTTGCGTAAAGAGCGTTATTACGATTTTCTACACGAAGAGGCTTAATTTTAAATTCGCCAAAAGTGAGTAAAAGTTAAGGGAGCAGCTGACGCTTAGAGTTGAAAGGAACAAGGTTCCATTTAGTGTTTAAGTTCCCCATTGATTGTTATATATAGTGCTATTTCTATGCAAGGGCACTTTACCTTTTTTTCTCACTAAAAGGAAGGAGTTAACGATAACAGATGCGAGATGTATTTCCTACTCTAAGATAGATTTATGGTCTCGCTACCATATGTTGAAGTTGATGATGAAAGTCCTGCTAAAGTTATTTCTACACTCATAATGACTCTATTGAGTTTCTCGAAATACCTTCATTAATAACGAATGTCCTTACCGTGTCATGAACTTAAGGAATCAAGTCTAAAGTTTTCTCTAGATCGTTCAGTCATTACGTTTATTGATGACAATCTTGCCTATTCTAAGTATGACGAAGAACATCATGTTTGCGTAAAGTGCGTTATTACGATTTTCTACACAAAGAGGCTTAATTTTAAATTCGCCAAAAGTGAGTAAAAGTTAAGGGAGCAGCTGACGCTTAGAGTTGAAAGGAACAAGGTTCCATTTAGTGTTTAAGTTCCCCATTGATTGTTATATATAGTGCTATTTCTATGCAAGGGCACTTTACCTTTTTTTCTCACTAAAAGGAAGGAGTTAACGATAACAGATGCGAGATGTATTTCCTACTCTAAGATAGATTTATGGTCTCGCTACCATATGTTGAAGTTGATGATGAAAGTCCTGCTAAAGTTATTTCTACACTCATAATGACTCTATTGAGTTTCTCGAAATACCTTCATTAATAACGAATGTCCTTACCGTGTCATGAACTTAAGGAATCAAGTCTAAAGTTTTCTCTAGATCGTTCAGTCATTACGTTTATTGATGACAATCTTGCCTATTCTAAGTATGACGAAGAACATCATGTTTGCGTAAAGTGCGTTATTACGATTTTCTACACAAAGAGGCTTAATTTTAAATTCGCCAAAAGTGAGTAAAAGTTAAGGGAGCAGCTGACGCTTAGAGTTGAAAGGAACAAGGTTCCATTTAGTGTTTAAGTTCCATTGATTGTTATATATAGTGCTATTTCTATGCAAGGGCACTTTACCTTTTGTTCTCACTAAAAGGAAGGAGTTAACGATAACAGATGCGAGATGTATTTCCTACTCTAAGATAGATTTATGGTCTCGCTACCATATGTTGAAGTTGATGATGAAAGTCCTGCTAAAGTTATTTCTACACTCATAATGACTCTATTGAGTTTCTCGAAATACCTTCATTAATAACGAATGTCCTTACCGTGTCATGAACTTAAGGAATCAAGTCTAAAGTTTTCTCTAGATCGTTCAGTCATTACGTTTATTGATGACAATCTTGCCTATTCTAAGTATGACGAAGAACATCATGTTTGCGTAAAGTGCGTTATTACGATTTTCTACACGAAGAGGCTTAATTTTAAATTCGCCAAAAGTGAGTAAAAGTTAAGGGAGCAGCTGACGCTTAGAGTTGAAAGGAACAAGGTTCCATTTAGTGTTTAAGTTCCCCATTGATTGTTATATATAGTGCTATTTCTATGCAAGGGCACTTTACCTTTTGTTCTCACTAAAAGGAAGGAGTTAACGATAACAGATGCGAGATGTATTTCCTACTCTAAGATAGATTTATGGTCTCGCTACCATATGTTGAAGTTGATGATGAAAGTCCTGCTAAAGTTATTTCTACACTCATAATGACTCTATTGAGTTTCTCGAAATACCTTCATTAATAACGAATGTCCTTACCGTGTCATGAACTTAAGGAATCAAGTCTAAAGTTTTCTCTAGATCGTTCAGTCATTACGTTTATTGATGACAATCTTGCCTATTCTAAGTATGACGAAGAACATCATGTTTGCGTAAAGTGCGTTATTACGATTTTCTACACAAAGAGGCTTAATTTTAAATTCGCCAAAAGTGAGTAAAAGTTAAGGGAGCAGCTGACGCTTAGAGTTGAAAGGAACAAGGTTCCATTTAGTGTTTAAGTTCCATGACTCTAAGGTTATGGTAAACACTTAACTACAACGAGTCAGTCAAAGGTAATGTTTCTAGCGGCGAAGATGTCGCTATTATGTGTGTGGATTCAGAAAATCCATAACTAACAATCGCGAAACCATATGTTTAAAAAGTAAGATTTCGGTACCTGATAATGAAATGACCAAAGAGATGTTCTTGAGAAAGCTCATGAACCATGGTAATCTACTCTTTTGGAAGCCGCCACAAATGTATTGCGACCTATTATGATGCAAAGTGATGTTAATTATCTCCATTGATGTGTGATTTGTGTCAAAACACAACATTATGTGTCGAAAGTTGTATAGAATCATTAAATATTCAATGATCCTCTAACGGAAGTGAGGAGTCACGTTATCATGGACTAAGTAAAAACGTTGTCTAGGATTCCAAAGGTACTGACATGATAAGAACATTAGTAGGCAGGTTGTCCAAGAATGCTTATTTCTTGGTGAACTATTGCACCGTTTCGTTCGATATGAAAGAAACGATGTATGTTAAAGAAGTTCTCTTAAAGTGTGAGAGTTATTTGTTGAATGTTTCAAATCGAGACGGCCGTTATGTAAATAATTTTTAAAGATGTTTCGGCGAAGTATGAGGGAAATGGTGAACTCAAGTGATGCCTATCACTTCTAGATTGATGGGAAAGAGAAAGAATGATTTAGAAACTTGGAAAATCATATGATCGTGCGATGGTGCATTGGAATTTTGATTGATTAATGTTGAGTTCTCATATGATGACAACTATGATGTAGGCATTGGGTGTCATTTCATGATACGACATGTTATTGAAAGGAAAGTTGTGGAGCCAAATAACATGAAGGTAACAGTTCATAAAGTTAGAATTGTTAAAGAGTATTTTGACTAGCTCAAAATCGTCCGAAAGGTTTTGTGATGAGCAAAGAAAGCTCATTATGAACAAGGTGAGTATTATGGTCTAGCCATAAGTCTTTATGGAGAGATATGATTTGCAACGAAAGCTATGGCGTATCGACTTTTTGTTCAATTGTTTATGAAAGGCAAGGTGCCAAGATAATAAGTATAAGTAGTGGATAAGCTTACCTTCCAAGTCAATCGTATTCATAATATTTTAATGAATATTACTTATGTTAGACAGGAGAATAGTATGATTCCTTGTTTGAATTAAGAAATGAATTAAAGAAGTGATATGACAAAGTTAAGGATACGGATAAGTTATTTATATATGAGTGGCGAAATGATTCTGAGGACAGAATCCTTTTAAGGGGGACGTAATTGTAACATCCCAAACTTTTCGTGTTTGACTTGTTGACTATTCCGTTAGTTAACGTTAGGTTTTGTTAAGTTATGTGCCCTAAACGGGATCATGTGATTAAATGCTTATGTGTTTAATATGATTTGATTAAAGCATGTTAAATAAAAGTAATTAAAGTAAAGTTAAGAAAGTCAAGTGCTTGTTAGATTGTTAAGTGCCCCGGTAGGAAAGTTAAGCTAAGAATGCGACGTTTAGAAGTCTAGGGATCTAAAATGTAACTTAAGGAGGTGATGGCCAGGGGTTAAGTGGCAATTAGGCATCCCTAATTTTCATTCTTCTGCCCCTTCTCTCAATTCCAAGCAATTCCCTCCAAGATCTATTCGTTTCGTGGTGTTTCGAGCAAGTTTTGTTAATATTTCGAATCCCCTAAGTCATCTACAGGTAATATAGGTGATTTTTCTTTGATCTCTGACCTTAAGAGTCGTATATGTGAATTCGATCCAGGCCATGGGGTTTGGGTTGGGTTATATTGCAAAACGTTTATCGATTTCATGTTATTCGTGTAATCAAATAAGTGATTTATGTTTGTAAAGGATCAAGGAATCATATGATGGTTTGAAGTCATCAATTGTGTCTTAAAAGAGGTCAATTTGATGTCTCCAGGTCAGGGTAAGGGTTTAAGGTTTTGTGATGAGCAAAGAAAGCTCATTATGAACAAGGTGAGTATTATGGTCTAGCCATAAGTCTTTATGGAGAGATATGATTTGCAACGAAAGCTATGGCGTATCGACTTTTTGTTCAATTGTTTATGAAAGGCAAGGTGCCAAGATAATAAGTATAAGTAGTGGATAAGCTTACCTTCCAAGTCAATCGTATTCATAATATTTTAATGAATATTACTTATGTTAGACAGGAGAATAGTATGATTCCTTGTTTGAATTAAGAAATGAATTAAAGAAGTGATATGACAAAGTTAAGGATACGGATAAGTTATTTATATATGAGTGGCGAAATGATTCTGAGGACAGAATCCTTTTAAGGGGGACGTAATTGTAACATCCCAAACTTTTCGTGTTTGACTTGTTGACTATTCCGTTAGTTAACGTTAGGTTTTGTTAAGTTATGTGCCCTAAACGGGATCATGTGATTAAATGCTTATGTGTTTAATATGATTTGATTAAAGCATGTTAAATAAAAGTAATTAAAGTAAAGTTAAGAAAGTTAGGAGAGATATGATTTGCAACGAAAGCTATGGCGTATCGACTTTTTGTTCAATTGTTTATGAAAGGCAAGGTGCCAAGATAATAAGTATAAGTAGTGGATAAGCTTACCTTCCAAGTCAATCGTATTCATAATATTTTAATGAATATTACTTATGTTAGACAGGAGAATAGTATGATTCCTTGTTTGAATTAAGAAATGAATTAAAGAAGTGATATGACAAAGTTAAGGATACGGATAAGTTATTTATATATGAGTGGCGAAATGATTCTGAGGACAGAATCCTTTTAAGGGGGACGTAATTGTAACATCCCAAACTTTTCGTGTTTGACTTGTTGACTATTCCGTTAGTTAACGTTAGGTTTTGTTAAGTTATGTGCCCTAAACGGGATCATGTGATTAAATGCTTATGTGTTTAATATGATTTGATTAAAGCATGTTAAATAAAAGTAATTAAAGTAAAGTTAAGAAAGTCAAGTGCTTGTTAGATTGTTAAGTGCCCCGGTAGGAAAGTTAAGCTAAGAATGCGACGTTTAGAAGTCTAGGATCTAAAATGTAACTTAAGGAGGTGATGGCCAGGGGTTAAGTGGCAATTAGGCATCCCTAATTTTCATTCTTCTGCCCCTTCTCTCAATTCCAAGCAATTCCCTCCAAGATCTATTCGTTTCGTGGTGTTTCGAGCAAGTTTTGTTAATATTTCGAATCCCCTAAGTCATCTACAGGTAATATAGGTGATTTTTCTTTGATCTCTGACCTTAAGAGTCGTATATGTGAATTCGATCCAGGCCATGGGGTTTGGGTTGGGTTATATTGCAAAACGTTTATCGATTTCATGTTATTCGTGTAATCAAATAAGTGATTTATGTTTGTAAAGGATCAAGGAATCATATGATGGTTTGAAGTCATCAATTGTGTCTTAAAAGAGGTCAATTTGATGTCTCCAGGTCAGGGTAAGGGTGATAAGCGTCCATTTTGTGATAAAAACCCCTATCAAAAGGCCTCATTTCTATGTCTTAAATGAGTTAATATTCCAGAACTATCGATACATAATGGATTCTATGTTTATGCAGGTTCACAAAAGATGCGAGTGAGGGTAAGTGGCATCAAGTGACTCAAGATGAAGGCCTATGAAGTTACAAGACACAAGGAGGTGATTCGGGAGCCGAACGAAGCAATCAGCGCTGCTGGCCCATGCCCAGCGCCGCTGGGAGCCCATCCAGCGCCGCTGGGTGACCCAGATCAGCAACCGACCTTTTCACCTATTTAAGCCGAAGCAGCCCTCAAAACCCTAAGAGAGAGCCGATTCAGCAGCTCTAGCCGCCCATATTCAACCCTAGGTCGACTTTGCAGATTCCAAGGAGGTTTTGGAGCTTCTAACACCTTCCGATCTTCATCCTCAACCTAGATCTACTCTTTTATTTTACTTTCAGTTGGTAAACAATGTCTTTCATCTTTTCAGACTTTGTTATTCCTTTAATAATGTCAGGCTAGTAGGCTGAATACTTGTTTGGATCGATGTGATCATGTAGACGTTTATCTATTTTACTTTATTTGTTAGATCTGTTGGAGTGTGTTTTACTGTTTATCGTAAATCCATGTTTTACTAGTTCTTCATATTATTATCGGTTCTATATCTGCATGTATTGATTTAATTATGATGATCGGTCTATAATCATACACTAGGATTAATACATAAGGATGGAAAACACTAGTCGGTCTTTAAGTAGATGTAAAAGGTGATTCACTTGTAACCGAGGGATCCAGAACCATAGTAATTAGGATGAATAGAACATGATGCTTAACAATGTCAGACGCGATCCAGTGACTTGGAAACGAGCACTGTGGTCACCGGAGAGAATTACTATCTGGCCATGGCTTAAGAGCCGGGTAACTTAAAGATGAACTAGTAACACAAACTTTAGGTCATTAATGCTTAAACAATGAATTTAACGATAATTTGTTTATAGAGTAGTGTGAGTCTAGGGACAACACTAGTTACTTAGGCAAAGTGAATCTAACAAGAATCTGAGCCGTGATTAAGTTTCCAACAGTCTAGCAAGTAGGTAGAATGATATTTGGTCGTACCATGAGATCGGAGATGCCAAACAAGTATTTTAATTTAATTACTGTTATTTGCTTTTTCAAACTAAGCCTCTCGCTGAATAAGAGGTTGCGGCTTCTATTTACTTTTCAGTATTTTAATTAGTTTAATAGGAAATTGTGACACCCCACAACCGCTAGAATTACACGTATTACTAGATTAGGTAAAGCAACGCGTCCTTGCGAACGATCATGTTCTTATCACTAAACTATACTACATTATCGCGTCCCGTGTCCATTAAGGTGTGTGTGTTTTTTAGATAATAACTTGTACAAATTTTATAAATTTATATGTAAAGTCCCTCACACGATGGTTTAACCCACGAGTGTAAAATAACAAGTCAAGTATGCACTAGATTTGACTAGTATTACTTTAAATACAAATGCAAGAATATAAATAAAGTAATAAAGACTTAAAGCAATATTTAAGCAAGTAAATAAATGATGGAACACAAATGTAATTTTCAAGTGTATTTTCTTTATTGATGATAAACAAAATACAAGATTGTTGCGGAACCTAGATATTACAAGTATGTAACTATCTAAACAATCTTTGAATTACAAGTGATCTATACTTGCTAAATAATCTCCTTGGATCGATATACTTAAAGTTGTGAAGTATAACTATTATGATCGAGAGTATTTTAGCAAGTTCACCAAATTGCAAAAAGTAATTTGTACGAGGTATGTGACTTGGTATTTATAGGCAAAAAAATTCAACAGTGAATTTATTATGCCGTACAAATATGGTTGCATGCATTTAAGGAAGTAACTTTAATACCTTAAATGCATTGGTTAAAGTACAAGGATAAAGTCATGTTGACGTGACTTGTCATCCTTTTAACCAACCACCTTTACACACGTATTGTACTTTTATCAATAGACAAATGGATTGTCCGTGTAAAAGTGTGTAAAGGCAAAAGTCAATTCCTCGTAATCAGTGTTCAGCCTTGTAAGGTCTAGAATACTGATAAAGCTCCAGTCAGGAGATCTGGTAAGACTGTCAGTGGGCTCCACTGCTTGTCAGTCTTCTTTCTTCAAACTTCAGTCTTTGACTTCAGTGAGAATGTCTTCAGTAGAAACGATCTTGACTGGAGTGAAGTCCAGTGAGCTAATCTGGTGGAATCCAGATTCCTGTACAAGTAAACAGCTCACTGGTCTTCTATTATTCTGGACAAATCTTCAGTGCCGCTCCAGTCTTCAAGTCTGGAGTGGGTCCAGTAAATCTGGACCTAACAAATTCCCCCTATTTGTTCAGAAATAACGCAAGGTTTTTCAAGCTTCTATCTATACAATTGTATGCTTGAAAAAACACTTGAATTTGACTAAGTCTGAAAATTTAAGTTACTGGAAAACACTTTATAGATCATCAGTGTTCCAGTATTAATCTTTTTAGTTCTAACTTAGACTTAATCTGATAACTTACTTGTGAATCAAAAATTGCAACTATATTTACATGACATCAACTGTTAAAAAGTTACAATTTTGATTTAAAATCAAATTACAAATACAAGTAAATGATAGTAGAGTCAGGCCCTTCTCTTTGAAGCTTGTCCTGGTGCATCTTCAGTGGCCTTTCTCTTGGGTGAAGGGGCAGTACTTGCTGAGCTAATTCCCAGTGCAACTTCCATGTCAGTCTTTTTCTGATGGACCCATTGAATTCTTTTCATGAAGGCCTTCTCATCAGGAGTTACATCTGGTTTCCCCTTAAATGCCAAACCAATTTCCTTCAGTTCAGTCCACCCAAAAGCCTGAACTGAAGTACATTTCCTTTCATCTACAAACCTATCCTCTCTGGTCAGCTTTACTTCAAACTTAGTAAATTTTTCATGATTTGGAGCAAGTTTGATTTCAGCACTAATGATCCTTTTGGAGTTTGCCCTGAACCTCATCAGTTCATTATATTTTGATCTAGTTTTGGCAACCTGGATCATTTCCTCAGTTTCCCTGGACACTCTAATTTGTTCCATGGCAGTCTGGACTTCTTCACGATTTATTTTCTTTGAAGTGTCCAAGGGAATGAAAGTACTGAGGTCTGCATCTCTGGCAGCCTTGGTCTGTCTGGCTGGAAGTTTGGGCAAGCCCGTTATCTTCTTTCTGTACTCATTTTCCAGAGCTGCAGCATTCTGTCTGACCTTCTTCTGGAGGTTCACCAGTTCCTCCTTTCTTTGTCTGATCAGCTCAACCACACTGACACCATAAGTCACTGCATCATATGTTTGTTCTTCTTGAGAGTACCTGGAGCGAACATAAACATCATCCATAGCATCCAAACATTGATTAACTATGGGGTCTTCCTTCATTCTTTTATACACATCAACGTGCACACCCAACCTGCCAGCATTGTAAGAATCAAGGGTCCCCATTTTTGCCATTTCATTTTTGTGTTTCATTAGTTCATCTTTTTGCATTCTTTTGTAAATATCAATCATAATGCTTTCCTGCTCTAGTCTCTTTGAAGTGTCTTCATCAACAGTAGGAAACTCTGAAGAACTCCCAGTGGTTTCAATCTCTCCTCCAGATACCACATGTTGCTTTCTTTTCACTGATTTCAGAGTAGTTGTGATATCTGGGAATGCTTCAAACTGGGGCTCACTAGAATCAGTACCAGTAGTCTCTTCAACCTGCACAATGGCATCAGTACCAAGTGCTTTCTATGCACTGGCATCAGTACCAGTCACTTTCTCAACTGCAAAGGCTTTCTCAATAGCAGCAGCCAAATCCTTCTTCTTTTCAACCATTTTCTCAGTAGCAGCAACCTTTTCATATTTTTCCCCCTTGGAATGATCACCAGTTCTTGACTGGAGATCTTTCCACAACTGTTCAAGCATATGTCTGTCTGAAGACCCAAAGGTTCTGCCTGCCACTGGAGTGGTGATATTCACAGTCTTTCTGAGCCCGGTCACTTCCTTCTTGATAATATCAATTTCTTGAGGCAAGTTCTTTGGCAACTGATTATCAATCATTTTCACCACCTGAGGCAACAACCCATCTTGAATGTTTCGTAAAACTGACCCAGAAATTTCTGAAGTGATTTCTTTCAGCATATCAGCTCTAAATTTTCTAGCAATTTCATCACTAATACTGCTGACAACAGAATTATGGTATAGGGTTGGCCTACTTTCCAGATTACTAATTCTGTTGGTCAACTTCTGAACTTCTTCTGTTAGACCTGCCAGTGGTTGAGCAATTTCAGTGGTCACTGCAGTCTTAACAGAATTTAGCAGCTTCTCCTCCAATCCCTGGACTGCCACTTTAATATTTTCAGAATTGTGGTTTGTGGCCAGTACCAGTTCGTTCAACTTCTCAAAGACCAACTTCTCATTCCCAACAAATAAATTCATTTCTGAAGCAAGGTTATTTGACAATAAAGTTTTAAAGTCAGAAACAACCTGAGAAGAGGACTGGAGTGATCTCTCCAGGTCCGCCACCTTATTAAAAAGGTCTTGGACCTCGGCAGAAGAAGAAGTGGAGAGACCACCTGGAGGAGCAAGTTCTGAAGCCATTCTGGTTGCCAAAGGAACTAGTGTCTGGACTCCTTCAGTTGATGCTGCAGATGTAATTACAGTTGAGTCCAGCACACGAGGAAGTTCCAGTGGTGCTTCAAGAGGTGGAGGTTGATTTGGTGAAATCTGGAGTGAACTTGGGTTGAAATAAGGATTGTGTTGCGGAATTGAAGGTGGTGGTGGTGGTACATTTAATGATTCTGGAGGTGGTGGTGGCATATCTGATTCTAGTGGTGGTGGTGGAACATTTAGTGATTCTGGAGGTGGTGGCATTTCTGATGACTGCTCCACTTCAATTATATCTTCACCCAAGAAACTCATGTCAGTATCAAAATTGTTGTTGTCTAACATGGGTGAATCTTCCTCATCCCAAACTGGCAATTCACCTGAAACCTGTTCACCAACCCCCCTATTTAAATCAATCTGAGCCACCTGCTCAACATTTTGTTCCTGCTCATCATTCTCATTTTCAACAATTAAACTGCCATCTTCATTCATAATATCACCAGCCGAAGAATGTGAGACTGGAATCACTAGAGGTGAGGCTCCAGTAACCCCAGTCTGTGCAAGAGCAGTGTCAGAAATTTGGCTTAGTACATTTTGTTGTGCAGACACAGACTCTAATAAGGGTTGGGCTGACCCTATATTTTCTTCACCACTGCCCCTTAAAAGAATATTGGGAGTGGCTGCTTGTGGATTTTCCCTTATGACATCTCCAGAATCCTGATGGGAGGATTTTGGATGGCTAGTACCTACACTATCTGGAGCGACCAACTCTCCCTGTTTCCTAAGACAACGAGGTTTATCAGATCGTGGTCGTCTGGAGGAGTTTTCTGGTAAGACACTTTCAATCTGCTGTGGGTCAGGGACCACCTGGGAAATTGGTGGCACCATTTCAGCATTGAGATCTCCAGTGGGTCCCTCATTATTTTGAGGCCCACCTGCAGCCTCTTCCGGCTCATCTGGTGATGATGCGTCGGTTGCATCATTTCGAAAATGGTTAAGCATATTTACAGAAATATCAACCTCACCAGTTTTTAATTTTAATGAAGTCAACTCCCTCATATATTCACACACAGAAAAATAGTTTGAATCGTAATCGTACTGATTACCTAGAGCTCTTTTAAAAACAAGTGACAGAAAACGAATATATGGTATATGAGGTTTTCTACCTTTCACTTTCAGACGCTCAACAAGGTCATCGAAGAAAATCTGAGCAAAATCGACCCTGTATCCAAACCATAGGCAGTAAGCAATCTGGAGTTGCATTTGATTGATCTGGTCCAACCCTCCAGAACTGCCACCCAGGCACTCAACAAGATGAGTGAAGAAGTATCTCCATGAGTCTGTAAGTTTGCTCATGTAGATAGTGCCTTTTCTTTGCAACTAACCATGTTCATCAAGAATGTCAGTATGCCCCATCTGCCTGCACACATCCCTATAATTTAAACCAGTAGGGAGTGTAATGGCCATCTCGTTTTCAGCCATGTAATTCAACCTAAGAGCATCTCTGAGAGAATCCACAGAAAGAGTGAAGGCCCTGGTGCCTTGATTCAGTGTATAATGGATGGATTCATCTCTGTCATTATATCTTGCTGTGTACCAGAATTCACACAGGTATTCATGGTATATCTTTCCTGAATTTAAAGTAAGAGAACCATATAATGGACAGCTTAGAAAGAAAGCAGTTAAGCGTCCAATGAGGGAAGTGGGTTCATGAGTGGTGCTAGAAAGTTTTGCCATCCAGTTGTTCATATTTATTCTGATAGCCTCCGCCGCTAAAGTAATGTGTGGTGCCTTTTCAACGGCGGCCGGAGGATCATATTTGGCAGAAAGAAGATTTTTATTCGAATTTGTTTGACGAGGGGCCATTTTATTCAAATAATAAGCCCAGAAAAGGAAGGAAAAGTAGTGATTTAAAGCTTTTTAGGGGTTTGATTTGAAGAATTTAAGATGAAAGAGAGTGATGATTGGAATTGAATGAAGAAGAAGTAAATGAAGGAATTTTGAAGATTTGGGAGTAAATGATTTTTCGAGATGAAGTAAAAGTGAAAGTAAATAAGGGTATTTATAGAGGAGAGAGAAAATGGAATTCAAAACGGTTAATTTGAATTTATTCAAAACAATTTTGATCGGTTTTGACATCCGCATTTAATTCATCCCATCACACATAAATGTATGACAGTTTGACAGCCCACAAAAATAACTAACTTGCACTTTTTATCTTCCGAAGGTAAAATATCCATCATTAAGTTTGAAAAATGACATGCCACGTAGGATAAACAGTAACTGTCCATTCAAAGGTTTGCTTACGTGACACGCACAAGGACCAAGTATCAAAATATTATGACTGACACACCATGACTCATTTCAGTGCATCTGGAGGTTGACTGGACACTCCAGTATCACTGGTGGATTAGACCAGTGAAGCATGCACTGATGGTACACTGGAGGGACACTCCAGTAATGTACCAGGCAACCTCAAACATGCACATCAACTAATATACAGACAAGTGAGAGGGACACATTTACAAGGAAACCGAAGTTACCTCAAACATGCACATCAGCCTATCCAAGTACCAGTGAGAGGGACACATTTACAAGGTGCCAGAGATATTTTCCAGAAAATTCTTCCAGTGAGAAATAAATTCCCCCTGAGATTAAAAACATTTTAAGGACAAAAATATATGGTTTGAGTCTTCCCCCTGGAATGGTGATCCATAAATCTATTAATGCAAAGATAGTATCACAAAGGCGTTCGATAGCTAAGCTGGCATAGATTTATAAATCTGGAAATCAAGAACCCTGCCAGTGTCACAAAGGCGTTCATAACAAGGTTCCAGATTAAGGGTTCAACATTCCCAACTCACCAACAAGATATTCAAAAGTTTTTACATCCAGTGGTTTGGTAAAAATATCAGCGAGTTGTTTGTCAGTGGGAATAAAATGGAGTTCAATATTATTTTTCATAATATGATCACGAATGAAATGATACCTGAGATCGATGTGCTTTGTCTTTGAGTGCATGACTGGATTGTTTGAGATAGAAATAGCACTGGTATTATCACAAAATATGGGAGTTTTTGAATATTTAATACCATAGATCCATGCATGATCTGAACCTGCATGATCTGAATCTGAATAACCCATTAGATCCATGCCTGAGCCTTTGGGATACTAAAGGCCCAAACTAGGGACACCCTTAAGGTATTTCAATATGCGCTTTACAGCAAGCATATGAGATTCTTTTGGATTAGACTGATATCTGGCACATAAACATGTTGAAAACATAATATCTGGTCTACTGGCAGTTAAATACATCAGTGAACCAACCATGCCTCTGTAGACAGTGGTGTTCACTGGTTTTCCATCTGGATCAGAGTCCAGTGTCAGTGGTGCAGAAATTGGAGTGGGTTTAGATGGTGAAGAGTTCATATCATATTTCTTTAAAAGATCTCTAACATATTTCTCTTGATTAATAAAAATACCATCTCTGGTTTGTTTAATCTGGAGCCCTAGAAAATATGTTAATTCACCCATTAAACTCATCTCATATTCAGATGACATGATTTTAGAAAATTTCTTGCACATGTTTTCATCAGTAGACCCAAAAATTATATCATCAACATAAATTTGTACCAACAGAAGATTACCTTTTTCACGAAGAATAAATAAGGTATTGTCAATTGCACCTCTTTTAAAACCATTTTTCAACAAGTGTTTAGTCAGAGTATCATACCAGGCACGTGGAGCTTGTCTGAGACCATAAAGTGCTTTGTCCAGACGATATACCCAGTGGGGATGTTTTTCATCAATGAAACCTGGTGGTTGTCTGACATAAACTTCTTCTTCTAATTTTCCATTCAAAAAGGCACTTCTTTACGTCCATCTGGTAGACCTTTAATTGATGATGAGCAGCGAATGCTAAGAATATTCTGATCGCTTCAAGTCTAGCTACTCAATCAAATGATTCATTAAAATCAACATCTGATTGGCAATACCCCTGGGCAACCAATCTGGCCTTGTTTCTGATAACATGACCATCTTCATCTACCTTATTCCTGAAGACCCATCGGGTTCCAATTGGTTCTTTCTTGCCAACTGGAGGAGGAACCAGATACCATACCTTGTTCCTCTCAAACTGGTGTAACTCTTCTTGCATAGATATCACCCACCTTGGATCTTCCATAGCCTCGTCAATCTTCTTCGGTTCTATCAGTGATAAGAAGCTGACGTATAAACATTGTTCACTGGAGGCTCTTCTGGTCTGAACCCCTCTACTGGAGTTTCCTATGATTTGATCAATAGGATGAGCTTTTGTCCACCTAGAGTATTGACCAGGATTATTGCTTACAACAATATCAGTGCAAGAGTTCAGTTGAGTCTCCTCTGGTGTTGTTTCAGGAGGAGGATCTAGCCAGACTAATTCAACATCTTCATCTGAGTCAGCAAGATCACGATTTGCATCATGAAATTCTTCATTTAAAGGCATTTCTTGAATTACTGGCTCAGTTTCAACTGAGACTGATATTGGGGGAGTAGTACGAACATCTGATCCAATAACAAGTTCAGAGGGTAGTTTGAAACTTATTGAAGGATAGAAAGGTGTACTACTGGGGGTTTTCTTCTTTTGAACTGGTTCCAAGTCAGGATGACTGGAAACTTCTTCAGATGAATCTTTATTGTAGTTGATAAGATCAGATTCACAGAAGACAATTGGATTTACTGGGGGAGAATCAAGGGCTGGCTTTTTATTGATTGCATTATTTGATTCATCAAATGTGACATGTATTGACTATTGTACCTTCTCCAGTCTCTTGTTGTAGACTCTGGAAGCTTTGCGAATGGCTGAATATCCTAAGAAATATCCTTCATCAGCTTTGGCATCAAATTTTCCTAGCTGACTGGAGTCGTTTAGGATGTATACCGGACATCCAATAACGTGAAAATAACCAATATTTGGTTTTCTATTTCTTAATATTTCATAGGATGTCTTCTTATGTCGCTTCACATACACTGATTGATTCTGGGTGTGGCAAGCAGTTGCAATTGCTTCAGCCCAGAAACTGGTAGGAAGACCAGATTCAGCGTTCGATTTTTCCTTTCTACCACTTCATTCTGCTCTGGAATGCGTGCTGAAGAGAAGTTTTGAGAGATGCCAGTGTCAGTACAGAATTTCTCCAGAGTTGCATTCTGGAATTCTGTTCCATTGTCACTTCTTAACTGACACACTTTTCGCTTGTACTTGAGTTCAATCTGCTTGATGATAGTGATGATTTCAGCAGCAACTTCACTTTTAGACCTGAGAAAGATTACCCAAAAAAATCTGGAGTATTCGTCAACAATCACCAGGGTAAATCTTTTACCAGCACGAGTCTGAATATTCACTGGACCAAAAAGATCCATATGAAGCATATGAAGTGGTTCAGATATGCTAAAATTCTTCTTGGTCTTGAAACTGGCACGTTTCTGCTTTCCCATCTCACATCCTGGACATGGCCTTTCCTTTTTGAAGGAAACTGAAGGTATCTCATCTGCCAGTTGTTTTCTAGACAACTTATTAATATTTTTAAAATTTAAATGGGATAACCTTTTATGCCATAACCAGTTTGTGTCTTCATCAGCTTGAGTATAGAAACACTGCTCTGAAGAAGAGCTTTCCATGTCCATCACATACACATTCCCTCTTCTGGGAGCAATCAATACTACCTTCCAGTCCTTGTTGAATACGATGCCATGAACAATATTGAACAGAACTTGATAGCCATCATCACACAGTTGACTAACACTGATTAGGTTATATTTCAAACCATTCACATATGCAACTCGTCTGAATTTGACTTGTCCATTGTTCAGAACACCATACCCCTCAGTTTTTCCAGAACCATCATTTCCAAAAGTAATGGAGGGTCCATCAGAAATTATGAACTCCTCCAGCAGGGTCTTACGTCCGGTCATTTTCCTGCCAGCTGCACTGTCAAGATACCAAGTATGTTTATTTCGATCGCCCTGCACATCCACCAGATATATTAGTTAGAACCCATCGACTGATGGGTTTACTGGATCCTCCCTTATGGATCCCTGGGGGTATCTGGTTGAGTTCACTTTCTTCAACAGTAGTTTTTTTGTAGAAAACACTACTGGAGTTGATAGTTTAGAAACCTTTTTCTTTTTCTCAATTGAAGGAACATTTTTATCTTTCTTAGAAAAAGGTTTGGGATTTTGTTTAGGGCCAGATGAAGTACCCTCAAAGTTGTTCAGTCTTGCATTACAGCTTTGAACTTGACGAGCCAGTAGTTGAAACTGGCTCTCCAACCTTAACAAAATTATTTCTTCAGATGACACCTGAGCCTTTCCAGATGACTGGACCTTAGGCTTAGGAAGGGAACTGTTCTTTTTCTTTTGAACCTGGGGTTCTTTAAAAGCAGTCTGAGGCAAAGGTTTATCCTGATTCACCTTTTTAACTGGAGCAGTCATCTGGGATGCTCCAGTCTTAACCTTTGGAAGTTGAGCTGGGATACTACAAGTTTTTGGGGTAGAAGGTGTATCATAAATGGTACTTGGTCTAACCTCCTCTGGTAACCGGTCAATAACTGGTATTAATGCTGCAATATGAGTATTTCCATCCAGATATGCACGTTTTTGGGATGGAAATTGGTTTATTCCAGCATCATATGGCTTTCTTGTTTCTAGCCATGATTTAATGACCTGTTTTTCTTTTTGCAAAATCATTTCCAGGTCATGTTTTTCTTGAACCAGTTGTTCAGTTACCAAAACTTATGCTTGAAATGCCAGTTCAATATCTTGAAGTTCTTTTAATTTTGATTTTAAAGCAGCGATTTCAGAGGAATCTATTTCTAAGCTATTAAGACTGTCAAATCTAACAGTTTCCACAAAAATTAAATCAGAATTTAGAGCTTCAGCAATGTCCAATTCTAATTCAGGATCGGTTTCAATATCATACTCACTAACCTTTTTTATAACTATGTCCACACATCGACCAGATGTGACATCATCCTTCACCAGATGCTCTTGATCTGCCAGAGCCATAAAGCAACAATCTCTTTCCTCTTCTTCATCAACTGATGAATCATCTGAGGGAACCCATGCTTCTTCAGTGGTTGCAATCATGCATTTATTATTTTCTATTTGTTGAGACATGAGAGCAATTTGAGCCTTAAGCTTTTTGTACTTGGACTTATAGCTATCATCAGGCTTGTTATAAAAAGTAGATGGACCAGACTGAGAGACAAACTGACTGGACTTGCACTCCTTCATGAAATGACCTTTTCTGCCACACTTAAAGCATGTCAGATTGGTCTTGTCAGTAGAGGAACTGGGTGCATGTTGTCCAGTGGGCCTATTTGCTATTGCTTTAAAATGATTAAACGTTTTAGCAATCATTGCAACCAGGTCATCACTGTCAGTTTCATCACAGTCTGGAGAGATATTATTAGTGACTCCAGAATCCATTAGTTCAGACATCATCTTCTTCATAGAAAATACATTCTCGGAAGATATTAATGCAGCACAGGGTGGTTCAGTATTACTGACCAATGTGGAACTACTGGAAGCATGATTTAAAGCATCTTTTTCAGCCTCAATCCTCTGGGCTTGATTCTCTTCAGTGAATCTGAAGGCTCCATACAATGTTGACAGAGTATAGGAGTGCAAGGTTTTACCTTGTCTCAAGACCAGAATCATGTGAGACCATTTAGTGGGAAGAATATCACAAAATTTCTCCAAAAGTATATCATTGTCTTTCTCAACCCCCAGTCCTCTTAACTGGTTTATAATGCTCATAAATCTGGTGTAAGTACCAGTTAGAGACTCATTGGGGAGAGCAAAAAATGACTCATACTTTTTGTTTAGGGAGACCTTTTTGGTAACAACAGTGTCATCACCTCCCTCATGCTGGTTCACCAGTTCATCCCACATGGTTTTAGCACTGGGATAGAGAACTAGTGTGGGAATTAGGGTTTCTGGAACAGCCCGAGGATCATGTTTTTAAGGATGGTATCAAGATTTACCAATCTCCTCTCCTCTTCAGACCAGTGTTCCTCCCTCTTTTCCCTTCCACTTCTTGATCCAGTTGGGTCAAGGAGTGCATTGATAGGAAGTCTAGGCACATAGGGTCCTTCATTTAAAATTTTCATCATATTCCTTTCAATACCAGTAACATGTAATATCATCCTAGCTTTCCACGTACCAAATTCATCACTACTCCCATTGAATTTAGGAACAGGATTATTCGAGTAGTGCACATGTACATGTGGAGAAGTAGGAGGAGGAGGAGGTGGAGGATTATTATTGACAACGGGTGGAGGTTCATTAGTTTCATGAGTTTCTTTTGTATTTTCTGGGATGTCCATCGTGAAACAGATCTAGGCAAGTATATTAGCCTTCTGCTCTCATACCAATTGTAAAGTCCCTCACACAATGGTTTAACCCACGAGTGTAAAATAACAAGTCAAGTATGCACTAGATTGGACTAGTATTACTTTAAATACAAATGCAAGAATATAAATAAAGTAATAAAGACTTAAAGCAATATTTAAGCAAGTAAATAAATGATGGAACACACATGTAATTTTCAAGTGTATTTTCTTTATTGATGATAAACAAAGTACAAGATTGTTGCGGAACCTAGATATTACAAGTATGTAACTATCTAAACAATCTTTGAATTACAAGTGATCTATACTTGCTAAATAATCTCCTTGGATCGATATACTTAAAGTTGTGAAGTATAACTATTATGATCGAGAGTATTTTAGCAAGTTCACCAAATTGCAAAAAGTAATTTGTACGAGGTATGTGACTTGGTATTTATAGGCAAAAAAATTCAACAGTGAATTTATTATGCCGTACAAATATGGTTGCATGCATTTAAGGAAGTAACTTTAATACCTTAAATGCATTGGTTAAAGTACAAGGATAAAGTCATGTTGATGTGACTTGTCATCCTTTTAGCCAACCACCTTTACACACGTATTGTACTTTTATCAATAGACTAATGGATTGTCCGTGTAAAAGTGTGTAAAGGCAAAAGTCAATTCCTCGTAATCAGTGTTCAGACTTGTAAGGTCTAGAATACTGATAAAGCTCCAGTCAGGAGATCTGGTAAGACTGTCAGTGGGCTCCACTGCTTGTCAGTCTTCTTTCTTCAAACTTCAGTCTTTGACTTCAGTGAGAATGTCTTCAGTAGAAACGATCTTGACTGGAGTGAAGTCCAGTGAGCTAATCTGGTGGAATCCAGATTCCTGTACAAGTAAACAACTCACTGGTCTTCTATTATTTCTGTACAAATCTTCAGTGCCGCTCCAGTCTTCAAGTCTGGAGTGGGTCCAGTAAATCTGGACCTAACATTATACACTAAAACAAAAACAAACCATCAAGTGTTTTGGCGCCGCTGCCGGGGACGCGACGCATTCTTAGTTTAGTAGTGTAGTTCGATCCTTTCTTGTGTTTCGGCACGAGAAAGTTACTTTTCAGTACTTAGGTTTAAGTCATTTTAGGTTTAGAAGCCAAAATTAGGGTTTAGTTAATTTAGCTAGTATTTTCATTTTCTTAAAATTTCAAAAATCCAAAAATATTTTATTTTATCATTTTTAGTTATTAAGTCTAGATTGTTTGCATTTAGGTTAATTTTATTTTGTTCTTGAAGTTACTAATCGTTTTTGTGTTTTGTGTTTATTTTCTATCTTGTTTTCTTTTTCTTTCATTTTCGTTTAGTGTGTTTCAGCTAAGATAGGTACAATGCATTGGAAAGGATTTGAGCAACCTGATTCGGAAATGGAGGAAGATGTTAAAGTTGCGAAAATCGAAAACAAATCCTGCTCAGGAAGCCCCAGCGCCGCTGGAAAGTCACCAGCGCCGCTGGAGACCCAGGCCAGCGCCACTGGGAGACACTGTTCGATCCTCAAACTTCCCGTTTCACGCTTCGACAACTTGTGGGCCCTTCGATAACAGTCGGGAAGGTGTACTAAGACATAATGTGGAATGTTTTGAGCAACTATGGTTTGAGAATTGGTAGAATGCATGGCTTCGCATGAAGGAGACCGCAAGCTTGCTTGATGATGAAGATTTGAAGCCCGCGGAATACGTGCCTTGGTTTTATCATGGGTTGCGAGATGAAGAAAGGGCCAGACTATGCTATGAAGCAGCAAGTAATCTATTCTTGAACAAGACAAAGGAAGCCTTAGAGTTTCTCGAAAGAAAGGTGCATCAAGAAGAACGCGGGTACAAGGAAAATCACCATTTCATAAGCGAGCTTAAATCGCAAGGGGTGTTCAAAGGAAGCGTGGAAAGGATAATAGCAAAGAAACTGGATGAGAAGAAGTATAATTGGAGGTGTGCTGAGCAGAAAATGGCCAAGAAGGAACCAAAAAGCGAAGAAGAGCACGAATCGGGAACCATCAGAACAGCCCAGCGCCGTTGGGAGCTCCTGGAGATTTTAATCAGCAACCTATCGAGCAGGATTCCAAGAATTCGGACCAGTTTCGCGTGCCTATAGGATTTAGGAGATGGTTTGATAGGGACTTACAAGCCGCCTACGAATATGAAGTGAAATGTATTGAAGTCAAAGAAGTGGAGAAGAACAACAAAGGTGATTATATGGAAGAAGAGTTACATTTTGACTTTGAGACTACCGACCCGGTCTTGGACATGCAAACTTCAAGCAACATGAATATGAAGAAGTGGATGAGTCCTGGGAGCGTATGAAACATATCGTGAAGAAAGTAAGGAAGAAAACATATTGTGATGATTTGGAGGTCACAGATTTCTTCTATTATGGGATGGAGGATTATGCTCGACGAGCCATCGATAAAGCCGCTTATGGATGTTTCCATACTCAACCAGCCGAGTTTAGAATGAAGATCTTGGACGATAGGTTCTATGAAGCCGAGTTTGAAGAATCCGAAGAAGAAAAGGAAGATGGAAACAAAGAATGGGAGGAGATACAAATTTTGGTCAAAGAAGTCAATAAAGGAGACTTAGTACCCTACACTCTTAGGATGAGGAATCAAGTGACTTTGAGAGATATGCTAAGGAAGTTCAACCAAAGGAACGGAGAGACGGTAAAAATGGCATGGAAAGGATAAAGGCCCTGTATGAAAACTGTGAATTACATGAATTTGATCGAACCACCTTGTTGATGAACGTCAACGGATTAAGAAGTGAAAGTTCGAATATGATTGGGAGAATCTTAGGAATGGGACTTATGGACGTTGGAGTTAGCATAGCCTATAATTTCCTTGACAAAGAAGTGTATGGACGTATAGAGGAGAAAATAGAAACGGATAAAATAGACAAGAAGGCTCCTAAGGAAAAATACTTGGAACAGCTAAGGGAATTTCATATTGACCAGAGACATAGAGAGCAAGCTGCCCGAAAGAAGGAAGATGCCGAATCGTGCAAAATAGGAAAATCGGCCACTGCCACGGAGCCACCAGCGCCGCTAGGGACTCAGTCCAGCGCCGCTGGACAAGCCCAGTGCCGCTCAGGCACACCCAGCGCCGCTGGCACCACCTGCAGCCCCGATTTTCGCTAAATCAAATCCGTCACCACCCGAACCAGCCTTGGAAATCAAACGCCCATCGACGTGGAGATGGTTGAAGCTACTGAAGCACGAAGGAACTCAGAAAACTTGGAGGAGAGAAAAGGAACGAATGTCAAGGAAGCCATAAGTCACTTCGAACGTTACCCAATCGGGAACCGGGCCCCGGCCTACCCCGTATTCTTCCTCAACCTAGTTCCTAGGCCGAGTCCGGCTGAAGACTCGTTAAACTTAGCACTTCTTGGGAGGCAACCCAAGCCGTATTTTTATTTTTATTTTTATTTTTATCTTTTTAGGAATATGTGACTAATTGCAATTAAGTGAATTGTTTTGAATTTTATCATTTGTGATTATTTTATATGGTATGTCTTTAGAATCACAGATGCAAGCTTTCAATGGATCAAGGAAACAAGTAACTTATTGCAATCGTATTTCGTTTTTATTTTTATTTTTATTTTTATGTTTTAGCTTGTTATTTCCATTTTGATATTTTGATTGAAGTGTGCAGGAGTATTTTGTCTTGTAGTCTGAAGGAAACCAGGCACTTGGTCAAAAGCTAAGTGTGGGGGAGTTCAACCATCAAATCGTTGAAGAAAATTAGACGTCGAAATACATATAGGAGCAAAAAGCGCCGCTGGGAAAGCCACTTGGGCTTCCCAGCGCCGCTCAGCCTCTTCCAGCGCCGCTGGGAAAGCCACTTGGGCTTCCCTTCCCAGCGCCGCTCAGCCTCTTCCAGCGCCGCTGGACCTGCACTTGTGCAGTCTAGTGCCGCTCAAGCCTTCCCAGCGCCGCTCCCATAAGTCCAGCACCGCTATCTGCTTTCCAGTGCCGCTCACAGCTCCAGTCTGCACACCAGATCGCGAAAAATCCAAAAAAAAATCAGAAAAACCCAAAAATCCAAAAAAAAAAATCGAAAAATTAGAAAATACCAAAAAGAAAAGAAGATGGAGAAGCAACAATGGATCGCCATAAAATGGAGCGACTTGAGTGATGAAGACCTTCAAAGCATTCTGGCTCCGCAAATGCCATCTTCATCACAATTCATGCAATTTAGACCCGGGAAGTTTCGTTAATCCTTTATTTTCCGTGTTTTTCCTATTACCCTTTCTGTTATGATATGTTTAGTACAACGAGGACGTTGTACAATTTAAGTGTGGGGGGGTGGAATAGGAAAAACTCGTGGTTTAATTGTTTGAATAATCATAAGTTTTCTACTACTTATTTCATGCAAATTTCAAAATTTTCTTGTGTCGGAAAATCATTTTGAGAATATAAGCTTTGCAAGTAGACAAAAGATGACGATAACTAAGCAATATTAGCTTTAGTAGATGAACGGTTAGTTAGACTGTTAGCTTAACTATAGATTTGTGGCTGTTCATTCTTCCAACTGGATTAGAGCTTAGACTGAAACTGTATGCGATTATGTTTGCCATAGCACATTTAACCAGACTTTAATATACCTATCAATTAGAGCTTTCTAGTCATTAGTATAGGTGTAATAATTGGACTTAATTATACGTGCTTGTGTAGGAACTAGTTTAGACGTATGGTTCGCCTTAATTCTTACACTATTAATTGTGAACTAGTTGCATGCGGAGTAAGTGTATGAGTCATCTGGGATCTCTGATAATGTCTATTGCATGAATAATGTAGTAATCTTAAGAAAAGGCAATCAGTAGATTAATTAAAGAGTTCAAAGAACTAATAACGAGTAAAATTTATACGCATCAAGTTATGTCGCTTTGCGCGTGGGGAACCGCCGACCTGTCACCGCTGTCTTGATGTAAGGTATAAACTCTAACCATTAGTTGAGTTATGTCGCTCTGCTAGTGGGGAACTACCGACCTGTCACCGCTGTCTCAACTATTAAAGATGATAATATCGTATAACTGCTTTAGTGTTTAGCTAGTGAGCATGACTGTAGTGTGGGAGTATGTCTAAGTAGTGACTTACAAGTACACAAACGATGAAATGTGAATGCCTTGCTAGTAGCTATTAGTTCTGATTGCTATACAAACTTTAATTAAGTGCTTAACTAGTCAGCAGAAGTAAGTAAGATTGACCTGTAAGACATGTGGAATTATAGAACGGTTAGCTTTTAGTTTTGAGTGACCAATCATCTTGCCTCTAGCTATAGCTTACTGATTTTGTCTAAAGCTTTTTCAAATCATTTTGCATGACTAATCTTTCAAATGTTTTAATGAAGTAGAATAACTTGAACACTTAAGTTGTTCGCTCATCATTGTTTTATTTTCTTGGACTATTTGCTTGAGGACAAGCAAAGACTTAAGTGTGGGGGTATATGATGAGCGTCCATTTTGTGATAAAAACCCCTATCAAAAGGCCTCATTTCTATGTCTTAAATGAGTAAATATTCCGGAACTATCGGTACTTAATGGATTCTATGTTTATGCAGGTTCACGGAAGATGCGAGTGAGGGTAAATGGCATCAAGTGACTCAAGATGAAGGCCAATGAAGTTACAAGACACAAGGAGGTGATTCGGGATCCGAACGAAGCAATACGAGCAGCAGCAGGAGCTGCCAGCGCCGCTGGGAGCCCATCCAGCGCCGCTGGGCCATCCAGCGCAGCTGGCCCTTCCAGCGCCGCTGGGAGCCCATCCAGCGCCGCTGGGCGGCCCAGATCAGCAACCGACCTTTTCACCTATTTAAGCCGAAGCAGCCCTCAAAACCCTAAGAGAGAGCCGATTCAGCAGCCCTAGCCGCCTATATTCAACCCTAGGTCGACTTTGTAGATTCCAAGGAGGTTTTGGAGCTTCTAACACCTTCCGATCTTCATCCTCAACCTAGATCTACTCTTTTATTTTACTTTCAGTTAGTAAACAATGTCTTTCATCTTTTCAGACTTTGTTATTCCTTTAATAATATCAGGCTAGTAGGCTGAATACTTGTTTGGATCGATGTGATCATGTAGACGTTTATCTATTTTACTTTATTTGTTAGATCTGTTGGAGTGTGTTTTACTGTTTATCTTAGATCCATGTTTTACTAATTCTTCATATTATTATCGGTTCTATATCTGCATGTATTGATTTAATTCTGATGATCGGTCTATAATCATACACTAGGATTAATACATAAGGATGGAAAACACTAGTCGGTCTTTAACTAGATGTAAAAGGTGATTCACTTGTAACCGAGGGATCCAGAACCATAGTAATTAGGATGAATAGAACGTGATGCTTAACAATGTCAGACGCGATCCAGTGACTTGGAAACGAGCACTGTGGTCACCGGAGAGATTACTATCTGGCCATGGCTTAAGAGCCGGGTAACTTAAAGATGAACTAGTAACACAAACTTTAGGTCATTAATGCTTAACTAATGAATCTAACGAGAATTTGTTTATAGAGTAGTGTGAGTCTAGGGACAACACTAGTTACTTAGGCAAAGTGAATCTAACGAGAATCTGAGCCGTGATTAAGTTTCCAACAGTCTAGCAAATAGGTAGAATGATATTTGGTCGTACCATGAGATCGGAGATGCCAAACAAGTATTTTAATTTAATTACTGTTATTTGCTTTTTCAAACTATTTTCAGACTAAGCCTCTCGCTGAATAAGCGGTTGCGGCTTCTATTTACTTTTCAGTATTATAATTAGTTTAATAGGAAATCGTGACAACCCCACAACCGCTAGAATTACACGTATTACTAGATTAGGTAAAGCAACGCGTCCCTGCGAACGATCATGTTCTTATCACTAAACTATACTACATCTGATCGGGTCCCCTGTCCGTTAAGGTGTGTGTGTTTTTGAGATAATAACTTGTATAACTTTTATAAATTTAAACACTAAAACAAAAACAAACCATCAAAGGGTTTGGGTTCGAATGGAAATCGTTTAGAGCAAGTAAAGTTAGGGTTTTGCTGATCGGAGCCCGATATGCGGAGCATGGAATTTCCATGCGGAGCATATTCTGAATTTTGGTAAATATGCGGAGCATATGCAAACGCATGAAATTCTCTGACTTCTGGAAACTCAAAATATGTGGCGCATATTTTGGCCATGCGGAGCATATTTGACCATGGACCATGCGGAGCATATTCTGAATTTTGGTAAATATGCGGAGCATATGCAAACGCATGAAATTCTCTGACTTCTGGAAACTCAAAATATGTGGCGCATATTTTGGCCATGCGGAGCATATGCAAACGCATGAAATTCTCTGACTTCTGGAAACTCAAAATATGTGGCGCATATTTTGGCCATGCGGAGCATATTCTGAATTTTGGTAAATATGCGGAGCATATGCAAACGCATGAAATTCTCTGACTTCTGGAAACTCAAAATATGTGGCGCATATTTTGGCCATGCGGAGCATATTTGCCCAGTTTGGTATATGCGGAGCATGGAATTTCCATGCGGAGCATATTCTGAATTTTGGTAAATATGCGGAGCATATTCTGAAATTTTGGTAAATTGGGGTTTTGCTGATCGGAGCCCGATATGCGGAGCATGGAATTTCCATGCGGAGCATATTCTGAATTTTGGTAAATATGCGGAGCATATGCAAACGCATGAAATTCTCTGACTTCTGGAAACTCAAAATATGTGGCGCATATTTTGGCCATGCGGAGCATATTCTGAATTTTGGTAAATATGCGGAGCATATGCAAACGCATGAAATTCTCTGACTTCTGGAAACTCAAAATATGTGGCGCATATTTTGGCCATGCGGAGCATATGCAAACGCATGAAATTCTCTGACTTCTGGAAACTCAAAATATGTGGCGCATATTTTGGCCATGCGGAGCATATTCTGAATTTTGGTAAATATGCGGAGCATATGCAAACGCATGAAATTCTCTGACTTCTGGAAACTCAAAATATGTGGCGCATATTTTGGCCATGCGGAGCATATTTGCCCAGTTTGGTAATATGCGGAGCATATTCTGAATTTTGGTAAATATGCGGAGCATATGCAAACGCATGAAATTCTCTGACTTCTGGAAACTCAAAATATGTGGCGCATATTTTGGCCATGCGGAGCATATTGGAGCATTGGAATATGCGGAGCATATTCTGAATTTTGGTAAATATGCGGAGCATATGCAAACGCATGAAATTCTCTGACTTCTGGAAACTCAAAATATGTGGCGCATATTTTGCCATGCGGAGCATATTCTGAATTTTGGTAAATATGCGGAGCATATGCAAACGCATGAAATTCTCTGACTTCTGGAAACTCAAAATATGTGGCGCATATTTTGGCCATGCGGAGCATATTTGAATTTGGTAAATATGTGGCGCATATTATTTTGGCCATGCGGAGCATATTTGCCCAGTTTGGTACTTTTGACTTGTTTAGCTTATAGATCGATCTTATACTCGTTCTAGGTTGTCGAGAGCACTTAGCAAGCACTGTAAGACGTACGTAACTCATTATTGAGCGGTACCGAGGTAAGATAACATCTTTTATCACATGAGGGACAACAAAACATAGTTTTCATAAGTTAACTTCCCCAAATGAATGGTTGTATGTTTATATGTATTCGGGAATGATTGGGAGGTTATTTTGGGAATGATTATGGTTACCATTGTTGATGAATGGTAATCTTATGCATGCTATGATGAAATGAAATGTGTATATGTTATGTTATGTTGATATGATGGAATAAAGTATATGATACTATGAAATGTTTATGATGTAAAGATAAGATGATTTGATGTTAATACGATAAGATGTCGTGTTAATACAAAGATATGATGCTATAATGTAATTGATGATATGATAACGCATTGCTATGGTATTATGATAATGAAATGATATGACGATATGTTGCTATCATGTTAAGATGATATGATGCTTATATGACATGATAATATGATGTTACTATGAAATAACGATATGATGACATGAATGATACGTTGATACGGATCTATTATGATATGATGATGTGATGTTAATATGTGATGACGATATGTTGATGTATAAATGTCATATGATTAATTGTATGGCTTGATCACCTAGTCACTAGACTTCTATAGGTTTGCCATGACACGTGCACGATTAAGGGCCCTAAAGTAAAGAAAGATGTATGTGATTAGTTTAGGTGAAAGTGTAGCCTAAGCTAATATAAAGTAAAGAAAGATGAAAGTGATTAGTTTAGGTGAAAGTGTAGCCTAAGCTAATATAATTAAGAAGTCTCGAGCATAAGTAAAGTTGTGTTAAGCTTAACCCATGCTAGTTCTTCGGAGCTAGTGTGTATGTGGTCACGTGGTGTGGGAATCTAGATACCTCCCCGTGGCATAGTTATGTTTGAGTGTATCCAGGTGGAGTAACTAACCACTACACGCGCAAAGTTTAAACGGTATACTCAGTTGGATTGACTTTGTCTTTCCTTAACGACGACAATGGACCACCGTAAGGTCTACCCATCAAGTCGGGTGTGAGGACTCCATGTAAGGTCTTATGGCCGCCTACACACAACCCCACATCCCTAAGATAAGTGGCTTATGTCACATAGCCTACGTCTAGGCAAAATAAAAGTAAATAAATAAAGAAAGATAAGAAAAGAAAGATGAAAAGTAAAGCTTTATGATGTTAGGAACATTCAGGACTACGATGGACCCTAATGTGTTAATTTATGTACGTTGTTTAAATGTTATGATATGCTTTTTCTCATGTGTGATATGATAGACACCATAGGAAAGTGTTGATCCTATTGTGTTATAATTATTATGTGACATTAATGATGATATACCCTATACGGAGCCTTACCTCCGTACCCGAAGCAGATACGAAGGCATCTTCGTACAGGTAAAAATCACTTATTATACGTACCCAGAACGGAGCTCAACCTCCGTTTGCCATAATCTTTCCGGAGCTCCCAAAGGTAATAAAAACCTAGCTCCGAAGAAACATATCAAGATGATCGGATATAGATCCTTTCCATGATTATCCAAAAAATACAATATGATTAAGTCCGAAGACTTCGGACACGGATCGTAAAAGGCATCATCACGAATCTCCCTAGAAAGCAAAAGATATTCTCAAAAGAGGAGGAGATTTACCCTAATTCTCTTACCTTCCTCTCCAAGTTTCTACCCTCTATATAAAGAGGAGATATCATACGGAAAAAATCATCTTCTACTCACCATTCACACACAATACTACGCCGGCCCGTAAGGTCCGGTGATAACCCACAACACAAGTAAGGCGTAAAACGGCCGTAACCCTATTACCATTGCCTACAAACCACCATCTAAACCCGCACACCCCCTCGGTTGTGCCATAGTGCGATTATTTGATCAAACAAATTGGCGCCATCCGTGGGACCAATCCCCAAAAAACAAAAAACATATAATACCATCTTTTACAGATCCATGGTAACACCACAGGGTCAGGGTCCGGACAGATCCGTGGTAACACCACAGGGTCAGGGTCCGGACAGATCCGTGGTAACACCACAGGGTCAGGGTCCGGACAGATCCGTGGTAACACCACAGGGTCAGGGTCCGGACAGAATCCGTGGTAACACCACAGGGTCAGGGTCCGGACAGATCCGTGGTAACACCACAGGGTCAGGGTCCGGACAGATCCGTGGTAACACCACAGGGTCAGGGTCCGGACAGATCCGTGGTAACACCACAGGGTCAGGGTCCGGACAGATCCGTGGTAACACCGCAGGGTCAGGGTCCAGACAGATCCGTGGTAACACCACAGGGTCAGGGTCCGGACAGATCCGTGGTAACACCACAGGGTCAGGGTCCGGACAGATCCGTGGTAACACCACAGGGTCAGGGTCCGGACAGATCCGTGGTAACACCACAGGGTCAGGGTCCGGACAGATCCGTGGTAACACCGCAGGGTCAGGGTCCGGACAGATCCGTGGTAACACCACAGGGTCAGGGTCCGGACAGATCCGTGGTAACACCACAGGGTCAGGGTCCGGACAGATCCGTGGTAACACCACAGGGTCAGGGTCCGGACAGATCCGTGGTAACACCACAGGGTCAGGGTCCGGACAGATCCGTGGTAACACCACAGGGTCAGGGTCCGGACAGATCCGTGGTAACACCACAGGGTCAGGGTCCGGACAGATCCGTGGTAACACCACAGGGTCAGGGTCCGGACAGATCCGTGGTAACACCACAGGGTCAGGGTCCGGACAGATCCGTGGTAACACCGCAGGGTCAGGGTCCGGACAGATCCGTGGTAACACCACAGGGTCAGGGTCCGGACAGATCCGTGGTAACACCACAGGGTCAGGGTCCGGACAGATCCGTGGTAACACCACAGGGTCAGGGTCCGGACAGATCCGTGGTAACACCACAGGGTCAGGGTCCGGACAGATCCGTGGTAACACCACAGGGTCAGGGTCCGGACAGATCCGTGGTAACACCACAGGGTCAGGGTCCGGACAGATCCGTGGTAACACCACAGGGTCAGGGTCCGGACAGATCCGTGGTAACACCACAGGGTCAGGGTCCGGACAGAATCCGTGGTAACACCACAGGGTCAGGGTCCGGACAGATCCGTGGTAACACCGCAGGGTCAGGGTCCGGACAGATCCGTGGTAACACCACAGGGTCAGGGTCCGGACAGATCCGTGGTAACACCACAGGGTCAGGGTCCGGACAGATCCGTGGTAACACCACAGGGTCAGGGTCCGGACAGATCCGTGGTAACACCACAGGGTCAGGGTCCGGACAGATCCGTGGTAACACCACAGGGTCAGGGTCCGGACAGATCCGTGGTAACACCACAGGGTCAGGGTCCGGACAGATCCGTGGTAACACCGCAGGGTCAGGGTCCGGACAGATCCGTGGTAACACCACAGGGTCAGGGTCCGGACAGATCCGTGGTAACACCGCAGGGTCAGGGTCCGGACAGATCCGTGGTAACACCACAGGGTCAGGGTCCGGACAAATCCGTGGTAACACCACAGGGTCAGGGTCCGGACAGATCCGTGGTAACACCACAGGGTCAGGGTCCGGACAGAATCCGTGGTAACACCACAGGGTCAGGGTCCGGACAGATCCGTGGTAACACCACAGGGTCAGGGTCCGGACAGAATCCGTGGTAACACCACAGGGTCAGGGTCCGGACAGATCCGTGGTAACACCACAGGGTCAGGGTCCGGACAGATCCGTGGTAACACCACAGGGTCAGGGTCCGGACAGATCCGTGGTAACACCACAGGGTCAGGGTCCGGACAGAATCCGTGGTAACACCACAGGGTCAGGGTCCGGACAGATCCGTGGTAACACCACAGGGTCAGGGTCCGGACAGATCCGTGGTAACACCACAGGGTCAGGGTCCGGACAGATCCGTGGTAACACCACAGGGTCAGGGTCCGGACAGATCCGTGGTAACACCACAGGGTCAGGGTCCGGACAGATCCGTGGTAACACCGCAGGGTCAGGGTCCAGACAGATCCGTGGTAACACCACAGGGTCAGGGTCCGGACAGATCCGTGGTAACACCGCAGGGTCAGGGTCCGGACAGATCCGTGGTAACACCGCAGGGTCAGGGTCCGGACAGATCCGTGGTAACACCACAGGGTCAGGGTCCGGACAGAACCGTGGTAACACCACAGGGTCAAAACCTGGAGAGACCCGTCCCACAGAGTCAGAGCCCGGGCAGATCCATGATGACACCCCAAGATCAAGGCCTGAACAGACCCGTACTAACGCCACCTCAGAATCGGAGCGGGTTCGTGCCCACACCTCTTCAAGGTCAAAACCAGGGGCAAAATAGGCCAGGCTTTACCCCCTCGAACCAAATGATACCACAGGCCCATGGGGACGCTAAAAGAGCGTCGACGTCGGCAGAGCACGAAATAAACGATGCATATGTGCAAGCCAATTACGACGTCCTAAGCGCAATCATGAACCGCCTAAGAGAAGCAGGTCAAACCCGCAACATCACCAGGAACCTGGAAAACGAGTACGATTCAGACTCGGTGGATGAATACATCGAGATGGAGGCCCCTCCGGGAAGAACGAACGGAAGGGCACCATCACAACAAAGGAGGCGAATTCAGGCAGTCACAACCCCAGCAACAAGAACAACTGACATACGGATAGAAGAAGGAAGAAACATAGCAATCAATGACGAAGGTACAGCCCTTCGGAACCTAAGGGGAAGGCATTTACCCAGGTCCGACGGAGGTCCAGAGGACAACCTGATACCTCAACAGAGCCAAGGCGGACTAAGAAGAAACCATCAAGGGATCACACGCCCCCGAAGGAATGTGATCCGTCCAGACTATGATTCATATGAATGGGAGGACCCAGAGCCGGTTGACTTATCCCATCTGGTAAATACCGATAGCCCATTTTCTGCAGCTATACAAAGCCACCCGCTGCCAGCGAAAATGAAATACCCTCAACAGTTGGGGTATTATGATGAAAAGAGCGGCCCAGACGACTTCTTGAAAAAATTCGTCGGAGCAGCTCTGATTCAAAGATGGGATATGCCAACCACATGCCACACATTCTCCTACTCACTGACAGATGACGCACGAGAATGGATAGATGGCCTACCCAAGAATAGCATTGATAGCTTTGAGGTGCTCAAAAACAAGTTCAGGTCCCAATTTAGCATGCAGAAGAAGCACAGAAAAACTCATATCTCTGTGCACAATATCAAACAAAGAAGGAGGCAAAAAGCCCTTTTTTGGAAATAAGTTGGTATTTATATAGGTAATAATCACGGATACCAACTAGTGAAAAGTTGCCAACAAGGTGTCACTCGATGGGTGATGATGTACCCTACCCGGAGCTCTACCTCCGTATCAGGTACCTACGGGTAAAATTGAGACATCTATACGAAGCACTGCCTCCGTAAACAGAAATATTCCCGGAGCTCTTAGGTCAAATTACCTAGTTCCGGAGGAATGTGTATACCGTATGGAAAGTATGTATTAGGGTCCGCATACTTCGGACACGAGATCATCACAAATCTTCTTAAAAGATAGAAGATATTCTCAAAAGAGGAGGAGATTTACCCTAATTCTCTTACCCTCCTCTCCAAGTTTCTACCCTCTATATAAAGAGGAGATATCATACGGAAAAAATCATCTTCTACTCACCATTCACACACAATACTACGCCGGCCCGTAAGGTCCGGTGATAACCCACAACACAAGTAAGGCGTAAAACGGCCGTAACCCTATTACCATTGCCTACAAACCACCATCTAAACCCGCACACCCCCTCGGTTGTGCCATAGTGCGATTATTTGATCAAACAATGGGATAAGCCGTAATTAATCTGAAATAAGCGTAGTTAATGCCGGTTAAATGATTGACTGGCTGATTTGACGGGCAAGTTGCGACACGGAGCAACGGAGCACGTTTTCGAAGTCTAACCGGACACTCTGCAGGCAGCTTCTCCAGTTAGACTGGGGGGCTTGATGATATACCCTATACGGAGCCTTACCTCCGTACCCGAAGCAGATACGAAGGCATCTTCGTACAGGTAAAAATCACTTATTATACGTACCTAGAACGGAGCTCAACCTTCGTTTGCCATAACCTTTTCGGAGCTCCCAAAGGTAATAAAAACCCAGCTCCGAAGAAACATATCAAGAAGATCAGATATAGATCCTTTCCATGATTATCCAAATAAAACAATATGATAAGTCCGAAGACTTTGGACACGGCTCGTAAAAGGGATCATCACGAATCTCCCTAGAAAGTAAAAGATATTCTCAAAAGAGGAGGAGATTTACCCTAATTCTCTTACCCTCCTCTCCAAGTTTCTACCCTCTATATAAAGAGGAGATATCATACGGAAAAAATCATCTTCTACTCACCATTCACACACAATACTACGCCGGCCCGTAAGGTCCGGTGATAACCCACAACACAAGTAAGGCGTAAAACGGCCGTAACCCTATTACCATTGCCTACAAACCACCATCTAAACCCGCACACCCCCTCGGTTGTGCCATAGTGCGATTATTTGATCAAACAATGGGATAAGCCGTAATTAATCTGAAATAAGCGTAGTTAATGCCGGTTAAATGATTGACTGGCTGATTTGACGGGCAAGTTGCGACACGGAGCAACGGAGCACGTTTTCGAAGTCTAACCGGACACTCTGCAGGCAGCTTCTCCAGTTAGACTGGGGGGCTTGATGATATACCCTATACGGAGCCTTACCTCCGTACCCGAAGCAGATACGAAGGCATCTTCGTACAGGTAAAAATCACTTATTATACGTACCAGAACGGAGCTCAACCTTCGTTTGCCATAACCTTTTCGGAGCTCCCAAAGGTAATAAAAACCCAGCTCCGAAGAAACATATCAAGAAGATCAGATATAGATCCTTTCCATGATTATCCAAATAAAACAATATGATAAGTCCGAAGACTTTGGACACGGCTCGTAAAAGGGATCATCACGAATCTCCCTAGAAAGTAAAAGATATTCTCAAAAGAGGAGGAGATTTACCCTAATTCTCTTACCCTCCTCTCCAAGTTTCTACCCTCTATATAAAGAGGAGATATCATACGGAAAAAATCATCTTCTACTCACCATTCACACACAATACTACGCCGGCCCGTAAGGTCCGGTGATAACCCACAACACAAGTAAGGCGTAAAACGGCCGTAACCCTATTACCATTGCCTACAAACCACCATCTAAACCCGCACACCCCCTCGGTTGTGCCATAGTGCGATTATTTGATCAAACAAATTGGCGCCATCCGTGGGACCAATCCCTCAAAAAACAAAAAACATATAATACCATCTTTTCAAACCCACCCACGATCAGAATAATCAGCTACCATGGCCGACAGAGACGTCAATTACTCTCCCAGAACACCCAACACGGGGGGATCACGAACACCCCCCGGAGGACTGAATTTTCAGGAACAGTTTTCTTTCGACAGCCCGGGCCAAACTACCGCCCACCTAATATTACGGTGGGCGATCATGGCGCGGCTATAGGTGAGACGTCGAGCGCGCAAAGAGCCTTGGATAGGCCTGTACCACAGGGTCAGGGTCCGGATAGATCCGTGGTAACACCGCAGGGTCAGGGTCTAGACAGACCCGAGGTAACACCACAGGGTCAGGGTCCGGAAAAATCCGTGGTAACACCGCAGGGTCAGGGTACAGACAGATCCGTGGTAACACCATAGGGTCAGGGTCCGGACAGAACCGTGGTAACACCACATGGTCAAAACCTGGAAACACTCTTCCCACAGAGTCAGAGCCCGGGAAGATCCATGATGACACCCCAAGATCAAGGCCTGAACAGACCCGTACTAACGCCACCTCAGAATCGGAGCGGGTTCGTGCCCACACCTCTTCAAGGTCAGAACCAGGGGCAGAATAGGCCAGGCTTTACCCCCTAGAACCAGAGGATACCACAGGCCCATGGGGACGCCAATAGGGCGTCGACGTCGGCAGAGCAGGAAATAAACGATGCATATGTGCAAGCCAATTACGACATCCTAAGCGCAATCATGAACCGCCTAAGAGAAGTAGGTCAAACCCGCAACGTCACCAGGAACCTGGAAAACGAGTACGATTCAGACTCGGTGGATGAATACATCGAGATGAAGGCCCCTATGGGAAGAACGAACGGAAAGGCGCCATCACAACAAAGGAGGCGAATTCAGGCAGTCACAACCCCAGCAACAAGAACAACTGGCATACGGATAGAAGAAGGAAGAAACGTAGCAATCAATGACGAAGAGACAGCCCTTCGGAGGCTAAGGGGAAGGCATTTACCCAGGTACGACGGAGGTCCGGAGGACAACCTGATACCTCAACAGAACCAGGGCGGACTAAGAAGAAACCATCAAGGGATCACGCCCCCGAAGGAATGTGATCCGTCCAGACTATGATTCATATGAATGGGAGGACCCAGAGCCGGTTGACTTATCCCATCTGGTAAATACCGATAGCCCATTTTCTGCAGCTATACAAAGCCACCCGCTGCCAGCGAAAATGAAATACCCCCAACATTTGGGGTATTACGATGGAAAGAGCGGCCCAGACAACTTCTTGAAAAAATTTGTCGGAGCAGCTCTGATTCAAAGATGGGATATGCCAACCACATGCCACGCATTCTCCTACTCACTGACAGATGACGCGTGAGAATGGATAGATGGCCTACCCAAGAATAGCATTGATAGCTTTGAGGTGCTCAAAAACAAGTTCAGGTCCCAATTCAGCATGCAGAAGAAGCACATAAAAACTCATATCTCTGTGCACAATATCAAACAAAGAAGGAGGCAAAAAGCCCTTTTTTGGCAATAAGTTGGTATTTATATAGGTAATAATCACGGATACCAACCAGTGAAAAGTTACCTTGGGTTTTGCGCCAACAAGTTGCCACTCGATGGGATAAGCCGTAATTAATCTGAAATAAGCGTAGTTAATGCCGGTTAAATGATTGACTGGCTGATTTGACGGGCAAGTTGCAACACGGAGCAACGGAGCACGTTTTCGAAGTCTAACCGGACACTCTGCAGGCAGCCTCTCCAGTTAGACTGGGGGGCTTGATGATATACCCTATACGGAGCCTTACCTCCGTACCCGAAGCAGATACGAAGGCATCTTCGTACAGGTAAAAATCACTTATTATACGTACCCAGAACGGAGCTCAACCTTCGTTTGCCATAACCTTTTCGGAGCTCCCAAAGGTAATAAAAACCCAGCTCCGAAGAAACATATCAAGAAGATCGGATATAGATCCTTTCCATGATTATCCAAATAAAACAATATGATTAAGTCCGAAGACTTTGGACACGGCTCGTAAAAGGGATCATCACAAATCTCCCTAGAAAGTAAAAGATATTCTCAAAAGAGGAGGAGATTTACCCTAAGGTCCGGTGATAACCCACAACACAAGTAAGGCGTAAAGCGGTCGTAGCCCTATTACCGGTAGGGAATCGCCTACAAACCACCATCTAAACCCGCACACCCCCTCGGTTGTGCCATAGTGCGATTATTTGATCAAACAATGGGATAAGCCGTAATTAATCTGAAATAAGCGTAGTTAATGCCGGTTAAATGATTGACTGGCTGATTTGACGGGCAAGTTGCAACACGGAGCAACGGAGCACGTTTTCGAAGTCTAACCGGACACTCTGCAGGCAGCCTCTCCAGTTAGACTGGGGGGCTTGATGATATACCCTATACGGAGCCTTACCTCCGTACCCGAAGCAGATACGAAGGCATCTTCGTACAGGTAAAAATCACTTATTATACGTACCCAGAACGGAGCTCAACCTTCGTTTGCCATAACCTTTTCGGAGCTCCCAAAGGTAATAAAAACCCAGCTCCGAAGAAACATATCAAGAAGATCGGATATAGATCCTTTCCATGATTATCCAAATAAAACAATATGATTAAGTCCGAAGACTTTGGACACGGCTCGTAAAAGGGATCATCACAAATCTCCCTAGAAAGTAAAAGATATTCTCAAAAGAGGAGGAGATTTACCCTAAGGTCCGGTGATAACCCACAACACAAGTAAGGCGTAAAGCGGTCGTAGCCCTATTACCGGTAGGGAATCGCCTACAAACCACCATCTAAACCCGCACACCCCCTCGGTTGTGCCATAGTGCGATTATTTGATCAAACACATACTTTGTTTCCAAAACGTTTTCCATTGAATAAATCAATTTCATGTGAAACTTGCATATTAGCCAAAAGCCATAGACAAACCTATAAACCTAGTAATGCTAGAATTCAAATTCCTTTTTCATTAATTCATTCAGATGTGTGGGGCCCAGCCCCGGTTCTTGGTGGTCAAGGTTTCCGATATTATGTGATTTTTGTTGATGATTGCACCAGGATAAGTTGGATTTAGTTTTTAAAAAATAAAAAAAAAAAAAAAAAAAAAAAAAAAAAAAAAAAAAAAAAAAAAAAAAAAAAAAAAAAAAAACCAAAAAAAAAAAAAAAAAAAACAAAAAAAAAAAAAAAAAAAAAAAAAAAAAAAAAAAAAAAAAAAAAAAAAAAAAAAAAAAAAAAAAAAAAAAAAAAAAAAAAAAAAAAAAAAAAAAAAAAAAAAAAAAAAAAAAAAAAAAAAAAAAAAAAAAATAAAAAAGTAAAAGTAAAAAAAAAAAAAAATAAACTAAAATAAACTTTGAAAAGATTTATCGAAAACAATAAGATTAAAAGGTCATCTACTTCGACTCCATGATACACCAAATTCAGGTTGCACTTTAATTGAAAGACCAATTCAAACGTGATGACTTATAATCGAGAACCAAACAAAGACTCACCTCGTACCCGTCAAGTTCGTTACTTTATTTAATCCCCTTAATCAACTAGATCCATTACTCAAGACCGGTACCCCGAGACGCCTTTTATAACTTCACTAATCAACTAATTGCTTTGATTATTTAGATAACAATTGTGCCTATTGATTGTACCCAACCATTAACCCGTTAATTCTTATTATCAATTAATTTCCTTATACCGTACCCGTCATAGAAGCAATTACTTCTAAGCAATCAAAATATCTCTCACACAACCCTAGTTACCACTGAGATTATGCTAGATCTAACCGCAATCAAAATATAAATGATAAAGAATTAATAAGCTAAGATCACGACACAACGTTAAATCAAATCGACTTGAATAATAAAAATAGTGCAGCCATTATTCAATAGTATCACTTCATCTCAGTAGATGATGAAGTATTTATCTATTCATAGTCATAAACAAAACACAAAGAGTAATTAAAAAGAGAGAAATAATGTACCAATGTGTTTGATCTAACTAGAAAGCAAAGAAAACGTTATTGGAAGCCTTGGATCTCACAAACAACTCCGTAGCCTTTTAGGACGTAAAAGCTGCTGCAAAACCCTTTAAAATAACCCTAATTTCGTAAACAAGTGATAGTATATCGAATGGTAGGGTTTTGGTCTTCTATTTATAGGGTTTAGGAAAGTCTTGGATCTGCCGACTCAATATATGCGCCGCATATAATCCTTGTGCGCCGCATATGTTGAAGTTTCTGAATTTAGCCAGCCCTATATGCGCCGCACCCTGCTCCCATGCGCCGCATATGCAACACGACCCTACTTTCTGACTTATTTTCACACCTTATATGCGCCGCATATTGATGCCATGCGCCACATATCTCTTCAGAAATCACAAAACTTGTATTTTCCATTTTGTCTTCACACGAACACGCCCACAAACCTTCTTATTGCATCCAAAAGTCATTCAAAAGCCATTTCTAACCATTTTGCACTCCTCAAACCTGAAATCACACAAACACTATGAAAGTATTGAATATTCGTGCATTTAACTCATAATTAACTATAAAAATGGCTCATTAACGATGTGGAAATATGTATAATTATGGACACATCACCGACTTCCAAAAAATCCTCAAAATGAAAACCCCACTTAAAACTCTTACTGAATATCACACACTTCCATCAACACTCACTCTTCCGCCTAAAGTGTTTGGATGTACGGTTTTTGTACATGTTCCAAAGTCTTATCATGATAAGCTTGATCCATGTGCCGAAAAATGTGTTTTTGTGGGATATGGGGTAACTCAAAAGAGATATAGGTGCTATAATCTGGAAACTCGTCGTATGTTCACCACAATGAACTGTGATTTCCTTGAAACCAAGTATTTTTATTCCCCGCCACACAGTGGTCAGGGGGAGGAACAATGTGACCCACTTAGTTGGCTAGGGTATACTTCAGAAAGTTCTCCAATATCTAGTACTCATCCAGATCAAGAAAGGCATCGAGAAGAACAGTCTCATCCAGATCAGTCCTCTCAGGAACAACAGAGTGCCACCGAAAATATGAGTCCAAACCTGATATCCGAGGTACATAATTCTTCTCCATATGTTACAATTGAAACTACTGTACTAGATTTCTCGAATGAAAGTGTGCAAGAAAGTGAAGAACAGATTGATACGGAAGTTCCAGAAAAATATGTACTTCCAGAAATATCAACTAGAGGAATTCCTGCAAAGCGGTATTCACCAGAAAAGTTTTCCATAAGCTCTAAGTATCCTATGGCGAACATAGCAAGAGGAAATCTATCAGAAGAAGCACAAGCGTTCATAGCAAAGTTATATTCAGAAGAGATTCCATAAGATGTAGAACAAGCTTTGGAGTGTAAAAAGTGGAAAGATGTTATGGATGTTGAAATGGATGCACTAATGAAAAATGAAACATGGGACAAGTGTAATTTACCACAAGGAAAGAAACCAGTGGGACGCTGATGGATCTATACAGTTAAATATAGACCTGATGGTGCAGTTGCAAGATATAAAGCTCGGTTGGTTGTTAAAGGGTGCACTCAAACATATGGAATTGACTACTCTGAAACATTCTCTCCAGTTGCAAAACTATTTACAATAAGGGCTTTGTTCTCAGTAGCAGCAAATCAAGGATGGCCTCTTCATTAGTTTGACGTAAAGAATGCCTTTTTACATGGAGACTTAAAAGAGAAAGTATATATGGAAGCCCCACCTGGTTTCTCCCAGGATTTTAAGCATGGAGAAATTTGTAAATTGAAAAAATATTTGTATGGACTGAAACAATCACCCAGAGCCTGGTTTGGCAAGTTTACACTAGCAATGAAGAAGTATGGCTAAAAGAAGGTTTGTGTGCAGAATTTGAAATGAAGGACTTGGGAAATCTGAGATATTTCCTTGGAATTGAGGTGTTGAGATCACAACAAGGGATATTCATTTGTCAAAAGAAATATGTTTAGATTTTCTTGCAGAAACAGGGATGATCATTGTAAGCCAGCAGATACACCTATGGTCATCAATCAAAAATTGTATATGAAGCCGGATGGTGAACTTGTTGATAAAACCAGATACCAACGGACGGTAGGGAAGCTGATTTATCTGGCAGTTGGGGTAGTAAGTCAGTTCATGCACCAGCCTCAAGTTGAGCACATGGATGCAGTTCTAAGAATTATCAGATATCTTAAAGGAACTACTGGTCATGGGGTTTTATTTAAAGCTAATGGACATCTTAATATCCAGATATATACGATTGCTGATTGGGCTGGAGATAAAGGAAACAGAAGGTCAGCATCGGGATATTTCTCTATAGTATGAGGTAATCTGGTCACATGGAAAAGTAAAAAGCAAAAGGTCATATCTTTATCAAGTGCTGAGGCTGAATTCCGAGGTGTAGCTAAAGGTCTAGCAGAAGCATTATGGTTGAAGAAGCTTGTGACACATGACAGAGTTAGGATTCGCTCCTAAAGAAAGTATCCGGATCATGAGTGATAACGAAGCTGCTATTCAGATCTCAGGGAATCCAGTACAACATGACAGGACCAAACATGTGGAGGTTGATCGTCATTTCATCAAAGAAAAACTTGAAGATGGAGTTATTAAACTTCCATTTGTCAAATCTGAAGACCAGCTCGCAGATATCCTGACTAAAGCAGTAGGAACAGCCGTGTTCACCAAATGTCTAAGCAAGTTGAATTTTGGTAACCCACAATTCAACTTGAGGGGGAGTTTCAGAAATAGAAGATATCACGGGATCAGAAAAACGTCATCATGTCCCTTATTAGAAGATCTCGACTTGGACAAGAAGAAAAACAAATTATTTTGTTTCCTTATTTAGGTCATAAGTTCATGTATAAATAGATGATCAATGAATTGTAATAATCATCACAAATTCATAATCAATCAATTATTCCTTTTGTCATCGAGTCTCCAGAAATCTTACATTCTATTGATATTATGCACATTTATTCGGATAAAAAACAAATCATTGAAGCCATTGTCTTTTGTGCTTGGTGGTTGATATGGAAATTCCGTAACGAAATGTTTTTCAATCCTGGAAACCATTTTGAAGATTTACTTTTTGATCGTTTGGATCACTAATAGGAGTAAAAAGAAACGGTATTCTTGGGTGGATTGGCTTAAAGGTCCTTTCTTGGTTTCGTAGCTGATGGCGTTCCTTGGGACTTTTTGGGGATACATTTCAATAAGTGTTGAGAAACGTGTAGTTTTTCGTTTTGATTCTAGATAATGTAATTGTAATTGTAATGCTTCTTGGGCATCTAGTATCTTGTTAGACGCCTCTTTTCTATTTAATATATCTAGCCGGTTAAAAAAAAAAATCTTGTACAGAACCCAAATCATTACGGGGTCGGTTTTTACTTTTCATCATTTTTGGTTTCAGTACTACTCAATACGTTATTATTAATACAGTAATACCAAAAACACCTCGACGTACAATAATGTACGATTACTAAAATATAATTGATATGTATATTCCTAAAGAAAACAATAATACGTGTATTCTGATACAAAATGCACACGTATAAAAAAGTTGTCCGTTCTGAAAAAGGAGACTATAACCACAAACAATAGAACGATGGATCACTTAAATATCACTAAGAGCAAATTTTATGAGATATACCGGTTGTCCATTTTACGCCATGTCTAAATCGACCTTCACAAAGATACATTTTAATATTTTCATAACTACAATTCGGGGAATCAAAAGTCTATTGATCCCACGGAACTCTAGATATTTATGAAGCAAAGTTTTAGTACCAAATTAGGTACCCGTGAAATGGTAACGACTTTACACGTGAAATTCGGATATTCAAAATGGATCCACTGTGGGGACCGACGGAGAACCTACTATGGTTAAAGCCTTGATACACGGAATGGAATATATATGATTTAGAAATGTCAAAGTGCAAAAGCCAAATTACGTGCCCAATATTTCGTTATAAAACGACACTCTTCAATTATTTTAATCTCCACAGTTTCTATGCTTTGCTTGTCATATATTCTCTTGCAACATACAAACAAATGGTTGGGGCTTTATTTGAGATCTCATGAATGCCTCCAGATAAAAATATAACTTATAGGATTTTAGACTTCTAATCTCTAAGACCCTATTTGTGTGTATATATATAAATATAGGGCTAGTAAATTGAGCTAAAAACGAAGTCTAAGTCAACTTTTTAGGGTCTATTATCTATTTAAGACCCTATACACCCAACTTTGATAGTACATTGCCTTTTTTTGGAACGGCAAGTTTCTGAGGGTTTAGACTACGTTGTCTTAACCGGGCCTGCGCTAGAGCACCCCAGAAACCGCACACCATTGACCACCTGGGAGGAAAACCCCCAACTAAGCCGCCCGAAGGCACGACACTTAAATTGGAGTAAACCTTGCTCCCTCCAACCTTGAACACAGGTTTCCCTGGATCCAAAGCCTTCATAGGAAAACTCCATACCGCCAGGCTAATAAACCATGTGAAGTTCAGAACATTAACCAAACATTGTTTGAAGAGAAGAAAAGAATAATGTGGCCTTATAATCAAACGAATAATAGTTTTAAAAGTATTTCTTTTTATAATGACATTCTATCTTACTCGTACTACTAAGTTACATGCATGCCTGAGTTCACTTAGGACTCTCGAAAAAGCCTCCATTAAGCCACACCACAATGTGAGAAGATAGACTCGAACCCGGATGGATCTCTCTAAGGTCAAAAACTTTACCAATGAAATAAGTTATATGGATTGAAACTAAATTTCGATTATTATAATCGTTCTTTTTAAAGTGTTTTCCGTACATTTATTATTTAACATAAATTAGTAAATTACAATAACTTTGGAACCAAGTATGACATTTCCATAGAATTTTTTGGCCTTGTGATATATTAAAAGTACGTTATTTTAGAAGTAAATTAATGTTGTGCTATAATGTATATTTTCCAATATAGAATGAATCAAGTAGATAAATGAGAGATTAAATTCTTATGTTTTCAAAATATTTGTTTTAGATATTTAATCATCGTAAATGAAACATTTTTTATTTCAGTTGTTTTTATCCATTAATTAAATTTAAATTATAACTAACCAACTAACATATTATTAGTTAAATATATAGCTTAAAGGTGTTCTGTACGTTAACAGGAGACACAATCTAATGTAATATATTATTTTAAAAAGTGACAAATGTATGGACTTCCGTATGAAAAAACTCAATATCTTGTAGGAGGAAAAATCTCAATTAAACTGTCTAAAGGCATAACATTTAATTGGGGGAAAAATCCTGCCCTCTCAGCAGACTGGAACCTGGGTCTTACATCACTGAGAGACTTGTGTGAGATATCTTGTACCACTGAACTAAAGGATGTCATTTTTAAACATTCTTACACTTTGTTTTTTGTATATATGTGAAATATGTGTGATGGTATAAAAATATAAAGATAGGTAAGAATGTTTATATAGTTGGAAGTTATATTAAATATTTTAAGGATATGATCTGATAAATGACAAGATGACGTAATGACTAGGAATGTCTAAAAATATGGTAACTTTTGGAGATGGGCGCTAATGACACATTAGATAAAAAGGTCCATATTCGATTTGACATTCAAAGAAGTTTCCTGGGAGAATCAAATCGTGACATTACATAAAACCCTGTCAATTATTTTAGGTGCGTGGTATGGCGACCAGTGTTTTGGTAATCCGACCAGACTATTTGCAGCGACAGTCGCTACAAATAGTCGTGTACGTTATCCATACACTGTTGACTATGACAGTCAACAGTGCATTTTTGTCCATATTCAACTATTTGCAGCGACTCTCGCTGCAAATAGTGGGCCCGGAAAACGTAAACTTTAGACTATCATAGTCAACAGATAGTTTTGTCTTATCCACTATTTGCAGCGACAGTCGTTGCAAATAGTTGAATAAGGACAAAATTGCAGTTTGCTTTTACCTTATATATGTATACATATTCGCGTTGTAAGTTCGCTTTCATTTTCATTCTATCTCGCTTTCCTCTGCTTTCATTTTCATTCATTCTATCTCGCTTTCCTCTGCTTTCATTTTCATTCTATCTGCTTCTCTCGCTTTCTTTCGCTTTCATTCGTTCTATCACAATTCATCAGGTTATATTACATATAGTATGTATATAGATATGTTTATTAATATTATTGATATTTATATATATGTATATATGTTTCAGATGGATTCTTTTGAGAATATATGGGGAGATATGGGTGCGGAAGATTTTGAGTTTCACTTAGAAGAACCTGATGAAGATTTTGAGATCCCGGAGGTGGCCCCTCATTTTGACTACGACGCTAGCGATTTCCACACCGAGGAGGTATAATTAAATGATGAAATTAACGTTTAAATGGAAAATAAAGTTTAATAATGAGTTTTCTTTGTTTCTGGCTCACTTTACTATTTTAGGTGTTCGTTTCACACGAAGAAGTGTTCAACTGGGCCCAAAGAATAGCAAATGAGCTTGGTTATGTTTTAATCAAACGACGAACAAATTCCAACTCAGCTGGTGTCAAAAATAAAGTGACCATAGTCTGTAATCTTGCTGGGCAAAAAGATAAAAGGACAATTGGGCTCATTAAAAAGACACTTAAATGTGAGTGCCCCTTTAGATTGGACGGCCGTTTGACAACAGATGGTGGTTGGAAGGTCACCGTTATAGACGAGAGACATAATCACTATCCAGCTAATAATCTGCAGGGTTACGCGTACGCAAGAAGGTTGAGTGAAGCTGAGAGATCATTTGTGGAAGCTGAATATCATCGCGGTACAGAGCCCCGTAAGATTGTAAAGCGGTTGAAAGAAGAATTTCCAGGAAACTTGACCCGCAATGAAGACATTTACAATTTTCAAAAAGCGTTACGGAAGAAGGCGGCCGAAAAACATGGGGACACTCCAATGCAGGTTACATATATAAAATATACATATTCTTTTATTTATTTAATATATAGCTTAAAGGTGTTCTGTACGTTAACAGGAGACACAATCTAATGTAATATATTATTTTAAAAAGTGACAAATGTATGGACTTCCGTATGAAAAAACTCAATATCTTGTAGGAGGAAAAATCCTGCCCTCTCAGCATGACTGGAACCTGGGTCTTACATCACTGAGAGACTTGTGTGAGATATCTTGTACCACTGAACTAAAGGATGTCATTTTTAAACATTCTTACACTTTGTTTTTTGTATATATGTGAAATATGTGTGATGGTATAAAAATATAAAGATAGGTAAGAATGTTTATATAGTTGGAAGTTATATTAAATATTTTAAGGATATGATCTGATAAATGACAAGATGACGTAATGACTAGGAATGTCTAAAAATATGGTAACTTTTGGAGATGGGCGCTAATGACACATTAGATAAAAAGGTCCATATTCGATTTGACATTCAAAGAAGTTTCCTGGGAGAATCAAATCGTGACATTACATAAAACCCTGTCAATTATTTTAGGTGTTCGTTTCACACGAAGAAGTGTTCAACTGGGCCCAAAGAATAGCAAATGAGCTTGGTTATGTTTTAATCAAACGACGAACAAATTCCAACTCAGCTGGTGTCAAAAATAAAGTGACCATAGTCTGTAATCTTGCTGGGCAAAAAGATAAAAGGACAATTGGGCTCATTAAAAAGACACTTAAATGTGAGTGCCCCTTTAGATTGGACGGCCGTTTGACAACAGATGGTGGTTGGAAGGTCACCGTTATAGACGAGAGACATAATCACTATCCAGCTAATAATCTGCAGGGTTACGCGTACGCAAGAAGGTTGAGTGAAGCTGAGAGATCATTTGTGGAAGCTGAATATCATCGCGGTACAGAGCCCCGTAAGATTGTAAAGCGGTTGAAAGAAGAATTTCCAGGAAACTTGACCCGCAATGAAGACATTTACAATTTTCAAAAAGCGTTACGGAAGAAGGCGGCCGAAAAACATGGGGACACTCCAATGCAGGTTACATATATAAAATATACATATTCTTTTATTTATTTACTATGATAGAGTATCTGAAACGACCTACGTACGCCATTTTGTTCCCGGCGCAGGTTATGTTCAGTTTGCTAAAGGAGCATAAATACTTGTATTATTATACCACAAATAGTGTATCTGGTCGGTTGGAGAATCTGTTTTTTATACATCCGATATAATTTGAGTTGTGGCGTGCATTTCCTTGGGTTATCCAAATAGACGCCACGTACAAAACCAACTTGTACAACATGTCGTTGGTCGAGATTGTCGATGTCACTTCAACAAACAGGACCTTCAGCATATCATACGCGTTTATCACAAATGAACAGGAGCATAATTATAGATGGGTGTTGGAGTGTTTGAAGTCGACCCTAGGTGAAGGGTTTGTTGTACGCGTCGTACTCACAGACAGGGATCTGGCCCTCATGAAAGCATGCAAAACCGTTATGCCGGAAGCATACCATTTACTTTGTAGAGTCCACATATGGAGGAACATTGAAAAATTTAGCATGCCATCATTCAAAGCGACAGGGAAATGGGGACCTTTTTACGGATGGTGGAAAAAACTTTATGAATCGCTCACACTAGAAGAGTACACCCAAAATGAAAAAGATTTAAAAAAAAGATGGGAAAAGATTTAGACAGTATGTGAAGTGCACATGAAATTTTTTATTTTTTATTATGGTAAATCACATATATCCACACGTCCTAACCCAATGTTAATTTTACAGAGGTTTACAAGTACTTGCAGAAGGAGTGGTTTTCCCCGTACAAGGAAAAGTTTGTGTCTTTTTGGGTCGATCAACATCTCAACTACCGTAACTACACTACCAACAGAGTTGAGGCTGAGCATTCACTCCTGAAGTCCGAGTTGCGGGGGAGATGTACATTTCACAGAATAATTGAATGTGTTAATTCTATCCTCATCGGACAAGATACAGAAATCAATGGATGACTGGAGGAGAGCAGGATTTATAGAGCTGGTAAACACAACTACCCATGTTTGAAAGACCTACTTTGTGTTGTATCTGTGACAGCTCTGGATATAATGGTCGACGAAATTGAACGATATAAAAATAAGATGGGTAAAGACTGGAGAAAGTGCGGGTGTAAGGTTCGGATTAGTTGTGGGCTTCCATGTGCTTGCCAACTAGCTTCGTACATGCATTACAGTAAGTATATCTGAATATAATTAATTGATGTTTTTTTTTGTAAATGCACAAATATTATACTTGATGTTTAAAAAATGTAGGCAAACGTGTTGAGGTGGATAAGATAGATGTCTTTTGGAAAAAGCTAGACTTAACACCGTCAACGTGCCTACCGGAAAATGATCATCGAAAAGACTCCGACGATGACGAATATATCGACGATTTAGTAGAGGATGTTAAGGTACAGTTTAAGAAACAACCGAAGCCCCAGAGGAAAAACTGGATATCAAAAATAAAAGACATCGTCTATTCGGTGTTGGAATGGGGTCCCGTTCAGCCTCCTCCTTCTTCTGCTTTAGCTTGGCCTGAATCACGTTACATTATTTATAAGGTTGATTAAATGGACATTTAATACTAAAAATATATATAAGCTTAAAAAGAGACACTTACATGTATTTCTTCAGCCATGGGGTGTTCCCATTTCTTATCAGCTTTTTTCTTGTGCTTCGTTTCGTACAAATCCACCAACTCTACTTCTTTGTTTTTATGAACCTGTAAACACATCAATTTATCATAAGAATATACATTCTTTAACCTATATTTTTAAACACAAGTATATATTTCACAAGTATATATTTCATAACAATAACTGACCTTTTCTTGGTGGACGTACTGAGAGTAAGACTGTCGTCCATGGGTCCCCGCAAGAACTTGCTTTCCCCTGTTGGTCTTGTTTGTCTCCGACTTCTTCACCCGGTCTTCCCTCTGGTAGTATCCAACAACGCCCTCCAGTCCTCCTGCGACAAATCCTCTGGAGGAACAGCTTGCTCCAACTGTGGAACACTTTTCAGGACCCCCTTTTTTGAAAAGTGGGCTCTCTTGAACTGGCTCTTTCGGAGCCGATACTGATAGGAGCAGTCAGCCTCGACATACAACTTGAATCCCTTCCTGATAGGGTCTTCGGGGTCAGGAATATCTTTGAAGTGGTCCAATCTGAACCTAGTCTGCAATTTTAAAGTAGTAGTTAGCGAAATTAAAAATTTATACAAACATCAAACAAGAAATTAAAAATTATGAAGATTGTACGTTTAAAGTCGGGATGATAAACGCCTTTCTTTCGTCAGGCACATGGTCCCATGAGTCGTATGTCTGCGGGATGTGTCGGACCAGTGTGCCAATCAGGCTCTTGTACATGTCGGCGTTATCGCCGATCGCCTGCCACGTGAGTAGATTGGTCGTGTCAAAGTCTATGCTGAGTCGACCTCTTTTCTTGAACTCTGCCTCTAAATTTAAGTTCTGACCGGGCCCCCTCCCCTTTCCCTTTCTTGGGCCTACAAAAAAAAGCAAAAAATTAGTAAAAAACCCTTAAATTAAAAAAGGAACTATAAACAACCATTTTTCTTACCGCCACTCCTTTGCAGCCCCAGGCTTTCCTCCACCATGGTTTATTCGGGTCTTCATTACCACCATCACCGCCATGATATGTAGCCATTTATACTGCAAAATACAAAACAAATTATACACATTTTAAAAATACATACAACAAAATGATCAAGGTTAAGAAAGATCCAAAATTATCACATATTTATTTTTTGTAACTTATTTTTATACTTATTACAACTTAATTTTAGATTACTTTTATACCTATATTTTTATGGTTATTGTTTTCTACTAAATTTTTAATACGTATTTTTATCTATATTTTTTTACACTTATTTTTTGTACTTATTTTTATATTATTTTTTATATTTTTATACGTATTTTAATACTTTTTTAACTTACTTTTTATACTTATTTTTATCTATATTTTTTTACACTTATTTTTTACATTTTTAATATTTTTTTATATATTTTTATACGTATTTTAATACTTTTTTATACTTAAATTTTTTATACTTATTTTTACATATTTTTTTAACTTATTTTTATACTTATTTTTATCTATATTTTTTTACACTTATTTTTATACATTTTAATACTTTTTTTAACTTATTTTTATACTTATTTTTATCTATATTTTTTTACACTTGTTTTTTATACATTTTAAGTAGTTTCTTTTTATCAAATTTTTACATAATCTTTAATAATTACTTCTATACATATATTTTTATGGTTATAGTTTTATATACTTTTTTAACTTATTTTTATACGTTATTTTAATACTTTTTTAACTTACTTTTTATACTTATTTTTATCTATATTTTTTTACACTTATTTTTATACTTTTTTTAATTATTTTTATACTTATTTTTATCTATATTTTTTACACTTATTTTTTACATTTTTATATTATTTTTAATACTTTTTTTAACTTATTTTTATACTTATTTTTATCTATATTTTTTACACTTATTTTTATACTTATTTTTATCTATATTTTTTACACTTATTTTTATACTTATTTTTATACTTATTTTTATCTATATTTTTTTACACTTATTTTTATACATTTTAATACTTTTTTTAACTTATTTTTATACTTATTTTTATCTATATTTTTTTACACTTATTTTTTACATTTTTAATATTTCTTTTTATCAATTTTTATATTATTTTTATACTATTTTTATACGTATTTTAATACTTTTTTAACTTATTTTTATACTTATTTTTATCTATATTTTTTTACACTTATTTTTATACATTTTAATACTTTTTTAACTTATTTTTATACTTATTTTTATCTATATTTTTTTACACTTATTTTTATACATTTTAAGTAGTTTCTTTTTATCAATTTTTACATAATCTTTGATAATTACTTCAACATATATTTTTATGGTTATATTTATATACTTTTTTAACTTATTTTTATACTTATTTTTATCTATATTTTTTTACACTTATTTTTATACTTATTTTTATCTATATTTTTTTACACTTATTTTTATACATTTTTATATTATATACTTTTTAAAACTTGTATTATGCTTATATGAATTTTTAAAACGTTTAAAGTCGGGATGATAAACGCCTTTCTTTCGTTAGGCACATGGTCCCATGAGTCGTATGTCTGCGGGATGTGTCGGACCAGTGTGCCAATAAGGCTCTTGTACATGTCGGCGTTATCGCCGATCGCCTGCCACGTGAGTAGATTGGTCGTGTCAAAGTCTATGCTGAGTCGACCTCTTTTCTTGAACTCTGCCTCTAAATTTAAGTTCTGACCGGGCCCCCTCCCCTTTCCCTTTCTTGGGCCTACAAAAAAAACAAAAAATTAAAAAAAAAAAAAAAAAAAAAAAAAAAAAAAAAAAAAAAAAAAAAAAAAAAAAAAAAAAAAAAAAAAAAAAAAAAAAAAAAAAAAAAAAAAAAAAAAAAAAAAAAAAAAAAAAAAAAAAAAAAAAAAAAAAAAAAAAAAAAAAAAAAAAAAAAAAAAAAAAAAAAAAAAAAAAAAAAAAAAAAAAAAAAAAAAAAAAAAAAAAAAAAAAAAAAAAAAAAAAAAAAAAAAAAAAAAAAAAAAAAAAAAAAAAAAAAAAAAAAAAAAAAAAAAAAAAAAAAAAAAAAAAAAAAAAAAAAAAAAAAAAAAAAAAAAAAAAAAAAAAAAAAAAAAAAAAAAAAAAAAAAAAAAAAAAAAAAAAAAAAAAAAAAAAAAAAAAAAAAAAAAAAAAAAAAAAAAAAAAAAAAAAAAAAAAAAAAAAAAAAAAAAAAAAAAAAAAAAAAAAAAAAAAAAAAAAAAAAAAAAAAAAAAAAAAAAAAAAAAAAAAAAAAAAAAAAAAAAAAAAAAAAAAAAAAAAAAAAAAAAAAAAAAAAAAAAAAAAAAAAAAAAAAAAAAAAAAAAAAAAAAAAAAAAAAAAAAAAAAAAAAAAAAAAAAAAAAAAAAAAAAAAAAAAAAAAAAAAAAAAAAAAAAAAAAAAAATAAAAAAAAAAAGTATGATAATGAAAGAATGGATGATGGATACTTATTTTTATCTATATTTTTTACTTATTTTTATAATACTTTTTAAATTTTGTTTTTTATAATTATATATTTATATTTACTTTTATACTTTTTTTAATACTTATTTTTAAAGTTTTATTGAAAATTGTTTTTTATACTAATATAGTTTACTTATATGTTTTTTCTACGTAATCTTTAATATTTAAGTTACTTTTTACACTTATTTTTATATATATTTTCTTACACTTAATTTTGTACTAGAGACATAATTATCTACGTAATCTTTCATCTAACAATATAAATATTCTAACAAATCACTAAAACACCTAACACTAATCTTTCACTAACAAAATAAATTACATACAAATATAAACATTATAATACAAATCACTAACTTATCAACAAAACTAAAACTAACAATACCAACAAACCTATAATACAAATCACTAACTTATCAACAAAACTAATACTAACAATACAAACAAACTTATTAAAATCAAAAAATTAACTATCAATCCTAACAAAACAAATAAAACCAATAACAACACTAACATATCAATATTATCAATTAACTATCAAAAACACAAATAATAACAATCAAAAAGGGATAATATGGCCGGAAAATACATACCAAAATATGAGATGGCCGGAAAAGTCGGGGGAGGAGAGCCGGAAAAATCGAACCGCGGCGGCTATGTGATGGCCGAAATAGTGGGCTGTTGAAAGTCCAGATGTCGCTGCTAATAGTTCGCCGGAAAAGTGGACGGAAAAGTGGCCGGAAAATTCAAACCCGCGGCGGTGGTGGCCGAAAAAAGATCCAGAAAGTCCAGATAGGTCGCTGCTAATACTTCGTCGGGAAAAGGATCGGAATATTGGTTGGCCGGATTGAAAATATGGGGGAAAATATATGATTTGGCCGGAGGTGTTAGGAGAAAAAGAGAGGAAAAGATAAAAAAAAAATTATGATAATGAAAGAATGGATGGATGGATACGGTTGCTTTTATTCGAATTTTGGGTCCCACGCAACTTTTTGCAGCGACTACCGCTGTAAAATCTTCGGTCAAAGGTCAAAGACATTATGGCGGTGGGTGGTGGATTGCTGACGTGACAAGACTATTTGCAGCGACTGTCGTTGCAAATAGTCTTGGTCGGGATACCAATAATTCCCTGGTCGGGACACGGACTGCGTTATTTTATTCACTTTTCGTGAACAATAATAACGATCGAGTTCTATAGACAGACAATCTTGAAGTATGCATATATACATTGTAAATGTGTGCATGCATTTATTGCTCATATATCGTGATCATTGTCTCGGCATTTTAGTAAGATCATAACTTTTTAAAATACAAACAAAAAATCAAGAACATTACTAAATTACCAAATTCATTCATGCCAATGTGGAAAAAGAATGTAAATGTGTTTATGAAGTTTCCCCAATGTGGAAAAAGTATCATGATGGCAAATGAGTATATGACCCCATTAAATAATGTATTTTGCTCTGTCATAATCATAATAATAAAAATATGCCAAATTACAACTATGTTTTCAATTAATAAAAGATTATTACAAAATGTTTCAGCAGAAAATAATTCATCACCAACGACAAATACGTAGCTATAAGATACACGTTGATTGAACATGAGAAGAGTGTCGTGCAATCCATGCTATGCTCATCTCGATTCAATATAATGCTTGTAACAGATAATAAAAAGATATCAAAAAAAAAAATATAGCTGTATATTCGGATACCAAACCGTAGCTCTTTTTTCCTTTCGATAAATATGAAATCAAAATTCGCATTCTTTAATTTCCTTCACTATAAATATCCACCATATAACAACTACAAAATTTTCCAAAAATTAATACTAGTAAATAAAATTTTCAAAAAACTAATAATAACCACATTTTTTTCTAATTGATACCAAAACAAGTTTATTCTTCCAAATAAAGACAAAAGCATTGTTCTTTAACTTTCAAAACTTAACATAGTGTTTGTTTTTTCTTATTACGAGAAGAGTACCCACACAATGCGGTGACAGTGACGACGATGAGTGGTGGTGACGTTGATGGTGACGTTAACAATGTAAATTAAGTTGATGTATCATTATCCTTTACTTATATACGTTAATCATATATATGCCAAACTTTGTATGTTGAATATTAATTGAGATAGATAGGGTAGGATTTTACATTCATTGAGATAGGGTCCATCCTCCTCACTCCGTCATTCATATCCTGCCTTTCATCAAAGGTACTTAATGCACCTTCGTTGAGTCACAATTTGCTGTCCCAAAAATAAATTTCTTTAGATTTTTGAAATTGATAATTATGTTTTTTTTGCTGGTCGTCTTTAAATAAAAAAAAAAAAAAAAGAAAGAAAGTTTTTGCTGGTCGAGTTTATTTATAAAGTCAAAACATATATCTTCCTTAATGTGATGAGTTTAGTGATATTTATACATATTACTAGAGTTTTTTTTTTAAAGGCAAATTTGGATCACAAAAATTTCTTGTGTTTTTATAATATTTATTTCATTTTTCTATTTTGTCAGCATTTTCTATTTCATCTCCCTCTATCTCTCAAATTTAAACAATCAAATTACTCTACCTCATTTCAATTTTTCAATTTTTTTTCAATCTTTTTTAGTGGCAACCATCACTCTAATCTCCCTCCGTCTCTCAACGGTCATTTTCCTCACCTCTCTTCCATCTCCCTCTGAATATCCATCTCGCAACCCTCCCATCTCCTTCCATCTCGCAGCAGTGGCGGCCGAATCCCTCACCATCTCGCCATCTCCCCTCATCTCCCTCCCTCACACTCCCTCCCCCTAAGTTCATTCAATTCACATCAAATCTTAAAACTTTAATAAAACGCATTTATTACACTTTCATCAGTCAAAGCACAAATGCACAATAACTATGTATGGTTCACACCCTTTCATTCATGCAACCGAACTCTCACAACCGAGCTACAAGTCTACAACCCACTTGAAGTGGTTTTCAATTTCTTAACGACAATTAATACATTTATTATTATTTATAATTATTGAAACTTAAATTTTTTGATTGATAACAACAATGTTTTGAAAACTGGTATTTTAGTCGTACCGGAATTGTTCCGGTATTACCGGTATTAGTATTACCGAAAATACCGGCCGGTACGACTATTTTTATTTTTTTTAATAAAAATAATACAAAACTTGTTACAATTTAACGAAAATAGTCAAAATACAATTAATCCATTTATAAGTAATACCAAGTAGATAATTCATAACAAAATATAAGTTATAATTTAACGAAAATAGTGAACACAATTACAATCAACTCAAAATAATACCAAATAGATATTTCATAACAAAATATAAGTTTTAAAGTTTACAAACAACAAAAATAACATTAAAATATCATAAAAATATTTAAAAAAAAAAAAACCAGTTTTACAGGACCGTATTACTAGAAAACCGGATAAACCCGACGGTAAAAAATAGTAAACATACCGGATAAAATACCGAGTTAGTTGTACCGGATAACCACTGGTATCTGATACCGGGTAGGACCGACCTATACGTACTGATAAGGCTACTAGTTGCTCTTGTTTATATTGTATTGCTTTTCCATAGCATAAAAGAAAAATTAAAACAGCTTAACAAAAATACCAAATTGTATTTACTTGGTGCCGAATCCCTTGCTAGATTAGGGTGCCACATGGTGTTTATTGTATTTAAAAAAAAAAAGGGATGAAGATTCCTTTAACTTGTGTTACAACTTAAGAAATAAAGTTAAAAACATATTGATCTTTTAGACTAAAATCAGATGATTTTGAAGTCTTGATTCAAGTTCTCATTCAATACTTTTTGAAGTAAGAATTGACAATATATGAAGCTACTTAAATTATAATGGAAATAAAACGAAAGATAGCTCTCGTAGCAATTGGTCTAAGTGTGGTCTCACTCACCAACCTTTCAAAACGTGGGTGACCATTGCAAAGTAGATGAACCTTCTAGGTGCACCTATTCATACTCTTCCATATCATGGGGTCTATAGACCATGTATATATAGATATATATGTCAATGCTACCAAAACATACCTCCTTAAATACGTTACATACATTAATTTCTTTTACATTTCTTTTACATCCTTCTTTTTCAATGTGTGTATACGTTGTCTCAAAAGAAAATTGACAAAAGAAAAAAAATTAAAAACTATTTTAATATTTTTTGACAATTCAATTATGATACTTAATAAAATCAAAATACTAAATTAACATTAAGAAGATTATTAAGATAATATGTTAAGAATATTCATAATTTTATAATTATTCATTCAGTCTCAAAGTTTGTCCACTTTTTAATTTCTTTTGTTGAATTTTCATTTTAACTGCTTTTTGTTTTAAATAAAAAAATTAGATTTTAAATGTATTTTTTTTTTTTGAAACAGCAAAAAATGTATTTTCTATTTTTAATATAATGTTTATCTAATATTATATAACATAAATTAAAAAGTTTAAGATCAAAATTAAATCCAAATCTTAAAAAATCATAAACAGGGAGTATATTTTATGACATTTGGACAATTTACATAGAAAGGTATATTATATACTTAACAAATGAGAATTAAAAGACAAAATGAATCATCATACAACAAACACTGTCCTTCTAAAATTGATCTCTTTTCAGTTTTCTTGAATCTTTTTACAACGAACCTTTTCTCGAACAAGATGTTCTCTTTCTTTGCACAATGGACAATTATATAGTGAAAAGGGAAAAAAAAACAGAAACAGTCTGTTAAGCTACATACATTTCAAATTAACCAAATAATGTAATAACCTAAAATCAACAAACAAAATGATATTCTTTTCTGTCAAAAAGATTTTATGCAGTCGTTTGAACACAAGAGGCTGATCGAGCGACTGAGTAAAATCTTCTTGAACTCGTACTTGAACTTTCCCCAATCGAACGATTTCGTTCAAAGTTATTTCCACGAACAATGCCATTTAAACCAGAACCCTCATCTTTTAATCTCGACCTCCGATGAACCTTTGGTTTAACAGTCTCATCCTTATCATTCTCAACCCGTCCTGCCATAAGATCCATCAGATTATTTCGAGACCCTAAATCCGAATAAACCCTTCTAGGATTACTCAAGGGCCTCACATCACCACCACCGCCACTCTTTGTCCTAGAAGACACTATCTCCACGGGTCTACCAACGGTCTCAACCATCAAACACGGGTTCCCTAAACCATTCCACGGCCGTAAAGGAACCATCTTAGTCAATGAACTAAGCGACTCCACAATCTCACTCATCGACGGCCTCCTCTCCCTACAAGACCTAACACATTTGGCCGCAATCACCACCAATTGTTTCCTAACCATAGGATCCTTAGGGGGCGGAATCCTCGGGTCAAAAACACTCAAAAGCTTCCCTCTCCTAATCAATGGAATCGCCCAATCGACAATCGAAGGAGGCGAATAACTAACATCAATAGCTTTCCTACCACTAATAATCTCCAACAACAATATCCCAAAACTAAAAACATCCGTTTTAGTACTCAAATTATCCGGGGTCACATACCCCGGATCAAGGTACCCCATGGTACCTGCAGGCGGTGTCGATAGTAGACGAAAATCGTCTACATGACACCGCAACGCCAACCCAAAATCCCCCAACCGCGCATTCATATTCCTATCTATAAGCACATTAGCCGACTTAATATCCCGGTGAATCACCGGGGGCACGGCTGAATGTAAAGTCTCAATCGCCTTGGCCGTCTGTACGGCCAAGCGAATTCTCCGCCCCCAATTCGGGGGCGGACCCGCCCCACCATGTAAAGTATCATATAAAGTCCCATTACACATAAATTCCACAACTAACAACCTATTATTAAATGGGGTTTTAGTAAAACCAACTAAATTAACTAACCTTGGACTATGCAGTTTAGACAATATATCTATCTCATTTTCCACCTCACTTTCTGGCACGACGGAGTGACGGTGGTTATGATGATGGGAAGGCTTTTTCACGGCGACTAAACGGCCGTTACTAAGAAGGGCCTTGTAGACTAAACCATGGCTGCCACGGCCAAGTAGTTTCTGATCAGAAAAATTATTAGTAGCAATTTCTAAATCTTTGTAATCAAAATATTGAATTTTTTTGTTGATGGGTGTCTCCAAGATTTCATTTTGAGTAAGAAAGTTGGTGCTTTTTAGAGTCTTTTTTAATGGGGTTTGGATTTGTATAGATGATTCAGCTTTACAAGAAAGATAGCCCATCAAAATTCTCTCTCAATGTGTGTGTGTGTGTTTAGGTGGGATTGATGAAAATGGAAATTAGGAACAGGGTGGGTGGATGATGTATATATTATATATTGTATTGTATATGATATTGTGATGTATGTATGTATGTATGTATGATTGAAGATGATGAAAGAGGTGTTTTTGTCAATACATACTCAATTGTGAGAAGTCAAAAGAAGAAGAGATGAATTGAAGTGGGAGAGAGAGAGGGGGGGATCACAGGAAGGAAATGGTGTACCCTACCTTACATAATAAGTGCATGAAAGGCATTTAATTCTTTGGATCTTGGAACTTAATTAATGTTTTACCTCCAAAAGTAACTAACTACGACTCTACGAGTTTACCGCGGTAAATCAAATCAAAATATACATACCAAAATATAAAAATATCTTGCTATTATACAATAAATATTTTTTAAGTAACCATAAAAATGACATCAATTATAGGGTTGTCATTGTGACAATGTCAAACACATAACGACCAAACTTTTTTATGACAATTAAAAGTAGTTATAATTCGACATATTTGCTTGTTTGTTTAAATTAGAGAGAAATGTTTATTTGAAAATTAAAATTTCTGTAAAAACTAGAAAACTGGTCAAACATACTGTGATTTGAAACTTAACACAATGTGTTTTTATGTGTTGGTCATTTTATGTTTTTAATTAGTGTAACTTGTTTTATTTAGTCATTTTAGAAAACACACTGTCATTTTATGTAGTTTTATTTATGTTTTAGTGTTGGTCATTTTATGTTTTTAATTAGTGTAACTTGTTTTTATATATGTTTTAGTGTAACTTGTTTTTAAAAAATTGTAGTGTTTTAATGTTAATGTATTTTTATTTAGTTTTATGAAAATATAACTTTTATTAAAGTTTAGGTACCAAAAGTGTAACTTCTTTTTTATTTTGAAGTCAAACACAAAAAAATAAAAATAAAAACAAATCAATCATTAACCTACCCCACCTTCCAGGCAACTCCACTCCCCTTTTTTTCCCAGGCAACCCCCAGCAACCCAGGATGCCACATGGCGCGACGTGATAAAAGTAGCATAACCCTCGACAATACCACTCCGGATAGCCTTAGTTATATGGATAAAAAGACTTGCAAAAGGCATAAAAAGAATAAAATGAGCAATTAACATAACAAAATCTGTGACTAGTAACGAGTATTTTTCTTTAACGAAAACTACACTATATTAAATACTATTAAATTATTTCATTGTCAAGACATGAACGTTGGTTTCTATCCTAAAAGACGATAACTTCTACTAAATAGGCTAACTACGTATTGACTACCAACAACGAGTAATTAACACGACCAGAGCTTGAACATAGTAATCATGGATTAAAGTTAGTAAATTAACGTAGGAGATTTATAACTATATCCAAAATTAATAAAGAAACATATATCACCAATAAAATCAATTTTATTTAGGCTGACTTTGTGAACCGACTCGAGTCAAGTAACCCAAACCCAAATAACTGAAATTTGTATTTGGTTTGTAGTACGGGTTAGATTATATTTGTTAAAGACTGAATAATCCAATCCTAAATAACCCGAGAAGTGATTAACCTGACTGAATTACACCCTTACGATCAACATGTGGACGATAAATCACGTAGTACTGTGATGGAAATTCACTTAGGTAGTGTTTGTTTAGTCTCTTTATTAAAAAGGTTTGACTTAATCAAAAATATTTAATCCATTAAGTTATCAAAAAATTTTGTTTGTTTGACTTAATAAACAAAAAACAACTTTATTAACTTAATTCGTACAAACATTTTCTATCCACACTTTATCAATTTAGTCACTAAATGTTTAAAAAACCAAACATGCCTTTGTCCACTTAGGGGACATCCTTTTACCTTATTGTGATTAAAAAGACATATAATAAGATTTAAATGTTTAAATGTCGTTTTTATCATTTTATGTTACATACTCTCATTACTATACTATCATCGCAAAGACTAGCCAATGATTGTTTTAAAACACAATTTGAAGCATGAACAGCTATTAAAAGTCTAATTCATCCCGAGATTTTCCCTATATCTTAAACATAAACATATTTCAAAACGCAATTTAAAGTATATTATACAGATAGTTCAATTGCTACGTATCATTTAATAACAATGCAAAAAAAGGATTGGGTTGATGTGATGGAAATGGAACTCTATGTATGAAACGACAAGCGATGTCAACACCTATCCTTTGCTTATCGTAAAAAACCCAAAAGCATGTTATCGATATTTGTGACCATCAAAACCAAAAGTGTAATACATTTCAAATAGACAATTACAATAATAAAGTGGTTGGAGCTCTTACCTGTCGTGACAGAGGTTAAGGGTTCGATCCTCATGCCCAGCAAAGTTGTAGGTTCTTTTATATCTTTGGTAGAACCTGAAAGCAGCTTCTCTATCTTTGTACGGGTAAGGCTATTATATCTTAATCTTCCCCATACTCATCGAAGACGACATTGGAGTTACTCTAGGTAATCCAAAGTTTATCTTAGGGTTAAGTGTGCCGGAATGTAACCAATTTGTTTTAATAGTTTGGAACACACTTGTCATTTGTCAAAGTAAAGTAAAAGAATGACATTTTCTTAATGATACAATAAAAAAATCTTAGCTCTCGTGGTCATAACAAATCTTAAAATGCATTTAGTTGTGAAAGAATTAAAAAAATTTACTATAAACAATCAAAAACAAAAAAAAACGCGTTAAATGTGATTATTACAAATTAAAAAAAAATGTGATTATTACAAATTAAAATTTATTGAAAGCTAGAAACTCGGTGTTTCAACTTAAAGTATGAGAAGGGAAGGCAATCAAGGAATGCCCCCCATCCACTAATTAGTTGACATGTGGTTTTTTGGAAGAGAATGTCCGTCCAAATGGAACAGACAAGACAATTTTATGGTCATGAACGCCCCCGGGGGCATTCAGGGGCGTTCTGGTGCACTTTTGGGCGTGGAAATGCACGTAGCGGATTACTCCACATAGTCTTATAATTATCCTTTGAAAAACTCATTTTCTTTTTTTTTTCTCGAACGGCGGAATTAATATTAAAAAACAAGACCAACTAGCAAGGTACTAGTGGCCAAGATACAAAGATACAAACTAGAATATACAAAAATACATCTAGACTCGTTCCAAAACTTAAGCTTCTAGGGAAACACGAGATCAATTACAAGCAAAACAACTCAAAGCAACAAACCAAGTAACACTATAACACTAGCGCCGGGTTTTTAAGCCACTCATCCCAACCAATGATGATCTTCGCTCGTCTATTTCGGAACCAAAGATAAGACAAGTTAATAATGGAGTCAACCAGCACGTTATCTCTTTTCTTAGAAGGGTTGAAAATAACGTCATTCCGAAACTTCCATAGCTCCCACCAACTTGTAAAAATGATAGTCAACACCATGTCCTTAATCACCTTTTTTCTGGTCATGTTATCCACATATATGAGGAGGTCGACAGGTTCAAGGTGGGTGGGAGGTCCATTTCCAGCCACTTACAAATGGATTTCCAAACCTGTTTAGCAATGTAACAATCCGACAAGACATGAAAGGTAGTTTCGATGCCATTCCCACAGCTTGGACAAATCAACGAATTATGAGAAACTCCCCTAAACCAAAGATTGAATCGTGTAGGAATACGATCCTTAAGCAATCTCCACACATGGATATTAACTTTCCTTGGGACAACTTTATTCCATCGAGTGGCTAGATGGTGTGAAGGTAACGATATATTATCAATGTGAGACCGCAACCCTTTTACATCGAAATCAGACATGCCCTCAAGATACCATCTCCATTGATCCGAAGCGGTTGTTATAGTCACATGCTTAATGTTTTCATCAAGTTGGGACAGCTGCGCTTCTTCAGCACCACTTCTAATGTTTCGACGCCAACTCCATTGAGTATTTAGCCCATTCCATCGATCACCAACTTTAACTTGCTGATGTGTCTCTAAAGCATAGAGTCGCGGATATTGAGACGCAAGGGGGGAGTCATTCAACCATATATCATGCCAAAACAACACGTCTTTGCCATTGCCAATTTTTCTTTTTATTGTAGTGACTGGAATTGTACCTGCGATATGTAACTCATGAACAAGTTTCAATATCGAATGCCACGTACCTGTAACTCGACTCGTGACATCCATTCCAGACTTGCATATATCAGATGATTTTGGATATAAGTTTGTAAGAACTTTCACCCAAAGTGCATGTGGGCAATTTAGAAATCTCCATTTCCATTTATAAATAAGAGCCGAGTTGAATGCTTTAATGCTCCCAAAACCCAGGCCACCCTTCTCTTTGCTAGCAAGAACCGAGTCCCATTTAACCCAATGCATCTTGGACTCCTCAGCATCTCCTCCCCAAAAAAAGTTAGCACGCATTCCTTCTAAGATATTACATACTGCAATAGGCATACGAAACAAGGACATATAATAAGTCGGAAGTGACCCAAGAACAGAAGTGATTAACACCGAACGACCACCAATAGTGAAAGTGCAGGGTGATCGATCGATTCGCGATTCCTACGACTATGTAAGTGCGGAATCCAAACATAATCGTTATTGAGGCAATTGAATGAAACACATATATATGAACACGAAATCAATATGAACAGGAGATAAATTCAGATGTAAAACAAAACTCATATCTTGTATTAATCATAAGATTACAATACATAAAACGAGTAGACATCTGATTCTTTGGGCGGCATCTCGAGGTATAGATCTCTACCTCGAGAACCTAGTGAATGAAATCTGTTGCAACTAAAATCATCAATCTAAAACCGAAACCTAAGAACAATATATATAGGCTACAAATGGGCTGGGCTTCAAACTCGTGGGCTTCCAAACACGTGCTACAGTAACACGTGTTTAGTCAAACACGTGCTACAGTAACACGTGTTTAGTCAAACTCGTGTACTGTTCACACGAGTTTATCCAGTTATCTGGATAATCTCTGTAAAGTAACAGCCCTTTAATTGAGATGCATCGGACACAAATTGTGCACCAGAACGTGCACTTACAAATAGATAGCATTTTTACTCTCCATTTAGACAACCTTTTAGTGAACTTCTCAACGACCGGCTGCCATGAAATAATTCTATTCATATTAGCCCCAATTGGAACACCCAGATAAATAAAAGGGAATCGATCACCTTTGCATCCCGTTAAACTTGCAAGATTGTCAACTTCTGTACCCGACACGCCAGTACCATACAACTTGGATTTTGTTACATTAATCTGGAGCCCGGAAGCAAGGTAAAAACAATTAAATATGCCAATAACATTTAAGAAGTTATTTTTAGACCAGTCCCCCATAATTATGACATCATCGGCGTAAATCAAATGAGAGATAGATATATTACCAACAGTAATCCCCTTGAATAAGTTGGCCTGAATCGCATCTTCCATTGCCACATGGAACCCCTCCATGGCAAGAATAAAAAGAAAAGGTGCAAGAGGGTCCCCTTGGCGAAGACCACGTTCCAAGGCGAACTCTTTCGTTGGACTTCCATTAATAATCACAGAAGAACGAGAAGAATGCAAGCAAGATTGGATCCAATTTACAAACATATCACCAAATCCCATGAATCGAAGAATGGCCAACAAATATTCTCAGCTTAATGAATCGTAAGCTTTTGCAATGTCCACTTTAAAAAACATTGTTTTTCTTTTTTCTCTCTTGAAAGTATGAAACAACTCATTGAGAATCATAGGACCATCAAGAATTTGTCTATTCTTAATAAATGCCGATTGGACTGGATCAACAACATCATCAATAAAATTCGCGATCCTGTTAGCTAAGATTTTTGATATAATCTTGTATATGACACCAATGAGACTAATGGGCCGAAAATCATTAACTAACATAGGAGAGTCAACCTTTGGAATTAATGTGATGAAAGAGGCGTTACACCCAACCGGTAAAGTGCCAGACTCAAAGAATTCACCAACCGCCTCGCGAATATCCACTTGCATGATATTCCAATATCTTTTTATGAAACCGAATGTAAAACCATCAGGGCCGGGCGATTTGTTGCTACCACAAGACCAAATTGCCTCTTTAATCTCACTATCAGAAACTTTATCTTCTAGCATCTCCAAATGAGCAGATGAAACCTGTTTAAATCTGTGGCTGCGAGAAGCATAAGGAATACAAGGAACCTTAGAGAATTTGTTAGTAAAGTGATCTAAGAATACTTGTTTCACTGACGACGGGTCTTCATGCCAAGTGCCATTTGTTTTTATTCCATGGACCATAAGTTGTTTCCTCTTCTTTTAAAGAACACCATGAAAGAATTTGGAGTTTTCTTCCGCTTCCACACTCCATTTAATTCTCGATTTTTGTATAATATCTTCTTTTTGACGCCTTTCATGAACATGAATCTGGTTTATGAGGTTTTTCCGATGGGTTCCAGCATTATGGCTCGCTGTGCCATTATCCACCTGCTGATCAATGTTTCGAACCTCAGAATCAAGTTTGGCGATAGCATCTTTGTCTGACAATCTATTTTGATTCCAGCAGCGAATAGCTTTCTTGAGACCTTGAAGTTTATTTTTCAAATTAATAAGGGCAGAAGTAGATCTAATGTACTCGCCATGAGACCAAAAATGACTAACCAAATCATCAAATCCTTCTATCTCAAACCACGAATGAAACACTTTAAATGGGATGGGGCCATAATCTGCCAAGAATCTTCTGAGAAGTATAGGGTGATGAAATATTTACCATTATTATAGAAAGAATTGTAAACACATATGCTGTCCAAACTAGCAATTAAAATGCGCTTTCAAAGTTTTTTTAATATAAAAAATCCTTTTAATTTACTTGAATAATGATAACGAAAAATTATAAAAGATAAAAGTTTTACTGTAACTGTTCAACATTAGATAAAATAAAATGAAGTCATTCCTATATATGAAGACAAGTTAGACATAAAATGTAGAATGAAATAATAATATTCTTTTACCAACTGTCATTTGGTTTAATCACATAGATTAAAAAGTCAACTAATTAAAGATAATACTTTATAATATAAGGGAAAGATTTATTAGTTACACCAATATATATACTTTTTAGCGAGTTACATCTTATCATATACGTAACTTTTATTTTATATACTTTGCAATCTACTTATCGGTGCTTTGAATGAGTAAATCTAATTTGTTACTTACATGTTATTATTGTCATCCAACAATGTCATCAATGTAGTATAAAAAAATGCACAACCTTTCTGGTAGGAACGAAGGCCTTTTGGGCAAAATATTGTAGACCGCTATTGTCACAAACTTTTTGATATGTGATGTATTTCTTTTAGTGAAACTAGTAATTTTACCCGCGCTTCGCAGCGGGACGAAATATTTTAAGTAGTTAAGTAACAAAAGTGTAACAAAAGTGTAACATTAGTTAATCCTATATACTTAACGGCCGTTAAAGCTATTAATTGTTTTTGTTTTATGTATGCTTTGGGGTGGTTGTACCTTGTGTTGAGCCGCTTGTACTTTTAGCTACAGTAACTTTCCTCTCACAAAGGAAAGTTACTTTTTAGTATAATCAAAGTTATGGTGCAAAAAATAGAAAAAATTTTAAAGTTTTGTAGCAAAAGTTAAGAAAACCTGTTATAGGTTAAAAACCAAAGAAACTGAAACTTTGGTTGATAAAGGTAAAAAACTCGAAGTTATGCGAAAAGAAGTAGCGAAGATGAAACTTTGGCGGCAAAAGTTTGAAAACCAAAAGTTATGCGGTAAAAAACAAAACAAAAGAACGAAAACTTTAAAACAAAGCTTTCGTGACAAAATTTAAAAACTCAAAAGTTATGTGGCAAAAAGTAAAAAGGGGAAAAGTAAGAAACAATGTTTCCGTGACGAAAGTTTAAAAAGTAAAAGTTCCGTGGTAAAAATAACAAAGGAAAACATTTTTTTGCAATATATATGCTTTAGATGGGTTGTACCTAATGTTTAAGGAGTTGTAATTTAAATATGAAAGTTGACGGACGTTAAAAAAAGGACCGGATTTGTAGTACTTTTAGTGAGTATACTTAACGGCTGTTAAAGCTATTAATTATTTTTGTTTTATGTATGCTTTGGGGTGGTTGTACCTTGTGTTGAGCCGCTTGTACTTTTAGCTACAGTAACTTTCCTCTCACAAAGGAAAGTTACTTTTTAGTATAATCAAAGTGATGGTGCAAAAAATAGAAAAAATTTTAAAGTTTTGTAGCAAAAGTTAAGAAAACCTGTTATAGGTTAAAAACCAAAGAAACTGAAACTTTGGTTGATAAAGGTAAAAAACTCGAAGTTATGCGAAAAGAAGTAGCGAAGATGAAACTTTGGCGGCAAAAGTTTGAAAACCAAAAGTTATGCGGTAAAAAACAAAACAAAAGAACGAAAACTTTAAAACAAAGCTTTTGTGACAAAATTTAAAAACTCAAAAGTTATGTGGCAAAAAGTAAAAAGGGGAAAAGTAAGAAACAATGTTTCCGTGACGAAAGTTTAAAAAGTAAAAGTTCCGTGGTAAAAATAACAAAGGAAAACATTTTTTTGCAATATATATGCTTTAGATGGGTTGTACCTAATGTTTAAGGAGTTGTAATTTAAATATGAAAGTTGACGGACGTTAAAAAAAGGACCGGATTTGTAGTACTTTTAGTGAGTATACTTAACGGCTGTTAAAGCTATTAATTATTTTTGTTTTATGTATGCTTTGGGGTGGTTGTACCTTGTGTTGAACCGCTTGTACTTTTAGCTACAGTAACTTTCCTCTCACAAAGGAAAGTATACTTGAAAACAAAGTTTATCTGGCGAAAGTTTAAAAAACAAAAGTTATGTGACAAAAAGTAAAAGCGAAAATGTAAATATAAAAAGTTTTCGTGACGAAATTTTAAAAAGTAAAAATTATGTGATAAAAATAAGAAAGAAATAAACTTTTGATGTGAAAAGCTTAAAAACCAAAAGTTATGTGGCAAAAAGAAACTAAAGTAAAACTTTGGTGGCAAAAGTTAAAAAACGTAACTTGAAAACAAACTCCGTTAAATATCGTTTTGTAACTACCGTTAGTTTGCCAAACAACACTTAACGGCCGTTAATTATTTGGATATGTAAAAGCTACTTGTACCTTATGCATCTAGGGGTTGTACTTTTAGCTACAGTACAACCCCCTCACAATCCAACTTTGGTTTTTAATATATATATGTAATAACGAAAACGTTGATACATAATTACATATATTCGATCATCGCAAAAGTAAATTATAAATAGATCCTATTGATTTTAAAAGAAATTATATGTCTAATAGGCGACATATATAATTTTGTATCCATATGGTAAACTTTTTTCTCATTATACAGTACTTTGTTTTCTTATTTAGAGCCAAAATGGGCCGTTTAGTTTGACTATTTATATGATTATATCTCATGCTCCTTTTTGTTATTATCTTATTGTTTCTAGTATATGACCATTACTGATTGGCTCACAATGAGTTGTTAATTTCTTTCTATATTTAAAGGAAAGATTTTTCAGTTGATTACCAGCTAACAACTAATATAATAATGTTTAAAGATGTTACAGTGGATTATCCATGGTACATGAAATAATTATAGTACTTGGTGAATCACTCAGAAACCATGTAAAATCGATTTACCATATTATTTAACGAGTCACAATTAACTATCCAGGAGGGTTTTGTTAACTATGACCCTTAATATTAAGGGTTGTATATAACGTGCGTAAAAGAATTGTACTTTTCATGTTAAAAAGTCACCCATGGATTTCATGATAAATGTACAATTATTTTAAGTACATTAACTATAGTCTCTAGGGCTGTATTTAGCAAGGAAGATGAACAGTAATAAACAATAATTTTTTTTTTGAACATCCAACATTGTTATTTGTGATTACCCAATGACAAAAGACAGCTTATACACCCTTAATTAAAGGACATATACCCGTAGCTCACTAAAACTACCAGTTCCAAGAAAAACATGGCGCAACTCATCTTGGATCAGATTTGAACTAAAAAACTATGTTTTCGAGTCCATCTCTCCATTTCCCCACTCGCGATAAACACTAGCTTACCAAGCAATTTGTCCAAGTACACTTGTTGTAAATAGGTTAATTCTTTTTAAGACAACTTAGATACTAACATACTATAGTAATATATTAGATTAGATTAGAATCTATTTCAGGATTCGTTCGAAACTTTTTCCTTGGTATGGTATTTATAAAATAATAATAATGCGCGATTGGATGGGAAAAGGTGCATGTGTTAAAGTTAGAAAATACGTATGACATTTGAATTTGTAAAGTGAAACAGACTTCTTCTTTTACGACTTTAAAAAGCGTATTTAACTTTTCCCTGTTCATTCATATTCAAATAAGAAAAAGAAAGATTGCTTTAAGACAAAAGCACAAACTTTATCAGAAATTTAAGGGTAGTTAAAGGTTAATGACTAGTGTAATGTAATTTGCTTGATACCGACTTGTTCCTTACCTTGAGTGCAACTTAGCTTCAGAAAAAAAGTTATTGTATATTTGTTTCACGATTATTAGAGTTTAAATAATTAACTTTAGCTATATATGATCGAAAGTTCGTTTCATATATAACTGAATGTGCTAGTCGAACTTAATGAGTTTAAAAAGTTTTGTTTTTAATGTAACTGTTAGGAATTTGAAACCAATGCTTATGTACAATTTATGCAATTTAGATGTTAAACAAGTTTCGAGTTCAACAAGTAACTCAAGTTTCAAAATAAGTTCACTAAAAAGTTCAAATACCTATCAAGCACAAGCTCGAACATAATTATGAAAATTTATTAGAAACACAAGTCGAGCACTTTATGAGCAGTTACTGGATTAATCGAATTTGAATAATCTGCTACTACTCGGATCCATGGTGGATGTTTTGGGTAGTTAATAGCTTATATAAATGATTTAGAGCTTAAAAAATACGGATGAGCAAAAAGATGATCTAGCCAAATAAATCAGTTTAGTAAATATTTCCGCGATGCAAGTGATATATGCCTATAGACCCAAAGCTAACAGCCTAAAATGTACTCGATAATCGAATACCAAATATGACTTGTCAATATCATAAATCGGTCCGCTAAGAATCTATAAACCAAACGCGCTTCCTCACAAGCTAACCGCCTTGAACCAATTTTCTGGTGGCGCACTACATATGGTTTTAAACATCCACCACTATATTTGTTTGAAACGTCTGCCATTACTCCCTTGTGTAGTTTATCTGATGCTTTGCTCACTCTTTCTATTGCTATCTAATGCAAGTACTCAATGGCGTCCATTCCATTGTTTCTCTCGTCTCAAGCAAGTGAGCAATGTTCACTTTGAAACTGCTGTTACGTGACATAACTTATAGTCGGTAACTTTTTTTCTTATCGACATTCTCTTTGGCTACCAAAACTAAAATTAAAAGAAACATTCCCTTGCCTCGAACATCTCATGTAAGATAGCTTCACTTTATAGTATGCAAATTTCCTTTCTTTGGTTATAGCATGATTTAAAAGTATTAAAGCCTTCCAAAATTGAAGCCTTTACAACACAAGAATATACCAACACTTATTTCGAGTATCTCATCATTCAAGTTACAAGTATACTATGTTTTGCCTTCTTTATTCGCAACCGTAAGAAAGGTAAAGCGATGCTGAAAGTATACCAAATCCAAAATTATGCCAAAGGTAAAGTACAAAGAATATTAACTATACAAGTACAAGTCTAAGGGAAATTAATAAAAATTAACCCCTCAATTTTTAATCAACTTATGTCTGTTAGCTAATGAATAATAAACAAATCTATTTCAATACACAAAAAATAAGCTACAAAACCCTGTGATCCAACTCCTTTAACTGATTTGGAAAACCAAGAGCATCAAATTTGATAGTATGTTGTAAGTCATCTTGCTTTTTGTCTAGTCGTGATCATTCGTTTAAGTGATGCTATCCAGGAGTTGCACTCTTTCCAGTTACTCGCGGCAAGATCTTTCTGTAGGTACCAAAAGAAAAACAATCCTGGATGTTAAAAACCTTCATTTGGCTGGCGCTAATGATTTTGAGTAGAGATGCCAAAATGGTCAGGTTGGTAGGTTAGTTGATGAGTCAAAACATAGCGGCGTCAAATTGTAGGACAACTAAAAACCAGTTGGGTAAGGTTGACTGGGAGAAACGTTTTTCTATTTTTATCGTACAAATATTGTGCTAAGTATGATTATTACTTTTAGACAACTAATATAAATTGCAGCTAATGGTAGCATATTTAGATTAGAGGGCTGAATTTACTATAAAGGTTTAGTGAGCATCAACTTGGAGGGTGAATTGAAGAGACAATGCTTGAAAGCCCCAACCAACTTTTAATTATGTTCCTATGTGGTTTAATTTAAATTAGAAGCTGTTCGAGCACTATCACATACCTGGAACTCGAGAGCTGTAGGGAAGTCACCACAATCCACTGCTTGACAGAGCTGAACAAGTTTTTCAGCAACATTTTTCGATATATCAGCACTGTTTAGTTTGGCAAACAAATCACCTATTTTCTTTGAGATGTCATCAATCTCACGCTTCGTAGCTAGAGCTCCACGTGAATTCTCCAGCTCCAGCATCTCTGATGTCTCATTGAAGAGTCTAGTCAATGTTGCAATAACTGGTTTTTGCAGGGCTGGAACAGACATACAAATTATTGTATTAACCAAGAGTTCAAATACTGTCAATGTCAAATTGGACACAATATCCAACTTGCCTATTCATTAATTTATCTCTAAATAAAAAACAATTGGATAAATGTTAAAATTTAGATAAATAGAAAGAACTATTAGTCAAAAGAGAAGTAACCAAATATTACCAGGTACATTTGATACATCAGCTGTCTGTACAGTTGCTGGAGGGGTTGCAAGAGCCACTGCAGACTCAATAGCACTGTTGGGTTGCATTTCACCTGATGTCGTTCCTTGCGTTGCATCACTTACGGGAATAAATTTTGTTACAGTAGGTGTGTGAGACAACACCTGATGTGACTTCGGCCGAGTAGTAGGAACCACTGGAGATGGGAAAGGGGCAAATAAATTCACCTCTGGTTGTTCGGATTCATAATTGGAGTTAGCATTCACCTGAGACGGTAAAGATTATGAGACTTTAGCAATAATAATGACTAATATACCTGGAGGTGACTTTTTCAATCCATTTACTTATAAATGTTTTGATTTGGGTAACTAATCTGAAATGGGTAGAATCATACAGTATACTGTATACGTAGAGGTGGTTCTTTCAACCCATTTACCTTTGAATTGTTCGATTTGGGTTACAATTTATGCCAAACAGGTAAAAGAATGAATAAGTGAAATGGGGCTGGTCACTAATAATACTTAAAGTTCATCTTCAGTGCATAATTGCATACAGCTTTTTAATGATTTCATTACACATTTATATAATATTATATATAATATTATAATATGGGGCAGCATTTTTTTTTTATTTTTTTTCTGATTACAGTGAATGCATTAATTATCTGTAAAAAGTTGAGAAAAAAAATATTATAACATCTAAATACACATCAAGGGGTGGAGAGAAAACTATTTATACATACAGGATATAGCTGAGAAGCCGAAGTGGCGGGATGCTGGTATTGGTCTGCATTTATCATCATTGGGGGTGTACTAGGTACAAAGGGTCTTGCAGCAGGAGCTTGATTAAATGCCGACTAAATCAAACATGAAATTGTAAATAGCATACTCTACAACATCATTATTACAAATACAGTTTCACATGCTGAAGTTAATGATTTCATTGTTAGCTTCAGATATTTACATACCGGTGGACTGGGTGTTGTAGTAGATGGACCAAACATACTACGCTGTGTCTGTTCATATTGATTATTGTAAGATACCTTTGCTTATGCTCTTTGGAAGCATAATAAAGTGAAAAGTTATCTGCTTAACACTAGATGCTTGCTTTGACAGGCAATAATGGTCAAAACACCAAAAGGTCCTAGGCACATGCCTCAAGTATATAAGAGTCCCTTTAAATAATTACTTGTATCAACTCTACTTACCATTTTTTGCAAAACAAATGCATTAAACATGCTCAAAAATCACCTCTAGATAACAAAAAAGTACATAAGATATTAGCAGGTGAAGAAAAGATCCGCTCAATTTTGCCATTGAGGGTAGCCAGAGCCGCCCCTTAATTCACAAAAGATGCTAAAATGGGCCCATTTATTCACTGAAAACAATCTTCAGCAGGCCCTTTAGCTTTGATTAAAACATGAGGCCCCCAATTCTCCTAATGTACCTTTCACACTTATGAAAGGCCGAATATCATCACCTCAAGTAAAGGGATCACTCGAGTAACGAAAGGCATTTCATCCAACGGCCAGGGTCGCCTAGCGCCTAGACACGCCTAGGAACTGCCTTTTCGAAAGAAGGCTAGATGTGTTTATTATCACACGAATTAATGCAACTCATTTTATTATTAGCTTCAAAATTCTACTTACACGTTGATTGGGAGCTATAGCAGTTGGAACAAATATGTTATGTCGGGGCTGTTCATATTCATTATTGTAGGATGGCTCTGATGGTAGTCGAAAATTTTCCTGAATAACAGAGAAAATATCGAAAAACATAAATAAACGAAAACAAGCAGAACGCCAGAACTTCAGTTAAATAATTATTTCGTGATAATCTTTTGCAGCATAATAAAATGCAATCTTTCCATAGATGATAGCATGCTAAACGAGCTGTATGTACTACCACAACTATAAAATGCTGCTTCCCGGACTTTCTGAAACTAGAAAGTATGGCCGATAAAGCTGACATAACATAACATGATAATGCGTTATATACCTCATAATAGTTTCGGTGGGGTTCCACAACAGGATTAATTTGTTGGTTTGCATCATACACGCCTCGAGTGTGTGTTTGAGAGTAAACAAAGTCTGTAGATATGGATGCATATTTATCAATAGAAATATAAGATAGCGACAATTATTTCATTTTTATACCAAACCTGATCCAATATTTAAATGAAAGCTAGCATAACATATACCTGGTTCTGATGAGTGGGATATCCAATCTCGTAAGATGACAAGTTCAGGAGATAGATCGTCAGTGCCTATAAGCTTCAAATATTCCATTGCGGTTGATAGAAGTCCCTGACTTGCTAATATTTCAGCATACTTTTCAATAAGTTTGCGTAAAGAAGCACTGAATTTTTTTTTACCCGTTGCAAAAGCAAGAACCACGGTTTTCTCCATTAGATCCTTGACACACAGACACAAAAACAAAAACAAAAAAATTAACAATGCACCAAAGATATATAATACATACTCATTTGACTTTGGACTTTACTCGGGTACTGTTAACTCATAACAGAAAAAGATGAGGCAGCACACACCTGAAGAAGATCAACATAGGACTTGCCCTCATGCTCGGTTGAAACCTTCTTTGACCAAATTTCTACAGTTCTATCAATATTCCCAGAACATATATAGCAAAGAGATGCTGCTAATGTATTTCCAGCAGTCATGAGCCTAGAAGCAAGGGTATCACATAGTAAAGTCCATTCATCCCCCTGTGCAAACTGCCAATAAAAAGCCAAAATACTTCATTAATGATTCATCAAAACAGATAAGCTCAGCCTTTACAGTAATACCGCACTAAGATCTTACACGAGAATAACTATGTCAAAACAATTGGATGTTATAGTAAATTTCCATACAAATCCCAAAGTACACATGAATAAAAAAAGTGTTTTTCTGTTCCAAAATATACATTATCGAATCATTGGGACGATATGTATGACATGTAAGTTATCATTCATAGCTTAGGAAACTTACCGTGCAGAGGAGAGCAAGAGTTTCTTTCCAAGATTTCAGGGGCCTGGTATTAACAAGGCTAACAAGGTCACTATTGACCATTGCAGCAACAACCTGAGTGTCACAAAAAGATAAACATGAAAAACTTGAAGCCTAAAATGCTAGAACTGCAAAAATCATAATAAAACTAAAAACTGTCAATAAATCTAAATAGCTTAAAGGTATAAATATAAGAAACATGCCTTTAGGTAGGGGGAAGTATTCCTTTTGAAGTACTGATCACGAGTGGTCTCCCATAAGGAAGCACCACCAACCTGAGCAATAACTAGAGCATCTGCCATCTTATTAGCAGCTATGCACTGAGCAACAGCTCCCTGATAATCCCCAACGATCAATGCACGTTGAATAGAATCATCATATGAAGGGTCATCAATTTCCACTTGTAAATCATTTTCTTGTGTTGTTTCTTCCGCATATGGAACAGATTCTTCAGTAGCAAAATTATTATAAGAAGTTGACATGGGCGTGTCAGCTTTAGGACTAGGAAAATTGTTAAAGAAATCTTCCCCATTATCAGATGGGTGATTGAATGCTTGGTTGCCATCCATAAATCCTTCTTTAGCTTCATTACTTTTTAAAAGATTGAGGGAGCTTAAATCCTGAACGAGATCATTTTGTATCATATCATTTACTTCTTCTGTGGGTAAACTGAAGCCAAGCTGGTGTAAGAGTTTTGTCCGTTCTGTTCCATACTCTTCAAACATAACCTTCAAAAAGCCCCAAGTTTCTTTGTCATCCTCGGATCTGTTCATACAGTTAAACAAAGCCTAAAAATTGAATTTACTCAAGGCAAAATGGATGGGTTGGTAATGGGCCAAAATGGGTTCAAATCAAAATAGGTAGTTTTGGGTTGATTTTAGACCATTGGTATTTGAAAAAAATTATTTTAATAAGAGTAATAGTTATAAAACCTTTCTTGTATATAATGAGTGTGTAACATATGATTACAGAACTTCTGCATTAGGTATATTGATTCAGAAAGGTTGAGGTGGGGAAGGAAAGATAATGCTTTATCGGCAGTACGTACTTGGATTCTTGAGTTTTTTTATCACACAAAATCCTCAATGTAGATCTCTCTCCAGTACGCATTGCATCTTCCAATTCAGATGGCGTGCTAACTAAACTATGTTCAGTAACCAAGTCATGCACATCAACCTGGAACATAGGGGAATGAGACTACGATACTGAAAATTATTGAAAAGGAAAAGCAATGCAAAACCTGCATAAAATTACCTCCGAGACTCCAGATTTGAAATCAGTTGTATGAAAAGAAACAAGTTTTCCACCAAAACCGAACGTAACTCCAGTCTTACGTTGATACCAATTTGGGGCCCTTAAAGATCCTGCAAAAAAACCATATATACATAACGAGACAAACCATAACATATTATTATAAATGCAAGAGGAAAAGAAAATTAATGTCGGACCACAAAGAAAATATACAATCATACACTAACTGTAGTCACATACTAAAAGTTGTCAAGTATATTCTCTAATCATATAAATGATGATAATGACAATGAAAGATACAACTGTATACTTCAATAACAAAAAAGAGTTTCAGAAATAAAATATATTCTCTAATCATATAAATGATGATAATGACAATGAAAGATACAACTGTATACTTCAATAACAAAAAAGAGTTTCAGAAATAAAATCTCAAACAAAACACCATATACAAGACGGGGAACCATAAATGTTACCTGAAGGGGAATAACCATCACCAACACCATAACGAGCACAAGCCTACACGAATGAAAAGAAATAAGCTCCTGTCAATGCTAAAACAGATATAAATGATAAAACCTTGTCTTATAGAAACAATTGTATTTTTTCCAAGTATTGCGTGGTATAATGATAAGGGCATTGATAGGAACAAAATAGCAAACCTCAATGTTATAAATACCAATTTTCCCATCAAATGAGGACGCCGATATGACCCCAGGTAATTTCGGATACCAGTGCACATCGAAGTTCCAGTTGGTTCCAGCTGGAAGTTCAGAGACAATCTGCAAAGATATAGATGCTCAATGATAACATAAGTAAAATTGTAGATGTTCAAAAAATAACGTAAGTAAATTAAGCACAAAAACCTCAGCAGAATTTGTATCCCAGCAAATAGTACGGTTATCTTTGGCACAGGTAAGCAAATAAGAGCTATCATGGGGACACCATGACATTGCAACGACACCTAGCATGGACAAAGGAGCATGATAAAGTTGTATAAAACATTAAAACACAACCTTGTAAAATGGTGAAAAGTTATAGATGAATAATTTAATCATAAATAATATACCTTTAGTGTGACCTACTAACTCACGCAATGGTGACATTGTGTTCCGCATATCCCATATCTTCATGCCGAAAATAAAGGTAAGTTACAAGAATAACATCTTCACTGATAATTACATAAACGAAGGCATAAATCATTACCCTTAATGATGGTAAATTATCATCATCTGAAGCAACAACAAGATGGGTGGAAAAATCAGGATGCCATTGCAAAACTGAACATCTTCTTCTAACCGAATCAGAGAACCTATAAATTGAAAACATATAACTAATTGGTTACCAACTCATAATGTTTTTTTCAGTTTATCATGCTAGTTTTGCATCTGACACTGTCAGATTTTACCTTATAATTGGCTTTTGCTTCCTAAGATCCCAAACGACTGAAACCACAAATATTTAAAAATCAACTATGGCATACATGCATATATAATATATATGGGATAGCTCGAATGAAAACGGATCATTCCCAACCATACCGGTAGTTCCGTGAGAAGAAGTTGATGCCAAGATAGGCTGAACCTTCTTATTCCAAGATAAAAATGAAATTTCTCCATGTGTAGAAGAGTCAATACCCTGCAGGAACATGTACGTTAGCAGTCAGCAATAAAGTAACTAGTAAGAATGCCCTGCCAAAGAAACGCGGCAGCGTGATAAATTACTTTAAACAACATGAAAATGCAAAGAAAGTCTGATCTAATGTTAGTAAAATATTGGAATGACAATGAACCTAGCCTAAAGCAAAAAATGAACACCATCAAGTATCCAGATAAGTGATTTACAACTTGCCACTCTGCTCGTAGCTAAATATCTATCTCGGATCTTGGTCAATATTAGACTATATGAGTCGTATTAGGATAATGAACTTTAGTATTATTTATTACCATAAACTATGGAATTAGTCTCCTATATTATGATTGTGTTACTTGGTCATCAAGTTTAGCCCAGCATATTAATATAGTTCTTGTAACTCTCCTTTAATCAATTCATTCAAACACAATTTATCCTTGTGGTTTATAATGGTATCATAGCCACGGCTCTAGAAAAAACTAAACCGGAGAAATTTCACAAGCGGTCCGGAGGGCTCCTGTTTCTTGGTTTAGTTTTCAAGACCCAGAAATTTATTCTTGTTGCCTTGGCTAAATCATTTATTTCAAATCCAAAGTTCAAACATTTATCACCACCCGATAAGGAAAGGGGCTGTTGTAACTGATGCCAAAGAATAATCGCTAATCTCCATCGAAGTCATCACTAACTGCTAATTTCATAGCTAAACTTCCATCGCCACAACGGCTGCTTTCATTTCAAACTGGTGCAAACTTGTTTCTGCTTTGTTTTTTAGATTGATTAACTTTTTTAATTCCTTATCAGCAACAATATGCAGGAATAGCAGTCCATATTAATGCATTAACACAATGAACACATGGAGGAAGCAGTCCATGGTGCAACATACATCTTCACTGATAATTACATAAACGAAGGCATAAATCATTACCCTTAATGATGGTAAATTATCATCATCTGAAGCAACAACAAGATGGGTGGAAAAATCAGGATGCCATTGCAAAACTGAACATCTTCTTCTAACCGAATCAGAGAACCTATAAATTGAAAACATATAACTAATTGGTTACCAACTCATAATGTTTTTTTCAGTTTATCATGCTAGTTTTGCATCTGACACTGTCAGATTTTACCTTATAATTGGCTTTTGCTTCCTAAGATCCCAAACGACTGAAACCACAAATATTTAAAAATCAACTATGGCATACATGCATATATAATATATATGGGATAGCTCGAATGAAAACGGATCATTCCCAACCATACCGGTAGTTCCGTGAGAAGAAGTTGATGCCAAGATAGGCTGAACCTTCTTATTCCAAGATAAAAATGAAATTTCTCCATGTGTAGAAGAGTCAATACCCTGCAGGAACATGTACGTTAGCAGTCAGCAATAAAGTAACTAGTAAGAATGCCCTGCCAAAGAAACGCGGCAGCGTGATAAATTACTTTAAACAACATGAAAATGCAAAGAAAGTCTGATCTAATGTTAGTAAAATATTGGAATGACAATGAACCTAGCCTAAAGCAAAAAATGAACACCATCAAGTATCCAGATAAGTGATTTACAACTTGCCACTCTGCTCGTAGCTAAATATCTATCTCGGATCTTGGTCAATATTAGACTATATGAGTCGTATTAGGATAATGAACTTTAGTATTATTTATTACCATAAACTATGGAATTAGTTTCCTGTTATGATTATGATACTAGGTCATCAAGTTTAGCTATTTGTATGGTTCTTGTATCCTCAGTTAACAAATTCAAGAAATTACAAATTATTTCTGTGGCTCATTAAAAAATGTATGTAAACAGATTATATGTGTTGTGACAGAATTTACAGAATTGTTTAGTATGTACACAAACACAACTAAATGTTTTCATCACAGAGGTAAAAACTAGATGAGAGGCTAAATCTAATATCCATAATAACCTTAAGAAAGAGATAAATATTGCTAAACTTCCAATTTCCAAACAACTCGGAACATGCATAGCATGCCACAGTTTGCTATCTAAGAACTGATCACTATTATCAGTGTGTTGCAATATACATGTAATCAGATCTCTATTATTAGTGTTGAAGTAAAAGCTAATGTGCATGAAAGTTCAAAGAAATTGTCTAAATGTCTAATTAAACCTTTTAACTCTTTATGTATCACAGGGCTCATGTAACGGTGTGCTGAAGGTAATGTTGCATCTAATACTGAATGATGGGAGTTTTATGAGCAGAAAGAAAAGACAACTGTAAAACGAGTTAGAGGAAGTTCAGATAATTCCTAGATTTATTTTAACATATTCGAAGAAGACTGCAGTTTACAAATCAAAACTATACTATGAAATCTAAATTAAAATTTCAAAGACGCAAACGTAGCAAAATGATGGCTACCTTGAGAGGAGGAAAACGTGTAGGCTCTGTTGGCTTAGCAAAATCCCATATACAAATTTCACCTTCTTCAGCACCAGAGGCAAGATGGTTTGGGGAAAGGGAACTAAATTCCAGTCCACGAACCTGGAAGAACAATCATAATGCACAGCCTTTAGATAACACTTTTTAATGCAAGGGAAAACAAATTCAATGGGACATTACGTCCAACAAACAATACAAACAAAATAAAAGAAACTCACAGGCCCTTTGTGTCTCGATAGTTGTTGAACAAGGGCATTTTCTCTTCCTTCCGAACTGGAATCAATACAAATAAATAGTGACAATGCAAATAATGAGTCGTCCATGAAGATAAGGAGAAAAATACAGGAGTAGTGTGTTGCCTCTAAGTCATGGATAGAGGATCTAAATTCACTTAATTACGACATTTTTTTTTCCTAAAAAATCATACTTCAGCTACAAATAACTTTGCATATTAACGTGTTGTAAAAAGAATTGTATAGTTAACATTGTGTTGTAAAAAGAATTTGCATAGTTAACATGTGTTGTAAAAAGAATTGTATAGTTAACATTGTGTTGTAAAAAGAATTTGCATAGTTAACATGTGTTGTAAAAAGAATTGTATAGTTAACATTGTGTTGTAAAAAGAATTGTATAGTTAACATTGTGTTGTAAAAAGAATTTGCATAGTTAACATGTGTTGTAAAAAGAATTGTATAGTTAACATTGTGTTGTAAAAAGAATTTGCATAGTTAACATGTGTTGTAAAAAGAATTGTATAGTTAACATTGTGTTGTAAAAAGAATTTGCATAGTTAACATGTGTTGTAAAAAGAATTGTATAGTTAACATTGTGTTGTAAAAAGAATTTGCATAGTTAACATGTGTTGTAAAAAGAATTGTATAGTTAACATTGTGTTGTAAAAAGAATTGTATAGTTAACATTGTGTTGTAAAAAGAATTTGCATAGTTAACATGTGTTGTAAAAAGAATTGTATAGTTAACATTGTGTTGTAAAAAGAATTTGCATAGTTAACATGTGTTGTAAAAAGAATTGTATAGTTAACATTGTGTTGTAAAAAGAATTTGCATAGTTAACATGTGTTGTAAAAAGAATTGTATAGTTAACATTGTGTTGTAAAAAGAATTTGCATAGTTAACATGTGTTGTAAAAAGAATTGTATAGTTAACATTGTGTTGTAAAAAGAATTTGCATAGTTAACATGTGTTGTAAAAAGAATTGTATAGTTAACATTGTGTTGTAAAAAGAATTGTATAGTTAACATTGTGTTGTAAAAAGAATTTGCATAGTTAACATGTGTTGTAAAAAGAATTGTATAGTTAACATTGTGTTGTAAAAAGAATTTGCATAGTTAACATGTGTTGTAAAAAGAATTGTATAGTTAACATTGTGTTGTAAAAAGAATTTGCATAGTTAACATGTGTTGTAAAAAGAATTGTATAGTTAACATTGTGTTGTAAAAAGAATTTGCATAGTTAACATGTGTTGTAAAAAGAATTGTATAGTTAACATTGTGTTGTAAAAAGAATTGTATAGTTAACATTGTGTTGTAAAAAGAATTTGCATAGTTAACATGTGTTGTAAAAAGAATTGTATAGTTAACATTGTGTTGTAAAAAGAATTTGCATAGTTAACATGTGTTGTAAAAAGAATTGTATAGTTAACATTGTGTTGTAAAAAGAATTTGCATAGTTAACATGTGTTGTAAAAAGAATTGTATAGTTAACATTGTGTTGTAAAAAGAATTTGCATAGTTAACATGTGTTGTAAAAAGAATTGTATAGTTAACATTGTGTTGTAAAAAGAATTTGCATAGTTAACATGTGTTGTAAAAAGAATTGTATAGTTAACATTGTGTTGTAAAAAGAATTGTATAGTTAACATTGTGTTGTAAAAAGAATTTGCATAGTTAACATGTGTTGTAAAAAGAATTGTATAGTTAACATTGTGTTGTAAAAAGAATTTGCATAGTTAACATGTGTTGTAAAAAGAATTGTATAGTTAACATTGTGTTGTAAAAAGAATTTGCATAGTTAACATGTGTTGTAAAAAGAATTGTATAGTTAACATTGTGTTGTAAAAAGAATTTGCATAGTTAACATGTGTTGTAAAAAGAATTGTATAGTTAACATTGTGTTGTAAAAAGAATTGTATAGTTAACATTGTGTTGTAAAAAGAATTTGCATAGTTAACATGTGTTGTAAAAAGAATTGTATAGTTAACATTGTGTTGTAAAAAGAATTTGCATAGTTAACATGTGTTGTAAAAAGAATTGTATAGTTAACATTGTGTTGTAAAAAGAATTTGCATAGTTAACATGTGTTGTAAAAAGAATTGTATAGTTAACATTGTGTTGTAAAAAGAATTTGCATAGTTAACATGTGTTGTAAAAAGAATTGTATAGTTAACATTGTGTTGTAAAAAGAATTTGCATAGTTAACATGTGTTGTAAAAAGAATTGTATAGTTAACATTGTGTTGTAAAAAGAATTGTATAGTTAACATTGTGTTGTAAAAAGAATTTGCATAGTTAACATGTGTTGTAAAAAGAATTGTATAGTTAACATTGTGTTGTAAAAAGAATTTGCATAGTTAACATGTGTTGTAAAAAGAATTGTATAGTTAACATTGTGTTGTAAAAAGAATTTGCATAGTTAACATGTGTTGTAAAAAGAATTGTATAGTTAACATTGTGTTGTAAAAAGAATTTGCATAGTTAACATGTGTTGTAAAAAGAATTGTATAGTTAACATTGTGTTGTAAAAAGAATTGTATAGTTAACATTGTGTTGTAAAAAGAATTTGCATAGTTAACATGTGTTGTAAAAAGAATTGTATAGTTAACATTGTGTTGTAAAAAGAATTTGCATAGTTAACATGTGTTGTAAAAAGAATTGTATAGTTAACATTGTGTTGTAAAAAGAATTTGCATAGTTAACATGTGTTGTAAAAAGAATTGTATAGTTAACATTGTGTTGTAAAAAGAATTTGCATAGTTAACATGTGTTGTAAAAAGAATTGTATAGTTAACATTGTGTTGTAAAAAGAATTTGCATAGTTAACATGTGTTGTAAAAAGAATTGTATAGTTAACATTGTGTTGTAAAAAGAATTGTATAGTTAACATTGTGTTGTAAAAAGAATTTGCATAGTTAACATGTGTTGTAAAAAGAATTGTATAGTTAACATTGTGTTGTAAAAAGAATTTGCATAGTTAACATGTGTTGTAAAAAGAATTGTATAGTTAACATTGTGTTGTAAAAAGAATTTGCATAGTTAACATGTGTTGTAAAAAGAATTGTATAGTTAACATTGTGTTGTAAAAAGAATTTGCATAGTTAACATGTGTTGTAAAAAGAATTGTATAGTTAACATTGTGTTGTAAAAAGAATTGTATAGTTAACATTGTGTTGTAAAAAGAATTTGCATAGTTAACATGTGTTGTAAAAAGAATTGTATAGTTAACATTGTGTTGTAAAAAGAATTTGCATAGTTAACATGTGTTGTAAAAAGAATTGTATAGTTAACATTGTGTTGTAAAAAGAATTTGCATAGTTAACATGTGTTGTAAAAAGAATTGTATAGTTAACATTGTGTTGTAAAAAGAATTTGCATAGTTAACATGTGTTGTAAAAAGAATTGTATAGTTAACATTGTGTTGTAAAAAGAATTTGCATAGTTAACATGTGTTGTAAAAAGAATTGTATAGTTAACATTGTGTTGTAAAAAGAATTGTATAGTTAACATTGTGTTGTAAAAAGAATTTGCATAGTTAACATGTGTTGTAAAAAGAATTGTATAGTTAACATTGTGTTGTAAAAAGAATTTGCATAGTTAACATGTGTTGTAAAAAGAATTGTATAGTTAACATTGTGTTGTAAAACTTTGCAGTGTTATACGTGTTGTAAAAAGAATTGTATAGTTAACATTGTGTTGTAAAAAGGATTCTCGTTTAAGATATAGTTTATTCATTTGTTTTTAACAAAATTATTTGTAACTTGCAGCCAGGGCGGATGTAGGATTTTCGTATACAGGGGGCATGATGACAAAGGTGGTAACACGAATGCGATAAGCTATGGGCAGGTACGGCTATGAGATTTTTGATGCCCCAAACGAAAAGTTTTGATAATACCGCTACAAAATTTTCTTAACGAACAACACACTTACATTTATAGAGGTTTACAATCATATTAAGCTAGATGGGTCATTCTCACATAGATTTCCCTTATATAGGTAATTTTTTAAATCAACACTACTTAAACTCCATAAGTTTATTTTTCATGAACTCATGAAGTGAATATTTATATTATATTTTTGAAGTATAGTTAAGGACCTTAACTTAAGGTTGTAACTAGAATACTTATGTTTATCAAATATAGATAGGTGTTTAATTCTTTTTATTTACAAAATGATATAAATAGATTATATAAGTTAGTTTTATTAATTTTTGTCATTTGGAAAAAAGACATAGACTAGTAAATAATAATTATATATTTATAATTGAATATAGGGCATTGAATAAATGTATTGAAAAGATAAAGGGTTAAACTTATAACTCTAAATAAGTATAAGGGTTTTAATGAAATTATGTAAAAAAAGAAAAGTGGTCAAAGATAGAGTATATCATCATCATCTCTGTTGTATTCTCAAAAACACAAAACAGAGCTTCCATCAAGAACTTACATATATCTTCTTTTTGTTAAACAATAGCTTAGTTAGCAATGATAATTTATTAACTTACATATCTTTTGGCTTTTGATTAAAGAAACGAGGGCATGTCAAATTCATGGTGGGGGCATTTTGGAAAAAAAGACATAGACTAGTAAATAATAATTATATATTTATAATTGAATATAGGGCATTGAATAAATGTATTGAAAAGATAAAGGGTTAAACTTATAACTCTAAATAAGTATAAGGGTTTTAATGAAATTATGTAAAAAAAGAAAAGTGGTCAAAGATAGAGTATATCATCATCATCTCTGTTGTATTCTCAAAAACACAAAACAGAGCTTCCATCAAGAACTTACATATATCTTCTTTTTGTTAAACAATAGCTTAGTTAGCAATGATAATTTATTAACTTACATATCTTTTGGCTTTTGATTAAAGAAACGAGGGCATGTCAAATTCATGGTGGGGGCATTTTGGAAAATTGTTGAACTTCCATGTTTATTATGACAAAATCTATATGTATATTAATTGTTGGCATAGGAGTTATAGGGGGCATTACCCCCGGTACTAATTACTTACATCCGCCCCTGCTTGTAGCCTCTTTTGTAGGCCCATATGGTCATATGGTGATAATACTGGTTGATTTATTATCAATTGGTAAAAAGAATATCTACCGATATACTAGAACAGAATTGTGACATCTTTTAATCGGACACGTGACGTTATATTTGAATAACACGTATCCTTTTAAATCTTTATAATTATCTTATTTTTTTAATGACACAATTAAATCTTTAATAATTACTTATTTTTTTAATGACACAATCCTTTTAAATCTTTATAATTATCTTATTTTTTTAATGACACAATTAAATCTTTATAATTATCTTATTTTTTTAATGACACAATTAAATCTTTATAATTATCTTATTTTTTTAATGACACAATTAAATCTTTAATTAAATAAAATACGGATTTAGATTCTTAATATAAGTAAAAATTTTATATTAAATATATTATTTCAATTATTGTTATCACAATTATCTTTTTCCATAACTATAAAATTATTGTAATAAAGTTTTTCTTTTAAACTCTTTTAAATATAAGATATATTTTGTATATGGCGACCATAAAAGAACCAACACATAACCAACACTCTTCTGTCTTCTTCGTAAACTCATATTCATATGCTTGCAATCAAAATTCTTTTTTATACACTCTTGCAAAATATTTTTTAAAAAAGCTAAAAATGGTCAAAAAGTGGCCATTAATGGGGCCCAAGGCCCAACCATCTCTTCCGTCTATTCTCTCTTTTCGGTAAGCCTCCCCGACTTTTCTCCATTTTCGACTTCACCGAGCCACCGGTAGCGATGTTACCGCCCGGCGCGGTTCACCGAGCACAACTCCCCTTATACATCAAAAATGATTTACAAAAAATATCAGGATTTGATATCATATGGAGAACAACTACATATACAGTCAAAGTAGACTTGCACAACCAATCAATTTGGTTATATAATGCACTTGGTGTTTTTTCTTTTTAATACAACTACAGCAAAAATACGAGACGTAAATGCGTGAACAACAAAATGAGGCTAAGATAACCCACCTCAAAACCAGGACTTACTTCTAGTGTAGGAAGTGTAACTAGTTCATAAACTCAAACAAAGCATGATGTGTAGGATAACCAATCAACTAATGATTCTAATTGCCTCTAAAACTAATTGATGCTTATGTATTTTCAGCAGCTACGAGCCTAGAAGCAAGGGTATCACAAAGATCAACCAATTACATTTCAAATTGTGAGGCTAATATAATGCATTTGGTGTTTTTTTTCTTCCTTTTGATACAACCACAGCGAAATTACGACACGTAAATACAAACAACTAAATGAGGCTAATATAACCCACCTCAAAACCAGGACTTACTTCTAGTGTAGGAAGTGTAACTAGTTCATAAACTCAAACAAAGCATGATGCGTGGGATAGCCACACAACTAATCGATTATAGTGAAGCACATTTTGGGTGAAAAACATTTTCGGTTATCGATTACATAGTTTTAAAAGAAGAACGAGTAAATGCTTTATAATTTATTATTATTATTATTATCATTATTATTATAAGATAATAACTACTTCAAGGGATGTTAGTGTAAATTTCCAAACAAATCCCAATACACATGAATAACAAAGGGATTTTCTATTCCAGAAAATACACTATTGAATCGTTGGGACAATATCTCATGAAATGTAAGTTATCATCATAGCCTACGCAACTTAGCTGCTATGCACCGAGCAACAGCTCTCTTATAATCCCCAGCACCAATGGACGTTGAATAGCAGCATCATCAAACGAAGTGTCATCAATTTCCTCTTGTAAATCATTTTATTTCTTGTGTCGGTTCTTCCAGAACTAGAACAGATTCTTCCGTAGAAAAGTTATTATGAGAAGTAGACATAGGTGTGTCAGCTTTAAGACTCTGGAAATTGTTAAAGAAATCTTCCCCGTTATCAGATGGATGGTTGAATGCTGGGTTGCCGTCATAAATCCTTCTTTAGCTTCATTACTTTTGCCTAGATTAAGGGAGCTTAGATCCTGAAAGAGATCGTTTTGTATTGTATCATTTACTTCTTCTGTAGGTAAAGTGAAGCCACGGTGGTTTAATAGTTTTGTCCGTGCTGTTCCATCCTCTTCAAACATACAAGAATCCCCATGTTTCTTTGTCATCCTAGGATCTGTTCACGCAATTAAACAAAGCCTAAGAATTGAAGTTAATCAAGGCAAAGTGAACGGGTTGGTAATGGACCAAAATTGGTTCGGTACAGATTTTGGAATGACTTGAGATGCCATTGCACTTGAAAAAAACAATAAGGGTAATGGTTACAAAACCTTGATCATATATAAAGAGTTTAACATATGATTACCGAATTCTTTTTTAGGCACATAAATAATCATATAAATGCGTTGAAACAGCGACCACTGATAAAATTGATACAGCGGGTTGAGGTGGGGAAGGAAAGATAATGCTTTATCGGGAGCACGTACTTGGATTCTTGAGTTCTTTTATCGCACAAAATCCTCATTGTAGATCTCTCTCCACTACGCATTGCCTCTTCGAAATCACATGAGGTGCTAACTAAACTATGTTCAGTAACCAAGTCATGCACATCAACCTGGATCATAGGGAAATGAGACTACGTATAATAATTATTGAAAAGGAAAAGCAATGCAAAACCTACATAAAATTACCCCCCAGACTCCAAATGAGGAATCAATTGTATGAAAAGAAAAAATCTGAAAGTAATCCAGCCTTAGTTGGTACCATTTTGGGGCCCTTAAAAGTCCTGCACAAAAAACCATAGTCCATATATATACTTAATGAGACAAACCATAATAATATAAGATATTATCATAGATGCAAGAGAAAAAGAAAATAAATGCCAAACGACTAAGAGATTTACAATCATAGGCTTATTGTAGTCGCATAACTAAAAGTTATCAAGTAGACTCTCAAACTATATAGATAACGACAACGAGAATGAAAAATACAACTGTATACTTCAATAACAAAAGAAAAAAAGTTTCAGAAATCACGTCTCAAACAAAAAACCATATCAAGAAGTAGAACCATAATGTTACCTGAGGGGAAATAACCCTCACCGACAATGTATTGAGCACAAGTTGCAAAAATAACATCAAAAGTAAATGTTTTCATTACTGAGGTAAAAACTTGATGAGAGGCTAAATTTGATATCCATAACAACCTTTTAAATCTTTATGTATCACTGGACTCATGGCTGTGAGTGTGTGCGGAAGGTAATGTAGCATCCAATACTGAATGATGAGATAGTATGAGAAGGAAGGAATGTATACTATAAAACAATTTAGAGCAATATTTAAAATCCCTGAATTTATTTTGACATATTTGAATAAGACCGTAGTTTACAAATCAAATGACTGCTACCTTGAGAGGAGGAAAATGTGTAGGCTCTGTTTGCCTACCTATATCCATATACATAATGCACCTTCTTCAGGCGAGATGGTTTGGGGAAAGGGAACTAAATTCCAGTTCACGAACCTGGAAGAACAATCTTGATAAACAGCATTTAGATTAAACTTTTAAATGCAAAGGAAAACAAATTCAATGGGACTAGATCCCACAAACAAAATGAACCACAAAAAAAACTCATAGGTTCTTTGTGTACGTCTCGATAGTTGTTGCACAAGGACATTTTCACATCCTTTGGAACAAGAATCAATACAAATCAATAACAATAAAAATAATGAGTCTTCCACGAAAATAAGGAATAAATACGGGAGCGGTGTGCTGCCTCTTAGGCAGGATTATAAAGTGAAAGCCCATCCAATCTCAAATACAAGTTTCATATAATAAAAATATCTCCAATTGTCTAAGATATCATAATCTAGATTTAGAAAGTAGAAACAAAGACCTAATTTACAATATTGCATAATCATAAGAAAGCAAGTCATGTATCTTATTTGCAAATGAAACATATCCAAGCATATTTTCTACACTTTGCATCTATGTAGTTAATATCGGTGGGATATTGGTTATCGATCCTCGTCTAAAAGTGCACTCCAGAAGTGGTACATTGTCTGTGTAACAAGTCTGCTCACTATTGCCCAATGGATCATTTCTGCTGCAGGTGGTAATCCAACTTCGGTTTAAAAGATTATTTCTATGTTAAAAAGAATTGCTTCTTCCTTTTTGGTATCTCTAGCAGTTTTACAATTAAATTTTATATATTTATATTTTTTGTTGTTTCAAAATATAAAAAAATGAACCTGCAGTAGAAATGATCCATTAAACAACAAAAGCCGCAAACTAGTTCCGCAGCCAATGTACCACTATTGAAATGCAGCTTTTCTTAAATCTCAAAGCCAGTATGAATTCCCCATGATAACCGATTAAACGGTTCGGAACTTTGCGGAGCCTGATAATATTAGATTATCAGATCGGAAATCAAGGATGTATATTTCAAGATTTGATGATGAACTAAATGACATATCTAGATCCGGCCATACTTCCGGTGGCAAATACGGTGCGTCTGGTGTAAACGCCACCAATACCGATCTATCAGCTTCAGATCTAATAATAATTGGGGGAACTTGTGCTTTTTTCTAGGTTAGGGTTTCTGATGAAAATATGGGGATGAATTATGATTTTTGTTTAATATCCTGTGGCGATTTTGAATTGAATCGAAAAATTGAGATCTAATGGTAAAATTGGGGTAAATTGTGTTTTTCTTTCATCTAGGGATTCTGATGAAATTATGAGGACATATGATTTTAATTTAATATTTTGTGGTGATTTGCCCATTGTTCTGAAAAAGTTCAAACCGGTAGCCGGTTGGTTTATCCGGTTGCATAGACTACTAGCCTTGTACCCGCGCGATGCGGCGGGGCATGAGGAAAAAAAACGCTGGTTAATTAGAGGGATCATGTTATTACATGAATGTATGATTCAACTCAAGTTTTTCTTAGAGAAAACCAACTGTATGGGTGTTTTTTTGGTATACTACGTGAGGAACTTCAAGAATAGCACGCGTAAGTTTTTTTATAAGGGTATCTTTGGAATTTTAGGGATAAAGTGTTTGATGATAGTGTAAATTAGAAGGGTAAATTAGAGAATTTAAAGGTAGAGAGTTGAATTAGAGGGGGTAGTTTGTTTATATAGGTAGTATAGATAGAGGCATTTTCGACATTTTAATGATTAAGGCTGTTTTGTTAATGCTTTTAAAGAAATTGGAATTTATTAAAGCAATTGGAATTTAAGGGGATTAAATTTTGAATGTTTTAAAAAAAAATTGTATTTGGTTGACAGAATTCAATGAAATTCGATTAGTAGAATTGAAATATAAACTATGTCAAATTACGAAACTAATCTTTATTGCATTCTTTACAATGTAATTCTATTTTTCACTTTAATACGGTAACATATTGTGTTATATATTTTATACTAGTGCTCAGGTCCGTCAATGGATGGGTAGTCTCAAAATATTTTAATCAAATATCACAACTTAATCAATACGAAATCTAAAGAAGAAACATATGAAAATTAACTCCATATAAATATTGATTCCAGTTTACCCTTTTTTTCCAACTTTAGTTAAATAAAAAATTTGCAGTTTGTTATATCTAAACTTACTACAAACACAAACAACAATTTTTGACTAAACGATTTAGAGTTAAGGTCAACAAAAAGTGTACAATATATAATTTGAAAAATACATACCAATTCATCAACAAAGACCATCTCGAACGTTTTGATTTTCTTCGGGTTGTTCCACTCCGAAACAGTCCATACATGCACAACATGGAGTCGTAGATGATGGTTAACATGTGTTGGTTTAAGATCTTCAAGATGAACTAATGTGGTCTTATTTTTTGTTGTTGAAGAAGAAGCCATAATGAACCTATAATGGATAACAAACTAAATTAAAAGAGATAATAATAACAATAACATAAGAATTCAATGTTAAATAATAATAATAATGATTAAATATGAACAAAGTATATAAATAAAAAAACCTTTTTGGTAGTCGATCGTAGGTTTTTTTTTGCCGTAGGTTTTTTTTTTGAGAATATGTGAGGGTTTTTTCTATGTGGTATATATATAAATAATAATAATAATAATAATAATAAAGATTTTTTTATAAGATTTAATAACTGCGATGCTTTGAAAAAGGCTAATGCAATACGAAGTATTTTAAGAATGAAACAAAAAATAGAGCGCCATGGTATTTTTTTATAAGATTTTTTTATTAAAGGTCGGTCATTTATTAAATAAATATTAAAAAATAGATGATTAATAAGGAGAGAGTATTAGGCTAAAGGAGGATGATTAGGGGTGCCAAGTGTACCCCCAACCTCCTCTTTTAGTTATATTATAGATAATAATAATAATAATGCATAAATGATCCACGACTTACCAGTTACCACACAACCCCACTTTCTTTTTCATTCCATCCACCCCCAATATTGTGTTCTACCACACTGCACTTTTTCATCTTTTACCAAACAAAAACAAGAAAAAAAAAACTTAATCAATACGAAAGCTAAAGAAGAAACATATGAAAATTAACTCCATATAAATATTGATTCCAGTTTACCCTTTTTTTCCAACTTTAGTTAAATAAAAAATTTGCAGTTTGTTATATCTAAACTTACTACAAACACAAACAACAATTTTTGACTAAACGATTTAGAGTTAAGCTCAACAAAAAGTGTACAATATATAATTTGAAAAATACATACCAATTCATCAACAAAGACCATCTCGAACGTTTTGATTTTCTTCGGGTTGTTCCACTCCGAAACAGTCCATACATGCACAACATGGAGTCGTAGATGATGGTTAACATGTGTTGGTTTAAGATCTTCAAAATGAACTAATGTGGTCTTATTTTTTTGTTGTTGAAGAAGAAGCCATAATGAACCTATAATGGATAACAAACTAAATTAAAAGAGATAATAATAACAATAACATAAGAATTCAATGTTAAATAATAATAATAATAATAATAATAATAATAATAATAATAATAATAATAATAATAATAATAATAATAATAATAATAATAATAATAATAATAATAAAGATTTTTTTTGTTTATTATATAGATAATAATATTAATAAGATTTTTTTATAAGATTTTTTTATTAAAGGTCGGTCATTTATTAAATAAATATTAAAAAATGGAGGATTAATAAGGAGAGAATATTAGACTAAAAGATAGGGATTAGGAGTACCAAGTGTACCCCCAACCTCTTCTTTTAGTTATATTATAGATAATAATAATAATAATAATAATAATAATAATAATAATAATAATAATAATAATAATAATAATAATACAAATAGATAATAACAATAATAATAATAATAATAATAATAATAATAATAATAATAATAATAATAATAATAATAATAATAAAGATTTTTTTTAAATATATTAAATTTTATAAACTAAAGTTAGTTTTATAAATAATAATAATAATAATAATAATAATAATAATAATAATAATAATAATAATAATAATAATAATAATAATAATAATAATAATAATAATAACTAATAATAATAATAATAATAATAATAATAATAATAATAATAATAATAATAATAATAATAATAATAATAATAATAATAATAATATCAACAAAATAATACATATAATAATAATAATAATAATAATAATAATAATAATAATAATAATAATATTAATAATAATAATAATAATAATAACAATAATAATAATAATAATAATAATAATAATAATAATAATAATAATAATAATAATATTAATAATAAAGATTTTTTTAGATTTTTTTATAAGATTTTTTTATTAAAGGTCGGTCATTTATTAAATAAATATTAAAAAAATAGATGATTAATAAGGAGAGAGTATTAGGCTAAAGGAGGAGGGATTAGAGGTGCCAAGTGTACCCCCAACCTTCTCTTTTAGTTATATTATAGATAATAATAATAATAATAATAATAATAATAATAATAATAATAATAATAATAATAATAATAATAATACAAATAGATAATAACAATAATAATAATAATAATAATAATAATAATAATAATAATAATAATAATAATAATAATAATAATAAAGATTTTTTTATAAATATATTAAATTTTATAAATAATTATTTTATAAAATAATATTTTATATTTATAATAATGATAATAAATATAGTTTTGAAATATATTATAATAATTAAAGAATAATTATAAAAAAATTTAGTTTTATTAAAACTTGAATTCCAATGGAATTTCAAATTTCCATCAAAAATGTGAAGGAATCTTGAATTCCATCATATGATGGAATTTGAAGGATTCCAATTCCAATTCCATACGAACCAAACAACTAATGGAATGGAATCTGAATTCCATTCTGCCAACCAAACAGGATATGAAATGAAATTCAGATTCCAATTCCATCGAATTCCTTGGAATTCTGCGAACCAAACACCCCTTAATTGTATAGAGGCATTTTCGACATTTAAAATCTAAATGGCAAAAAAGAAGGTTAATATGTTTTAATATTATATAAGGTGATTGACAATGAGTAATCATTAGTGCTTAGTTTATAACTTGATAAATAAAAAGTTATTCTAGAAGACAATCAGTCTTCATCCTCCTAATATTGTACTTGATAAAAATGATACTCTTGTGGTGAGATCTTAATGGGAAAGACAATCAGTCTTCATCCTCGATTGTTTGAGATACTATACGACAGAGTCTTGTTTCTTGGGTTAATTTCTTGGGTTAATGCTGTTTGGTTCCCTTCCTTCTATGACTAGTGATGCAATGAAAGTTAAAGACCCAACACGGGCTAAAACATTGGGATATGAGCGACCAACTTAAATATATTAGGCTATCTCCAATGGGGTGTCCTTAGGCGTTCTTAGGTGCCCTTGAATATCCTTTGCCGTTGAAGCTTGTCCAAAACCAAAATTTTTTGAATGATGCCCTTACCTAAGGGCATGCCCTTACTTGTCCTTACCTAATATATTTTTGTTTTTAGTTAAAGGTAAAAGGATATGTAAGGATATGTAAGGATGTTTGTATGGTTGGAGATAAAATTATAGGATTTGAAGGATTTATAAGGATGTATAAAGATTTGTAAGAATATGATGTGGCAGCTCAAGGACGCCTAAGAGCGTCCTTAGCATTAGAGATAGCCTTATGTTGTTTGGTTCCCTTCCTTCTATGACTAGTGATGCAATGAAAGTTAAAGACCCAACACGGGCTAAAACATTGGGATATGAGCGACCAACTTAAATATATTAGGCTATCTCCAATGGGGTGTCCTTAGGCGTTCTTAGGTGCCCTTGAATATCCTTTGCCGTTGAAGCTTGTTCCAAAACTAAAATTTTTTGAATGATGCCCTTACCTAAGGGCATGCCCTTACTTGTCCTTACCTAATATATTTTTGTTTTTAGTTAGGTAAAAGGATATGTAAGGATAAAGATATGTAAGGATATGTAAGGATATGTAAGGATGTTTGTATGGTTGGAGATAAAATTATAGGATTTGAAGGATTTATAAGGATGTATAAAGATTTGTAAGAATATGATATGACAGCTCAAGGACGCCTAAGAGCGTCCTTAGCATTGGAGATAGCCTTATGTTTGTAAACAAGGTCCTGATTCCCATCAACATCTTTTCTTTGTGTGTTCATTCTCTTTATAGGTATGGAACTTGGTAAAACCCAATGCAAATGTGTCTAAAAAGCTAGCTCACACATTATGCCTCACATCTTTCTTATAAAATAAATCAGTCACAAGTGTCATGACTAGACTACTATTATACTTTATTCATATCTTTTACTTGATCCGCCGTTTTTACTGTATTTGACTGGGGAGGAATAATCGTTTGTATAGCAATAAAATAAGGACTTTGCATCAAGTAAAGGATACGATCCTGAAAACTGCTTGAAGATTATTGGAATGAAGTTCAAAAATTTGATTCTTGTGAATCGTTTGATGGCTGATTCGGATTTGCCAAGATCGCTACTCAACATGGATAAAGCTGGCTAGAAGACCTCTTATTTATATTCCTACATTAATTGTTGCATTAATGTTAGTGTTTTAAAATGTAGGTCGTATTTGCCTGTTTGTTAGATTAGCTCGTTAACATATATATGGACATGTCATCTTAATCTTAATACCTTATAAGGCCTATGCTTATAAGGAGGGAGTCCTCCCAGCTTCTTGACTGCCACATCAGAATCACATCACTCAGGACTCCCCTCAGGACTTCCCTGTCTATAAGACAAGCTTCTTGGAACTTATTCGACACATCATCAATTCTTTTATAATTTTTTATTACTTAAACACATAATTAAATAAACACTTTTATTAATAATTATAACATTTCATTAATATTAAATAATGACAAATAAAACTTTTAATAATATTAACTTTGAAAATAAACTCTTAATAAAACTTTTATAAAAATTAAGGGATTGAATTTATACGTTTATAACTATATCAAGGGCTAAATGTAAACATTAAACATTAAAACTATATTAAATGTTTTCTGCACTCTGTTTTCTTCTCCATTCCTACACACAGATACACACACACTCCGTATCACACACACACACACACACACACACACCGTATCACACACACACATATATATATACAACATATATATTAACAGAAAAATAAAACAATAAAAGAAGAAGAAAACATATGCGACCCCACACTTGGAGCGTCCCTGAACTTCTTGTGGAGGACTAAATTGGAAGACGCATCAACTTGGACGATCCCTGTCGATAGTGTCTTGCGTCCAAGAGCGAAAGGACGCAGCTTCTTGGACGCAATAAGCATAGGCCTAAGCAACTAGATTAAACTCATGCGTAGCATGGTGATAATTGTTTAATGCAATCTTCCAAATATAAAGTATAAGAATACAATATTGTAGCAACAATATACTCAAATACAAACTTACTTATTAAAGACAGTTGATGGGATGGGATATCCCTGTAAATTTTATACCATCACCAAAAAAACATTACAAATCAAGTAGTATGGTTGAAATACCATACTAGTTCATATGCACGACATGTCGAGCATATGTAATCTAAATAATAACAAGCATACTAGCCAATAATGGCATTCTACACACTAGAAATTACAATGCATAACTTATTAAAGACAGTTACATCATAAATAAATATATTTTCATATTAATCAATTAATTTAATTATTTTTTGTAACACCCCAAACCAGGGCTCGGAATATTACGTAAATTAAATAGCACATGATGAAATTATCGTAGGCAACTAAATGAAAATCAAATGAATTCGGTGAATTCAACAAGTTAAGTCAAATACAAGCACAAAATGCATAAGGAGCAAATAGCCATCAAGCGTTTACAAAACAATCCAAAAGATGGCAAATGATCCTAAGCATAATGCAAAAGAAGGGCAAATGAATCCTTGATCCATGTAAGTCCAAGCCCGGGTCCAATCAATCTATCAATCAAGCATCTTGTCTTGGGTTCACCTGGTTACCTGAAAAGTGTACTAACAAGTCAACACGAGGTTGGTGAGTTCGTAGTAATGGTTCACAAGGAACCATTGTCACTAATCACAATGTCAAGTCACAACAAGATCATATAGAGTAAAGTAAATACGTGTAATAAATGAGCACAAGTGATGTCAATATCAAATCATGTATCGTATGTATGAAATGTCATAATGTATATCAAATGTGTGTCAACCACGTCATCAATGCAACAATTAAAGTATGCTTGCGTGTGTACCGCACAAATAAAGTATGCTTGCGTGTGTACCGCGTAAATAAAGTATGCTTGCGTGTGTACCGCGTAAATAAAGTATGCTTGCGTGTGTACCGCGTAAATAAAGTATGCTTGCGTGTGTACCGCATAAATCAAGCGTAACAATGCGTATATGTTCATTTCAAACACAATCCCAATATCCGTCAATTCCACTAAAACAACACGTGCATACACTTTGGAGGGTTTTACTTTCATCAAGTTCTTAGATGCTTATATATAGGGTCACCCGCAGCCTTCCCACCACATCTAAAACCCTTTGAAGGCATAACCGACTTCCATGTAGGCACAACTATCCTAAATAAATCATAATATCACAATCAAGCGCAAAATCTACCAAACAATCAATAAACCGTCAATCAAATCAATCAAACGATCAAACAAACACATGTACACTTTCCAGCCCGAATCTCAAGCGAGTAGGGAGCTACGGAACTCACCTTGATTGGCAATAAGAAGTTAAAGTCGAGATAAGAAGATATTATAATCGTTCAATGTGCTCCACGTGTCCACGACCTATCATTATATGCAATACATGTATTATTAACCAATTGTGAAACCCTAATTAGGTTTTATGTATAACTTGTGACTTTAAAAGTCCCCCGGGACTCGACATGTTCGTTAGTGAGGTCTAGTAATAAGTTGGAAATGGATTTAAAGTCGTTCATGAATCGTCTCGTGACCAAAACTTATTGTTATAAATACTATGGGCACTTTATTAATAACACCACCACCCTAATTAGGTTTCACACGTGCATCATGACTTTAAGTAGTTCCCGAGCCTCGAATCTACCACAAAAACACTCAGGAAAGGTTTGAGAGAAAGCTTGATGCGATGCAAGGACTCGAGAAGCAAAGCTAGGTCAACCAGAAAATTCAACAAACTAGAGGACCGTAAAAGACGGCCCAAGGTGGCGTCTCTTACGGTGGTCAAACACAAGCTGGGCGTAAGACACGGTGGAGGAAGGCGTCTCAGACGGTGGTCATATTTAGGGCAGCGTAACAGACGGTGAGGACCACCGTAAGTTACGGTGGTCTGGAACTCGAGTTTTTAGCGTCTGGCACCGTCTCCTTGGCGTAAATCAGAAGAAATGAGCGTAAAGCTCTATTTTCAGTTGCAAGCCACCGTCTCATACGGTGGGGCAACCGTATGAGACGCCACCCTCAACCTCAGCAGCGTAATAGACGCCAAAATTGGCGTGTGAGACGGTGGAACAGTCAAGAACGTGCAGCAGCAGCAAAAGGGTCAAGAACACGACTCAAAAACCCACAAACCCTAATTTTTGACCTTCAAATCGTTTTGTAATGACCCCAACTCAGTTTCTAAGCATTTTTAAACATAAACTCACTTAGCTAAACATAATCCTTTACTTAATTTCGATCCACAACAGCCCTTTAAATACAAAAATCAGTTTTTGACCCACTTCATGAACTATGAACCCTAATCCGACCCATTTGAGTTTTTGATTCGATTTATGATGCAAGACACTTTGTTAAAACTGAGAGCATGATTATAAACATATTTAGCCTCAACCCACATCCAAATCTTGTTTCAAAACAATAATTTCATCATAAAATCGGTTTTGACCTAATTTCTTGATGTGAAACCCTAATTTTGACTTTGTTCCTTCTTTGACCCAAAATTTGACCAAGGTTTCATTAGTTTGACTTAATTGAGTGTTTAACATCATAAAGTGGTGAAAATGAAGTAGGTTTACTTACCAAATCACTTCCAAGAAGCTAAATCCGAAATTTTGCTAAATTAGGAAAGTCCTTGCACTTTGAACACCAAATTTTTGATATGATGAATTTGTGATGACGAAGATGATGTTTCTATCATTAATCTATCCCAACAACCTTAATTGTTACAAGAATTAAATGAGAGAGAGAGAGAGAGAGAGAAAGGGAAGAATGAGTGGATGATTGAATGAATGATTGGGTGGAAGGGTGTAAGGATAGGGTTGGGTCAAGTCTTGGGTCTTGGGTTGTGGCTGACCCATGGGTTGACCCATACACTTAACTAGCTAAATTATGTATCCGTCACGTATCAAGTCACATAATAAGTCGGTCAATCGACACGTCAAACACATTATTTAATCATTTAGTCACAAAATGAACTTGATCATATCATTAAACAAGAATGATATGCAAATTACGTAAAAAGTCAAACGGGTCAAAATAGCGGATGTTACATCATTCCCCCGTTAAAAGAGTTTCATCCCGAAATTCAATTAAACGCTAGTCACTAAATAAATGTTGGTACTTAGACTTCATATGGTCCTCACGTTCCCAAGTGAACTCGGCTCCACGTCTAGCATTCCATCTAACTTTAACAATCGTGTAGCGTTTATTCTTGAGCTTCTTGACTTGACGGTCTAAGATCTCCACCGGCTCTTCAACAAAATTAAGCTTCTTATCAACTTGTATCTCGTTCATGGGTACATGAAGTGTAGGGTCCGCCAAACACTTACGTAAATTACAAATATGGAGCACATCATGCACATCACTAAGTTCTTGTGGAAGTTCTAGTCGATATGCCACCTTGCCAACCCGTTCAAGAATTTTGAAAGGACCAATATACCTTGGTCCGAGTTTTCCTCGCTTCACGAATCTCACAACTCCTTTCCATGGTGACACTTTCAAAAGTACATGATCACCAACTTCAAACTCTAGTGGTCTCCGTCTCACATCGGCATACTTCTTTTGTCGTTCACGGGCTAATTGCAATCTCTCTTTGATTTGAGAAATTACTTTGGTTGTTTCGACTACAATCTCCGGCCCGATTAGTTGACTTTCACCAATCTCCGCCCAAGCTAGGGGAGAACGACATTTTCTACCATATAATGCTCTAAATGGTGCCATTTGTATGCTAGCGTGGTAACTATTGTTGTAGGAGAACTCAACCAACGACAAGTGTTCATCCCAATTACCACCAAAATCAATGACACACGCTCTCAACATGTCCTCGAGCGTTTGAATGGTTCTTTCACTTTGTCCATCTGTTTGAGGATGAAACGCCGTGCTCATGTCAAGTCGTGTACCCATGGCACGTTGAAAGGCTTTCCAAAAGCTGGACTTAAATCGGGTATCTCTATCGGAAATGATAGAAACGGGAACTCCATGCTTAGACACAATTTCCTTAATGTACAACCGGGCCATAGTGTCAAATTTATCAGTTTCCCGAATGGCCAAGAAATGAGCCGACTTCGTTAACCGATCTACAATCACCCAAATCGTGTCATGGCCCTTGCTTGTTCTCGGCAACTTTGTGATGAAGTCCATAGTGATTCGTTCCCATTTCCACTCGGGTGTCACCGGTTGAACCAACAACCCGGGTGGCTTTTTATGATCGACATTCACTTGTAAGCAAGTAAGACACTCACTCACATACTTGGCCACGTCACGTTTCATGCCCGGTCACCAATAAAAGTCTTTTAAGTCAAAATACATCTTATCCGATCCGGGATGGACCGAGTAAGCCGATTTGTGGGCTTCATCCATGAGAAATGTTCTTAGATTTCCCAGGACGGGAATCCAAAGTCTCTCAACCAAGTATAGCCCATTATCATCCTTCCTATCAAATTGTTGCTCCATGCCATCCAAATTTTCATTGCCAAAGTTCTCCGGTAGGGTAGCTTGTATTTGAGCTTCAATGATCCGGTCACGAATATTTTGCCCTACCGTGAGACTCATAACTCTAGCCCGCCTTGGTTTAACCCTCTCTTTTCTACTCAAGGCATCGGCCACAACATTGGCTTTGCCCAGATGATAGCGGATATCACAATCATAGTCACTAGAGAGTTCCAACCATCGCCTTTGTCTCATGTTTAATTCACTTTGATTGAAAATGTGTTGGAGACTTTTGTGATCGGTGTAAATCACACACTTTGTGCCGTATAGGTAATGTCTCCAACATTTCAAAGCAAATACAACCGCTCCCAATTCCAAATCATGTGTTGGGTAGTTTTTCTCATGCACCTTAAGTTGTCGGGAGGCATAAGCAATGACTTTGCCCCTTTGCATAAGAACACAACCCAAACCTTGCCCCGAAGCATCACAATATACTACAAAGTCTTCAACTCCGTCCAGAAGTGTCAAGATAGGTGCATCACACAACATATCTTTAAGAGTTTGGAAGGCATTTTCTTGTCTTTCGCCCCATTCGAATTTTCTCTTTTTTTGAGTCAAGAGAGTGAGTGGTTGTGCAATACGGGAGAAATTTTCAATAAATCTTCTATAATAACCCGCCAATCCAAGGAATTGACGGATCTCAGATTATGAGTCCCAAATATAGATGATTAAACCCGACTGGCAAGTAGTTCTAACTGGAAGATGACCAGTTCAGAATACGATCCAGATATGGATGAACAATACGATAAAGGTACTGAAAGTGAATGCAAGAAACAATAAGGGCTGAAACTATATAGATAATATGTATAGATCAAGTATGTAGTATTGAGACACGATGTACTTTTCAATGTATTTGATTTATTGATATATAAACAAATATAAAGGTTGTTGCGGAACAAAGATAAACACCCAAGTGTAAATATCTAAACAACCTAGAAATACAAGTGATCTAATAACTTGGAAATACTCGTAAGGATTACTTAGAGTATATCTCACAAGTTGCAATGCTAAGGTTTCAAGCCGTTTGCAAGTTGTGAGAAGACTTATATTTATAGACTAAGTCCATGATGACGTGGACCAGATCGTACAAATATGGTTGGGAGCATTTAAGGAATTAAAGCTAATTCCTTACATGCGTACTTTTAAGGTTTAAGTATATAAGTCAATTGATGTGACTTATCAAACCTTATACCCAACCTTTACTTTACCTTGTACTTAATATTAATAGTTAAATCTATTAACCGGGTAAAGATATGTAAAGTAAAAAGTCTTCCTCGTAATCAGTGTAAAAGTGTGTAAGTACTTTTACACTGAGATGCTTCAGTCTTCGATCAGGTAGAATCAATTTTTGAGCTCCACATCTGAGCTGATTCTCTTTCTTCAGACTGTCTTTGACTTCATTCTGAACGGTATTCTGATACGTTGATCTGAACTGAAGTGAAGCTGCAGTGAACTAATTCTGAGCGACCTCAGAATTCTATACAAGTATTCTTCACTGAGCTTCAGCTATTTCTGAACAAATTATACTTGGTCGATTTTCGACCTAACAAATTCCCCCTATTTGTTCAGAAATAGTGCATGCATCTCAGACTTCTATCTATACATGTTTGTAAGTCTGAAATGCAAGTTTTTGTTTAAGTTGTAAAAGTTTTCTAAGTACATCTTATAGATCATTGATGTCTCAGAATTTTACTTGTGGTTTTTCTAACTTAAACCTATCATCTACTTATAAGCTACAAAATGTAACATATATATACAAACTGAAGTATTTGTTACAATTGTAAATAATTTGTACAAGTACATGATAAACTGAAAAGGAACTACTTCTTGGCAGGCCTTGAACCAGAAGGTGCTTCAGTAGGTTTCCTCTTCAGTGGAGAATGATCCTTCTTTCCAAACAATCTGCCTTCAATCTCTACTTTGGCTTGCATCTTCTGTTGTATTCTTGATAACCATGCACCAATCAAAGCAGATTTCGGCTTCCCCCTCAGTATTTGGATCATCTCCCTATGCTCAGAAGTCCCAAACTCGTGCACTGACACCTGATGATATTCTTCAGCTGCCCTTCCTTCTCTTTTAACAACCAAGTCAAAAAGCTTCAATCCATCAGCTTTTGTTACTTCTATATCAACTATTTTAGCTGGATGAGATAGATGCTTCATATAATGCTCATACTGATCCCTTTCATGTTTTCTTTCAATTTCAATAGCATCATCAGACATTGGCTTGAAGGTAGAGAGATCAGCATCACGAATATTCTTCCTTGAAGATCTTGGTCCAGTCACTTTGGGCTTTGTGGGTGGCTTAGCCAATTCTTTTTCAACCTTCAGAACTCCAGCCAGAATTTCTTTCTTTTTAATTGCCATCTCTTTTTCTCTGTTTTTCACCAAGTCCTCAATGGACATCTTGAAAGTGAGATGGTCCAGCTTTTGTTCTAAGGGAGAATAATTTACCCCATACTCATATTCCATCATATCAACAACAGCTTTCTGCACTCTTGGATCATTTTTGATCTTCAGATATCTTTCCAGAGAGAGACCAAGAGCTGCAACATCAACATGATCAAGGGTTCCCATTTTCTGATGTTGAACCCTTTCTCTTTCCTTGTTTCCCCCCCACATAATGAATTGATTAGAAACTTGCTTCTGCAAAGCTTCTAATTTCTTGCTATCAGCATTAGGATCATGAATGGGATAACCATGTTCATCAACATTCTCACCAACTATCAAACCAGAACCCTTAGAATCTTTCTTTGTTGGTTCAACCACCACTGGGGCCTTGCCCTTATCCTTCTTTGTTGGTTCAGAAGCTTGCACTTCAGATCTCTGAACTTGTTCCCCCTGAACTGAGGCACTACCAGATGGTACCTCAGCTTGCTTCTTGGTTGCTTCTATCAATTCTTGAGTACTTGAAAGCAGACCAATAGGCACATTTCCCCCTTTGGGGACCTTAGAAGGCATCTTAGCATATACATCAATGGCAGTCTGAATGGCCTTCAGAGGTTCCCAACTTTGCTGCAGAAGGCAATCAGAAATGCCTTTTGCCATGGTAGAGAACTGAGCCCTTAACCTGAATGATGAGTTAAGGTTCAGATTCTCTTTTTCAGTAAGCTCTTTCAGCAATTTTCTATCTTCTTCAGAGAATGAAGGAGGAGGAGGAGTAACAACAACATTTTCCTTCTTAAGCAGGGTCAGAATTTCATCTAACTGCTTGGACTGGCCTTTAACAACTTCTTCGAGAGTAGATACAGATTTCTGAACTTCTTCAACAGCTTTATCTACCTTCTCGGAAGTGTCTTGAGTGAGTTCTAAGACCATCCTTCTGACCCCTTCTTCAACCTTTTCAGCCACAGAAGCTGAAATCTGAGTAACAAGATTCTGAGATATCTCAGACTTCAGCCTCTCAATCACATTATCACTAACAGCAGACCCAAGTTCTTTCTCATTGACACCTGGCCTTTTTACCAACTCATTCACCTCCTTCCCGACTGCCAGAACTTCTTGTTTTATCAATTCAATACCAGATGTCAAGTTCGCAACAACTGAAGCTTGCACATCTCTTTTGGCCAGTCTGAAGGCTTCCCTGATAGCCAAACTTATCTTATTACATGAAAGTACCAGCTCATTTAGCTTCCCACTTACTAGTCCCTCATTCCCAGCAACCTTGGTGAACTCAGTGCCAATAAACATCTGAGCACCCCATTTCAGCCAGGGACGTAGTATTGGCAGTTAGAGATTTGGTTAAGTCCTCAACCTTGATAAGTAGGCTTAGAATTCGGCATTTTGTTTCTCTAACTGTGCTTCTACACTCAAAGGAGGAGGTGGTTGTGTAGAAACAGAAGCCACACAGGGAAGTTTACCAAGCCCATCCAATGCCTTCTCCAATTGCATTTCAGTTGGACTCTCAAATTCAGTGGCAGAGTCCAACTCCTTTTCAGTTTCACCATCATAATTAATGGGCCTTGGCACTTGGTGAATTTGTGGGTGTAAGTGTTCGAGTTGTGGTTGAAAATGTGGTGAAGTAACATAGGCAGGTGCAGATCCGGGTGGAAAATATGGATGTTGATGTGAAGTTTCAGGTTGGCGATATGGTTGTTCAATAATTTGGATTTCCGGGGAAGGTTGGACGTTTGTGAAGCTGAAGGTTGGCTCAGAATTAGAAGACTGATTCTCCTCCAGTAAGCCCTCATCAAACTCAAAGTCAGCAAAGGAATCAAGATTCCCTTGAGGTGGCTCATCTTCATCCCAGTGGTCAGTTAAAACTGCAGTCTGATCAGATATGCCCTGGTTCAGATCACGGGTACCTGAACCAGCTTCTGGTTCAACAACTGCTACTACAGATGCATCGTCACCAGATTTATTGGTTGGCTCAGCCATAGCTTCATCGCCAGAGACAGTAGACACGGGGATTGCCTTAATGATTCTCGTACCATCATCAAGAATCACTTCATCGGCCGTAGAGTCTGGAATCTCAGTCTCAGGTGGTGTCACACCAAAGACTTCATCAATTCGTGCTGCAGTAGAGTGTGAGATTTGTGAAGTTACAGGGGGTGCGCGTGCAGACACAGACTCTATTGTGTGCTGGGCGGACACACTAATATTTTCTTCACCATCTCCTCCTAAAGAAGTTTTGGAGATGGCTGCTTGTGGGTTTCCCTTTAGACTCGATTCCTATGGTTCTTGTTGGGAAGATCCAGAGGGGTTTGCTTCGGTACTAATGTCCTTGGGCTGTGAGGACTGCTTATATTTACGTCGTTTTAAAACGCCCTTTGGAGATCCTGAGGGATCTTTTGGGAGATCCTCAGGTTGGTCAGTGGAGGAGGGAATTGGTGGTTGGGTAGAAAAGTTGATGGGGTTTTAAACAACTTCAACATTTGACCACCAGGTGCACCAATGGGTCTCGCATTCTTTTGCGACCCACTCGGTGACCTTTCTGAGCCAGCCGGTCGTGCTATTTCAGTTTTAGAAATTACCTGAAGCATTGCAGCGGAGAGTTCTGGTTCTGGATCTGAAGTAGACAACTTTGATAGATCCCTGCAGAACTCCGTTGCGGATGATTCAAGCCCCTCCAAATGATACGCATCTCCAAGCATATTCATGAAGCAGATGCTCAAAAATCTAGGGAATGAGATATGTGGACTTCTTTTCCATTTTAATTTTGTTACCAGCTGAGAGAAAAGTATCTCAGCGAAGTCCACCTCAATCCCATGCCACAAGTAATACCCAATCTCTACTTGTGTCAAGGAAATCTGGTCCAATCCACCCCAGTTTCCTCCAAGGCACTCCACAATCTGAGTCCAGAAATATCGCCAACAATTTTTAAATCCAGACAGAAAAATATGTCCAGATGTTCTCAGATTGTGTTCTGCATCAACCATGTCATCGTGACCCATGGCGTGCAGTACTTCCCTGAAATCGACTCCTTTAAGCCTTTTAGCATAGGCTGTAGAAGAGGGAAGATAGTTCAAATGAAGGGCCTCCCGAAACCCATCAAGTGAAAGGATATACTGCTTTGTGCCTTCTTGTAAAGAAAAAGCAATGGATTTTTCATCCTTGCTCAGAGTAGCAGTATACCAGAATTCAAGTAAGTATCTATGATACATTACTTGAGGATTTGCAGTCAAGGCGTAATGGAGAGGGTATTGTTCAAGAAATTTATTTATCCTCCCCATTAGAGTTTTGCCTTTGGCATTCAGTGCAGCCATGAAATTATTCATATTGAATCTAAGGGTCGATGGCTCGAACCCTTTTGGCCATTGTGCACTGGCCTTGACTACCTTAGATGGTTTGTATTCGAAAGATATTAGAGATTTGACTACTTTAGCCATTATTTCTACAAGGGAAAACTGAATATGAAAGATTGATTTAGGGTTTTGGAGTTATGAAGGAATGAGAAGAATAGAGAGAGAATGATGATTGGGAGTAAATGTAAGGAGAAGTAAATGAATGAATTGTTTTGGAAAGAGTATTTATATTTATGATGGAATACAAAGGGTTTTTCCAAAATAAATAAAATAAAATGATTTTGAAATTCAAACCCCAAAAATGAAAATATTATTTTAATGAAATCAGTTTTGATCGGGTTTGAAGTCCGAAAATAATTTTTGGGTATACGTCCGCATTTAATGCAACGACGGCTATGACCCCACATTTTCACAAAACTTTTCAACACTTTAAAAAAAAATCATTACTTTCCATTTACGGCGCAACTTGTGTGACACGTCAGCAAAAATCATCATTATTCAAACGTTAAACAGTAATCTTCACGTGTTTACACAACGACCAAGTATCCAAAATACATTATAAAGAACTGACTCATTTCAGAAATAATACACAAAATCTGAGCATGATCAGATTTAAGGAATCTGAACCATCTCAGTTTACACAATTATTCTGAAATCATTTCAGAAATAATACACAAAATCTGAGCATGATCAGATTTAAGGAATCTGAACCATCTCAGTTTACACAATTATTCTGAAATCATTTCAGAAATTCTGAAGCATTTCAGACAAAATATTTTTCTGAAAGCAAAGTTCCCCCTTAGAGAAAAATTCTTTTAAACAAAAAATATTTGACACTTCCCCCTGAGGTGATGCTATACAGGATTTAGCATACCTAACTCACTGATGAGATGTTTAAACGTCTTAACATCCAAGGGTTTTGTAAAAACATCAGCGAGTTGTTTGTCAGTGGGAATGAAATGAAGTTCAATGTCACCTTTAATAATGTGATCTCTAATAAAATGATACCTAAGATCGATATGCTTGGTTTTGGAGTGCATGACAGGATTGTGAGAGATGGCAATGGCACTGGTGTTATCACAAAATATTGGGGTCTTTGTATACTTAACACCATAATCAGTTAGTTGGTTCTTCATCCACAAAATCTGAGCGCAGCAACTGGCTGCAGAAATGTATTCATCTTCAGCTGTGGAGAGTGATACTGCAGTCTGCTTCTTACTTGTCCAACTAACCAATTTGCCACCTAGGAAATGACAACCACCTGTGGTACTTTTCCTATCTATTTTACAACCTGCATGATCAGAATTAAGGAATCTGAACCATCTCAGTTTTCACACTTATTCTGACTCATTTCAGAAATAATACACAAAATCTGAGCATGATCAGATTTAAGGAATCTGAACCATCTCAGTTTACACAATTATTCTGAAATCATTTCAGAAATTACAAAATCTGAGCGCAGCAACTGGCTGCAGAAATGTATTCATCTTCAGCTGTGGAGAGTGATACTGCAGTCTGCTTCTTACTTGTCCAACTAACCAATTTGCCACCTAGGAAATGACAACCACCTGTGGTACTTTTCCTATCTATTTTACAACCTGCATGATTAGAATCTGAATAACCCATTAGATCTAGACTTGAGCCTTTGGGATACCAAAGACCAAGTCTGGGGACACCTTTAAGGTATCTGAAAATCCTTTTCACAACATTTGCGTGTGCTTCTCTGGGATCAGACTGAAATCTTGCACAAAGGCATGTTGCAAACATTATGTCAGGTCTACTAGCAGTTAAGTACATGAGGGATCCCACCATACCACGATATTTTGTGGGATCCACTGGTTTTCCATTGGGATCTGAGTCCAAAGTTAATGGTGCAGAAATAGGAGTATCTTTTGATGAGACAAAGTCAAATTGATATTTCTTTAATAATCCTCTGACATATTTCTCTTGATTTATAAAAATACCATCACTGGTTTGTTTCACTTGAAGACCTAGAAAATATGTTAGTTCGCCCATCATACTCATTTCATACTCAGATGACATTATTTTAGAAAACTGTTCACACATTTTGTTATTTGTAGACCCAAACACAATATCATCAACATAAACTTGTACAAGTAAGATATCACTTTTATCATGCAAAATGAATAAAGTGCTATCTATTACACCCCTTTTAAAACCATTTTTCAGAAGATGTTTAGTAAGAGTATCATACCAGGCTCTAGGTGCTTGTCTCAGGCCATATAAAGCTTTGTTCAGTCTGTACACCCAATGAGGTCTTTCTTCATTTATGAACCCTGGTGGCTGATGCACATACACAACTTCTTCCAATTCACCATTCAAAAATGCACTTTTAACATCCATCTGATAGACTTTGAACTCATGATGAGCTGCAAAAGATAAGAAAATTCTGATAGCTTCTAGTCTAGCAACTAGTGCAAAAGTTTCATCAAAGTCTACTCCCTCTTCTTGAGAGTAACCCTTTGCAACAAGTCTTGCCTTGTTTCGAATCACGTGACCATCTTCATCCATCTTGTTTCTGAAGACCCATCTTGTCCCAATTGGTTCTTTCTTTAGATTACCAAGACAAGGAACAAGTTCCCAAACATCGTTCCTCTTAAACTGATTAAGCTCATCTTGCATGGCTTCAATCCAGCTAGGGTCTTTCATAGCCTCGTCAATCTTCTTCGGTTCTATTAGTGATAAGAAGCTGACATTTAAGTATTGATCGCTTGTGGCTCTTCTGGTCTGAACCCCACTAGTGGAATTCCCAATGATTTGCTCGATTGGATGTGCTCTTGTCCACTTCGTGTATTGACCAGGATGAACTATGATATCAGTGCAAGAACTCCTCTGAATTACTTCAGGAGGTGCTTCAGAAAAGACTACCTCAGTCTCATCGTCTTCCTCCTGCAGATCATGATTTGCATCATGAAACTGTTCAGATTGGGGTAATTCAGTGGAACTTGATATCTGAGGTGAAGCAACATGTACATCTGATCCAATAGTCAGTTCAGAAGGTAGTTTAAAACTGACTGGAGGATAGAATGGAATGTTGCTTGACTTGATTATTCTTGGTTCTGAACTGAGATGTTCAGAAGCAGGTTCAGGTGATTGATCAGATTCAGCAATAGGATCAGAATCACCAAAACTTATTGGACTTTCTGAGGGTGGTACAGGAATAGAATTCTTAAAGATTGCAGAATTAGATTCATCAAAGGTAACATGAATTGACTCATCAACCTTTTCAAGTCTCTTGTTATAGACTCTAAAGGCTTTGCGATTAGATGAATATCCTAGGAAGTATCCTTCATCAGCTTTTGCATCAAACTTTCCAAGCTGACTGGAATCATTCAGAATGTATACTGGACATCCAAATACATGGAAATATCCAATATTAGGCTTTCTATTTCTGAGTACTTCATAGGCTGTCTTCTTGTGTCTTTTGATATAGACAGATATGTTCTGAGTGTAGCAAGCATTTGCAACAGCTTCAGCCCAGAAATTCTTAGGAAGACCAGATTCATTTAGCATACTTCTAGCAGCTTCAATCAGCGTACGATTCTTTCTTTCTACAACACCATTCTGCTCTGGTGTATGGGCTGAGGAGAAGTTCTGAGATATGCCAGTTTCAGTGCAGAAGGACTCCATAGTGGCATTTCTGAATTCAGTGCCATTGTCACTTCTGAGCTGATAAACTTTTCGCTTATGCTTGAGTTCAATTTGTTTGATGAGAGCAATGATTTCAGCAGCAACTTCACTCTTGGATCTGAGGAAAATTACCCAGCAATATCTTGAATATTCGTCAACAACAACAAGGGTATATTTCTTTCCCGCTCTAGTCTGAACATTCACTGGTCCAAAGGGTCCATGTGAAGCATGTGAAGAGGTTCAGTTATACTAAAACTTTGCTTTGTTTTGAATGAAGCTCTTTTCTGCTTGCCCATTTCACAACCTGGACATGGCTTGTCTTTATTGAAAGACATTGAGGGTATCCCATCCACAAGTTGTTTTCTTGACAACTTGTTAATATTCTTGAAGTTCAGATGGGATAATCTCTTGTGCCACAACCAATTTGTGTCTTCATCTGCCTTTGTGTAGAAACATTGTTCAGTGGGTGAACTATTCATATCAATGATATAAATGTTTCCTTTTCTTGGTGCAATCAAAACTACCTTTCCATCCCTGTTGAATATGGTGCCTTGTGAAAGATCAAATAATACCTTGAAGCCATCATCACACAGTTGTCTGACACTGATCAGGTTATATTTCAAACCATTCATATATGCAACACGTGTGAATTTGACTTGTCCATTATTCATAACACCATATCCCTCAGTTTTACCATTTTCATCATTTCCAAATGTTATTGAGGGCCCCTCTTGCACCCTATATTCCTCCAGCAGGGTTTGATAACCAGTCATGGTTCTGCCAGCAGCGCTGTCAAGATACCATATGTTCTTCTTTCGGTCTCCCTGCACAAACACAAAGATTAGTTCTTTTTGGGAACCCATCTGGTGATCGGTTCGCTAGACTCTCCCTTAGCAGTCTCAGATTTCTTTGGTTCATAAGGAACTGAAGGATCGAAGGGGATCTCAGTTATAACCTTAGATGACACAAAAACAGTTGGTTTGATGGGGGGCTCAACCTTTTTCTTCTTAGATTTTTGCTTGATTTGTTTGGAAAAAGGTTTTGCATTTTGTTTAGGTTGGAGAGGAGTGGTTTCAACATTTTTTAAACGTGCATTACAACTCTGCACTTGTCTAGCCAATAACTGAAATTGACTCTCTAACCTCAACAAAATTGATTCTTCATTAGACACCTGAGCCTTACCTGAATCTGAGGTAGAAGGCTCAGTGGGGGAGATATTTTTCTTCTTTCTACAACACCATTCTGCTCTGGTGTATGGGCTGAGGAGAAGTTCTGAGATATGCCAGTTTCAGTGCAGAAGGACTCCATAGTGGCATTTCTGAATTCAGTGCCATTGTCACTTCTGAGCTGATAAACTTTTCGCTTATGCTTGAGTTCAATTTGTTTGATGAGAGCAATGATTTCAGCAGCAACTTCACTCTTGGATCTGAGGAAAATTACCCAGCAATATCTTGAATATTCGTCAACAACAACAAGGGTATATTTCTTTCCCGCTCTAGTCTGAACATTCACTGGTCCAAAGGGTCCATGTGAAGCATGTGAAGAGGTTCAGTTATACTAAAACTTTGCTTTGTTTTGAATGAAGCTCTTTTCTGCTTGCCCATTTCACAACCTGGACATGGCTTGTCTTTATTGAAAGACATTGAGGGTATCCCATCCACAAGTTGTTTTCTTGACAACTTGTTAATATTCTTGAAGTTCAGATGGGATAATCTCTTGTGCCACAACCAATTTGTGTCTTCATCTGCCTTTGTGTAGAAACATTGTTCAGTGGGTGAACTATTCATATCAATGATATAAATGTTTCCTTTTCTTGGTGCAATCAAAACTACCTTTCCATCCCTGTTGAATATGGTGCCTTGTGAAAGATCAAATAATACCTTGAAGCCATCATCAAACAGTTGTCTGAGCTGTTTCAGATTTACCATCAGATTGTTCCTGGGCCTTATCAGTCACAGTTTTCTGTTTGCCAACTTTAGAAAAAATAATTTCAGGTTTCATTTCCTTTGGAAGTGCATCTAAATCAGTGATTATAGATGCCATGTGAAGATCACCAGATTCAACATCAGACTTGACCAAATGACCTTGATCTTCACGCGCCATGAAACACATATCCCTTACTTCTTCCTCATCATCAGATGATTCATCAGATTCTTCCCATTTTTCAGTCTTGGCAATCATACAACTATTATTGCTTGAGTTGTTTTGAGCCATGAGAGCTATCTGGGCTTTCAGATTCTTGTACTTAGCCTTATAGCTGTCATCAGGTTTTTGAAAAATAGAATGGTTAGGGGCAGATTGTGATGATGAAGGCTGACTAGATCTGCATTCCTTCATGAAATGTCCTTTCTTGCCACACTTAAAGCATTCAAGATTAGACTTATCAATAGAAGCGCTGGAAGCAAATGGTTTGCCGCCTTAAAACGATTGAACGTTTTAGCCAGCATGGCAACCAGATCATCATTGTCATCCTCATCACAACTATGAGTTACATTACCAGAAATACCAGTTTTTAACATTTCAGAGACCATCTTCTTCATCGAGTCAGAATGATCACTCTCAGAAGATAGTAGAGCAGTCCCATGTGGTTCAGAATTATGAACCATGACTGAACTGGTAGAAGCATGATTTTTGGCATCTTGCTCAGCCACAGCTCTCTCAGCTTTGTTCTCTTCAGTGTACCTGAAGGCTCCATATAGGGAAGCTAGAGTGTGACTGTGCAAGGTTTTTCCTTGTCTTAAAACCAAGATCAAGTTTTCCCATTTAGAAGGTAAGATATCACAAAACTTTTCCAACAAAATTTCTTTGTCTTTAGTTACACCCAGGGCTTTCAATTGATTTACCAGATTAGTGAATCTGATGTATGTTTGTGTTAAAGTTTCACCAGGGATAGCAAAAAAAGACTCATATCTTTTATTCAAAGCAACTTTTCTTGTGACAATTGTCTCATTGGTGCCTTCAAACTGTGTCATAAGTTCCTCCCACATTAATTTTGAATTTTCAAGTAAAACAAGGGTGGGCATAAGTGTTTCAGGAACAACATACAAGATCATATTTTGAAGCTTGGTATCAAGGTCTACCAGCCTATGATCTTCTTCAGACCAATGATCCTTCTCCTTGGGTGAAACCCTAGGAGTCCCATCGGCATTTCTGACAACAGTGGAGGCATTCAAGGGGACAAAGGGTCCTTCTTTAAGAATATCGGTCAAATGTCTTTCAACACCAGCAATATATTTTAGCATGCATGCTTTTCATGTTTGAAAATTTTCACTGTTCCCATCAAACTTGGGAACAGGATTATTTGGAAAGTGTACGTGCACATTATGTGATGGTATATTGTTGTTAATGATAGGGGTGGAGTAGGTGGAGTAGTATTAGCATTAGCATTAGGGTCAGGGCCTGTATTGAACATTTGGTCAACCATCTTTGTAGATCAAAGGTTAATGAATTAATATAATTCAACCTTGCTGCTCTGATACCAATTATGAGTCCCAAATATAGATGATTAAACCCGACTGGCAAGTAGTTCTAACTTGAAGATGACCAGTTCAGAATACGATCCAGATATGGATGAACAATACGATAAAGGTACTGAAAGTAAATGCAAGAAACAATAAGGGCTGAAACTATATAGATAAAATGTATAGATCAAGTATGTAGCATTGAGACACGATGTACTTTTCAATGTATTTGATTTATTGATATACAAACAAATACAAAGGTTGTTGCGGAACAAAGATAAACACCCAAGTGTAAATATCTAAACAACCTAGAAATACAAGTGATCTAATAACTTGGAAATACTCGTAAGGATTACTTAGAGTATATCTCACAAGTTGCAATGCTAAGGTTTCAAGCCGTTTGCAAGTTGTGAGAAGACTTATATTTATAGACTAAGTCCATGATGACGTGGACCAGATCGTACAAATATGGTTGGGAGCATTTAAGGAATTAAAGCTAATTCCTTACATGCGTACTTTTAAGGTTTAAGTATATAAGTCAATTGATGTGACTTATCAAACCTTATACCCAACCTTTACTTTACCTTGTACTTAATATTAATAGTTAAATCTATTAACCGGGTAAAGATATGTAAAGTAAAAAGTCTTCCTCGTAATCAGTGTAAAAGTGTGTAAGTACTTTTACACTGAGATGTTTCAGTCTTCGATCAGGTAGAATTAGTTTCTGAGCTCCACATCTGAGCTGATTCTCTTTCTTCAGACTTCAGTCTTTGACTTCATTCTGAACGGTATTCTGATACGTTGATCTGAACTGAAGTGAAGCTGCAGTGAACTAATTCTGAGCGACCTCAGAATTCTGTACAAGTATTCTTCACTGAGCTTCAGCTAATTCTGAACAAATTATACTTGGTCGATTTTCGACCTAACACAGATGGTGTTTCGGGTCTCCTCCAATTCTTGACCGCCTCGATTTTGCTTGGGTCCACATGAATACCATCTTTGCTCACCATGTGACCAAGAAAGTGGACCTTCTCCAACCAAAGCTCACACTTGGAGAATTTAGCATACAACTTCTCCTTTCTCAACAATTCAAGCACTTCACGCAAGTGCTCGGCATGTTCTTCCTTCGTCTTAGAATAAACAAGGATGTCATCTATAAAGACGATGACAAACTTGTCCAAGTATGGTCGATACAACCGGTTCATCAAGTCCATGAACACCGCCGGTGCATTAGTCAACCCGAAAGGAATAACGGTGAATTCGAAATGTCCATATCTTGTACGGAAGGCCGTTTTAGAAATATCGTCTTCATGTACTCGGAGTTGATGATAACCCGAGCGAAGATCAATCTTGGAAAAGTGCTTTGCACCTTGGAGTTGGTCAAATAGGTCATCAATCCTAGGAAGTGGATACCGGTTCTTTATGGTGAGCTTGTTTAGTTCCCGGTAGTCGATACACATCCTAAATGACCCATTTTTCTTTTTGACAAAGAGAATAGGAGCACCCCAAGGAGATTGGATAGGATGAATGAAACCTTTTTCTTGGAGTTCTTTGAGTTGAGTTTCTAGTTCTTGCATTTCGGTTAAGGCTAATCTATAAGGAGCTTTAGCCACGGGTGTGGCTTCGGGAATAAGATTGATACGGAAGTCAAGTTGACGAGATGGAGGTAATCCCGGTAAGTCATCCGGGAAAACATCGGGAAATTCACAAACGATAGGAACGGTCTTTAATTCTACCTTTGAGACGGTAGCACTAAAGACTTTGGAATTTGAAGAATCGGAGATTTCGCCTTGGACTCTAAGAATTTTACCGTTAGACAACGGTATTTTGACAACTCTCTCGCTACAATCAATAACCGCATTTACCGCCGACATCCAATCCATACCCACAATGACATCAAAACTCCCAATATCGAAAGGCATAAGGTCTATGAAGAATTCAACATCGTCTAGAGTCAAGACACAATCACGTATTATTTGATTAAGTTTGGTTAGTGACCCGTTTACCATTTCAATGTCAAGCACATAGTTTAAAGCACATGGATGCACATCAATCAAGGGAACAATGCTAGAGGAAACAAAGCTATAATCGGCCCCGGAATCAAATAAAACCGTTGCATATTGACCATTGAGAAGGAATGTACCTGCAACCACGTTAGGATCATTTCGGGCTTCATTAGCATTAACCGCAAAGGCTCGGCCATGGGGTTGCACTTGGTGGCCTTGTTGTCCCCGGTTTTGATTAGGCCCGGCAATTTGAAGTTGGTTGGGGTGGACGGCTACTTGAAACAAGCCCCACATTGGATGTTGGTGGGATGATGCTTATTACACTTGTTACAAAAAGGATGAGGCCCCGCATAAGGCCTCCTTGCCGGCTCAACCACCGCCATCACTCTTCCTCGATTAGCATTCTTGGGGTCAAACCTCCCCATCTTCTTCGCCCCACTTGATTCTGCCACTTCTTTTCTCTTCGATGATGATCTACTCAAAACACCACTCCTCAACAAGTCTTCGGTCACACTACCAGCTCGGTTAATAGCCTTGGCCAAAGAAGTAGGCATAACTGAGTTAACAAGAGATCGGACTTGTGGAGTCAAGCCCAAAACAAACTTATCAATGGCCCGGGGCTCGGGATTCACTAGATGAGGAACAAGGGTAGACAAGTCTTGGAACCATTTAATATAGCCCTTATAATCGGCCCCGTCCATTTTAAGGTGGACAAATTCAATAGTTAGATTTTGAAGCTCATAAGGAGGACAAAACTTCTCCTTCACCATGTTCTTGAAATCGGCCCATGACAAGTTATAGGTCCGACCCAAGGTCACCTCTTGGTTCCACCAACTTAAAGCATCATCTTTGAACATGCCGGATGCATAAGAAATCCGGTCATCAAGGTGCAATGACTTCTCTCGATCACTGCCTCAATTCTCTCAAACCATCTTATACAATCCACGGGACCACCCTTACCATCAAACTCCGGTGCCCCACAATTCTTGAAGTCTTTGAATTGACACCCTTGATGGTAAAATCCATGTTGATTAAACATGGGAATATAGTTATCAACTCCCACCGGTTCCTCCTCATCTCCCACCACAACATGAGGTTGTGCACCCTCATTATTCACATTTTGCGGAACTTCAACATTTTGAGGCTCATTGCGTGGTGCCCCATTGTTTCCTTCAAGAGTTGCCGTAACTTGGGCAACTATAGTTGGCATGATATTGGTGACCGTTTGAGCGATCACCTCCGCCAAGTTCGGCCCGGGAGCCTCACCACGACCCCTACCTCGGCCCCTACCTCGGCCTCCACCACGACCTCTACCCCCACGGCCTCTACCTCGGCCTCTTTGAGCTTCCGGTAAAGGCTCTTGAGAGTTAGCCCTATAGTTAGCTCCAGCTCTCCTTGGTCTCACCATTTCTATAAAACAAGTAACACGTTGACCCGAAAGTTAGTCTCAAAATGCTCACATGTTAGTCACACAAGTAGTCAATGCTGTCATATCGATATAACATGCACATTTCATATCATTATACTAAGGCAAAGTGCTAGAATCCTAAGGGGATTGTTACTTATCATACCATCATGTCAAGTTCACTACAATCGTTTATCATCAATCCAAGTACTCATGTTCAACACATCATACAATCAAGCAACTAAAACAAGTGGTTCAAAGTATAATCCGAATCCGATATGCTCTCCAGTTATTGACCGGGTTTGTATACAGGTAATACCATCGGCTTTCCCTCCACCAATCAACTCCCATTAAGCATATCGGTTCCTTATTATACCCTAAACCAAGCATGTGCAATTCGTGATGTCATTAACTTGTTATAATACCGGGTGACCATAAAATAGTTGATCAGGCTCTTTTAGGATTGCCACGATGTTATACTAAGTTAATGCCATAACTTCATTTTGCCCTAAATCATCAAACTATCGCCAACCAATAACAACAATCCATCTCAACCACAATCAAGTTCAAATCAATGTACACGTTAACCACATTGTACTCATCACACGTTCATCACATTGTACTCAAGTCATCACATAAATGGTCTTGTCTACGAACTTACAATGTACACTTTTCAAGGTTCATACAATTCAAGTTGCACACAAAATTCCTAAGCATGCATGCTATATGAAGAGTTTTAACTTAAGCCGTAGTCTAGGTCAAACCGCCTAATTCTCTACGACCACGCATGGGCCACCATTCTGTAACACCCCGAACTAGGGCTCAGAATATTACGGAAATTAAATAGCACATGATGGAATTATCGTAGGCAACTAAATGAAAACAAATGAATTTAGTGAGTTCAACAAGTTAAGTCAATACACGCACAAAATGCATAAGGAGCAAGTAGCCATCAATCATTTACAAAACTATCCAAAAGATGGCAAACGATCCTAAGCATAATGCAAAAGAAGGGCAAATGAATCCTTGATCCATGTAAGTCCAAGCCCGGGTCCAATCAATCTATCAATCAAGCATCTTGTCTTGGGTTCACCTGGTTACCTGAAAAAGTGTACCACACAAGTCAACACGAGGTTGGTGAGTTCATAGTAATGGTTCACAAGGAACCATTGTCACTAATCACAATGTCAAGTCACAACAAGATCATATAGAGTAAAGTAAATACGTGTAATAAATGAGCACAAGTGATGTCTATATCAAATCATGTATCGTATGTATGAAATGTCATAATGTATATCAAATGTGTGTCAACCACGTCATCAATGCAATAATTAAAGTATGCTTGCGTGTGTACCGCACAAATAAAGTATGCTTGCGTGTGTACCGCGTAAATAAAGTATGCTTGCGTGTGTACCGCGTAAATAAAGTATGCTTGCGTGTGTACCGCGTAAATAAAGTATGCTTGCGTGTGTACCGCGTAAATAAAGTATGCTTGCGTGTGTACCGCATAAATCAAGCGTAACAATGCGTATATGTTCATTTCAAACACAATCCCAATATCCGTCAATTCCACTAAAACAACACGTGCATACACTTTGGAGGGTTTTACTTTCATCAAGTTCTAGATGCTTATATATAGGGTCACCCGCAGCCTTCCCACCACATCTAAAACCCTTTGAAGGCATAACCGACTTCCATGTAGGCACAACTATCCTAAATAAATCATAATATCACAATCAAGCGCAAAATCTACCAAACAATCAATAAACCGTCAATCAAATCAATCAAACGATCAAACAAACACATGTACACTTTCCAGCCCGAATCTCAAGCGAGTAGGGAGCTACGGAACTCACCTTGATTGGCAATAAGAAGTTAAAGTCGAGATAAGAAGATATTATAATCGTTCAATGTGCTCCACGTGTCCACGACCTATCATTATATGCAATACATGTATTATTAACCAATTGTGAAACCCTAATTAGGTTTTATGTATAACTTGTGACTTTAAAAGTCCCCCGGGACTCGACATGTTCGTTAGTGAGGTCTAGTAATAAGTTGGAAATGGATTTAAAGTCGTTCATGAATCGTCTCGTGACCAAAACTTATTGTTATAAATACTATGGGCACTTTATTAATAACACCACCACCCTAATTAGGTTTCACACGTGCATCATGACTTTAAGTAGTTCCCGAGCCTCGAATCTACCACAAAAACACTCAGGAAAGGTTTGAGAGAAAGCTTGATGCGATGCAAGGACTCGAGAAGCAAAGCTAGGTCAACCAGAAAATTCAACAAACTAGAGGACCGTAAAAGACGGCCCAAGGTGGCGTCTCTTACGGTGGTCAAACACAAGCTGGGCGTAAGACACGGTGGAGGAAGGCGTCTCAGACGGTGGTCATATTTAGGGCAGCGTAACAGACGGTGAGGACCACCGTAAGTTACGGTGGTCTGGAACTCGAGTTTTTAGCGTCTGGCACCGTCTCCTTGGCGTAAATCAGAAGAAATGAGCGTAAAGCTCTATTTTCAGTTGCAAGCCACCGTCTCATACGGTGGGGCAACCGTATGAGACGCCACCCTCAACCTCAGCAGCGTAATAGACGCCAAAATTGGCGTGTGAGACGGTGGAACAGTCAAGAACGTGCAGCAGCAGCAAAAGGGTCAAGAACACGACTCAAAAACCCACAAACCCTAATTTTTGACCTTCAAATCGTTTTGTAATGACCCCAACTCAGTTTCTAAGCATTTTTAAACATAAACTCACTTAGCTAAACATAATCCTTTACTTAATTTCGATCCACAACAGCCCTTTAAATACAAAAATCAGTTTTTGACCCACTTCATGAACTATGAACCCTAATCCGACCCATTTGAGTTTTTGATTCGATTTATGATGCAAGACACTTTGTTAAAACTGAGAGCATGATTATAAACATATTTAGCCTCAAACCTGTTAGGACCAGATTCAGTGAAACTGACCAGTCTCCAGTTACACCTGGAGACCAAGAAGATTTGTCCAGAAATATATTGAAGTCCAGTTGCATCGTATAGTCAACGCAACTGAAGACTTCCTCCAGTTGAGAACTGACTAGTTGAAGAATCCTTCCAGTTGGAGTCGAATACAACAAGTGGAAGATAGAGAATGACAATGGCAGCGAAGCCTAGTTGACATTTTAGTCAGTTACAAACTGGAGACCGTCAGTGGAAAGCTCTTACAAAGCTTTACACTGATTACGAGGAATTGACTTTTATGCTTTATGTGCTTTTACCCGGATAATAGATTTATCTTATTATTTAAGTACAAAAAGGTACATAAAGCTGGTTGAGTAAAGTTGCTTTATACTGCAACTTTACACAGCATTTTAAGGAATTAAATGCTATTCCTTAAATGTTCTCAACCATATTTGTACGGCCAAAGTTAACATCCCAATGTTAACTTTTCCTATAAATACAAGTCATTGCACAACAAGAATAACAAGTGAGAACACTTCACACTTTGCATACCTGCAATATTCTTGGTGAACTTGTGCAATATTCTCTCAATCGTAAAAAGAAACATTTCACAACTTTAAGTGTTTCGATTGTTCAGAGAAATTCCAAGTGTAGATCAATTGTAGTTCATAGGTTGTTAGGATATTTACATACTTGTATTATCTTGGTTCCGCAACAACCTTGTAATTTATTTAAAGTTAATAAATAAATTACACTTGAAAATTACATATTGTCTCACCAATTTACTTTACAAGTATTTTATATTATTGCATTGTTCTTTACTTATTGTCACTTAAATAAGTAATCTATCTAGAACTTGGTATATACTCTCTGTAATTGGTCGTCTCCAGTTCAGCGTTTATATTGCAAAGTAACTCCACCATCGACATAGAGGTGTCTTCAGGTAGTACCATCTATTGAGTTGTGACTTACAAGTGGTATCAGAGCAGAAGGCTAATAAACTTGCCTAGATCTGCTTAGATGACTACTACTGAAGGTGGAGATGGTTCTGGTCAAGGTGAAACCCTTTGAATACTAATACACCACCTTTTCAAAATGTTAATACAAACCCTCCTCCTCCTACTGCCCAAATCACGTCCATGTACATTATTCTAACACTCCTATTCCAAAATTTGATGGAAACAGTGAGACTTAAGCCGCAGGCTCCACTCCTGGTGGTTCCCTTCCGTCAATTCCTTTAAGT
>CM067171.1:76149727-76166567 GCA_034093135.1 Erigeron breviscapus | reverse complement strand
TGTGTTTCCCTGAACACACAAACTGTTTGAGAGTTCTTCTGAACAAGCAAACTTTTACTTGTTCCCAAGAAACTCTCAAACCATTTGAGTGTTCTTCTGAACAAGCAAACTTTTGCTTGTTCCCAAGAACTCTCAAATGACACTTAGGAATATTTGAGTTAATGTTTCTGCTGCTGTTGATACGCAGAAACAACATTAACTCAGCCAATGTTCCTACTGCTGTAAACGCAGAACCAACATCGACTATATTACCGTTGGAAGTATATTAAGTTAATGTTTCTACTGCTGTTAAACGCAGATTCAACATTAACTTAATTACCCTTTACATGTAATGTCTACATTCATGTCAAGTACCTGCAAAACACAAATAATAAACAAACATATAAACATAAAAGGATCCCAATATGATCAACAATATATGCCAAGGTAATATTATTGACAAACGGTAATTTACAAGATAAATTACAAGACTTGAATATTAAATGCATAACACATCTAGAATGCTTTTGTCACCGATAAACATGCACCAACAGTCTCCCCCTTGACACCAGCATCTAGATGTGGCCTTCAAGTCTTCGTTTGTCTTCCTAAGTGTTGGCCAAAAACCCTGTCACCAGGAACTTCAGTCTAAGGTACTGGTGCGGAAGCACTTGGCTCATCTGCTGCTGGAGGGACCACATTTTGATCTTCCCCAGCCAGAACCCCTGCTTCTGCATTTGGCTCTTCAACTACTGGAGGGACCACATTTTGATCTTCCCCAGCTGGAGCCCCTGCTTCTGCATTTGGCTCTTCAACAACTGGAGGAACAACATTCTGATTGTCCCCCATCTGGAGCCCCTGCTCGCACCGGTCTAGGCATTTCGTCAAAGAATCTTCGACTGTCAGCATGGATATACTCAACTAGACAAAACTTCACCATCCTTTCATAGACACCCTTTATCCATGTAAGGAGTTGTGAACTTGTCAGCTGATGCCTATGTAATCTCTTCAAGTCTTTTCTCGAAATATTAATAAGCTGAAGTGGATCATAGACTCTAAGCAACTCCTTGTGCCCAGTAGCTTTTGTTGACATAACAATAGCTACTCCACTGTAGTCATCTACTCTCCAATAATCCATGTCACCAAGCATGTTTTGCAGCCATTTCTTCAGAGGGACCTTACGAACATTCTTGATCTTGTTCCTAAATCTAACAATGATCTCTTCTTTGTTTGGTCCTTGAGTGACACGCTTCTTTCTCGGAGTTGGTTTGAACTTGAACTTTCTCGGGTCTGACTCTCCTCTCTGCTTGAGATGATTGTCATTCTTGATCCAGCTCTCAAACAACTTCGCACGCTTGTGAGTACCAATAAGCCTAAGCCCTGCAAGGCCATAAAAATCTGCCTTGGGCATTGAATTAAAAGCTTCAAAGTTAGGCTCTAGGTACTGACATCCATCAAGTCTTTTCATCATGTAAAGCCTCTTCTCCTCATCAAAAGTCCAACTGAGGATGAGTTCTTGTAAACTTGATGCACGATGATCTTTGTCAAATTTGAAATACCTAGGAGGAAGAGGCACATCCAATACTAAGTATGGATGATTTCGATCTGCACGATAAACATTTGGCAAGACATGATAATACTCATCTTCATCATTAGAAGCAAAAGTATCATTTATCTCTCTGCCCGGTTCATCCGTGTAGCTGCTACCAATAAGCTCTTCATCCCTTCCTGTACCCTTCTCGTAGTAGACTGTAAACTTCAAATCCTGAGCAGGAAGCTCATAGAAGGATTTGATTTTACGTTCCTTCTGACCTTCAGACTCAAAGAGATTCGGGTTTGTAGCAAGTGCTTCTTCGAATTCAAACCTATGCTCAGGTGATACCATCACTCCTTGCCAATCTGAGTGAGGTATCCATTCCCCCTCCTCTGAGCCTTCCGAATCTTCTTCAGCCATGTCATCCAAGTTTCTGATAGCATCGATGGCAACGAGCTCCTCATCACTCTCGGAGTCATAAGCATGAGTCTGGAAACCGACATCTACATCTCCGGTCGGTAATGGGAAAGTATCTTCAGCGATACACTTCCCTTTGTCTTGAGCAGTGGGAGCCTGAGAGGTACCAGCAGCATCATGCTGGCTTTGCTCCCCCTGAGATGTAGCTATCAGAGTGCCAGTCCGAAAGCCCCTTGATAATCTTGAGATCTCTTCTTCTTGTCTGCTCAGATCATCGTCCTCATCCTCTCTCCTTTGCTTCCTGAGGACACTATCTCTGCAGGTTGGATCTATCTCCCCCTGAGATCCAAGATTATCAACAATCTCATTCGGCTTCTTTTAATCTTCATCAAAGCTTGCTAGACCCGCAGTTTGGCTCTCTATGGCTTCTTTATGTTTGTTCAGCTTCTTGACAACTCTTTTCAGATGCGCGGTTGTCTCAGACTGAATCTTCTGTAGAGCCTCATGCCTTGTCTGTAGTTGGACACTCTCTGTCTTCAACTCTTCAAGCTGTTGATGGTGTGACTCTTCTTGCTTGGAAAACCTTTCCGTCAAGCTTGCAACCAAGACTCTCATATCTTCAAGTTCTTTCTCTAATCCGGAGACAATTTCTTCATCGGATCTTGAGCTGCTTGGTTGAGAAGAAGTCACAGATGGTCTATCTTCTTAAGCTCTTCTCCTCCTTTTGAGCTATTGAGACGGACTATCTTCTTCATCTCTAGAAGCTCCTAACATTTTCTAAGCTCCTGAAACCCTGTGGTTCACAAACTCTGAAAATGTTATCAACTTTAACCATCGACAAATAAGTTGAACGATAAAATTCTTAACGTTTTCCAAGATAGTGAAACCCTTTGTTTCATAATCCTCCAAAACATCACCAATTTTATCGAATCAACAAGTCTAAATTAAAACTCTTAATGTTTTCCAAGATAGTGAAACCGTTTGTTTCGTAATCCTCCAAAACATTTAGTTTTAATAATCGACAAATTGAACTTTACTAAATTTAACCAAAACCACTTGTTTTTCTTAAATTTTTAAAGTCCAATTTTATAAGGCAATTGCCCTTTCTAATTTGACTCATTTGAAAATTTTCCCGTTTTGAAAATTTTCCGAAGTCCTAGAACAAGCAAATTTCTTATACACACACATACGGTGACAATACACACATATGGTGTCAGGTTTGACTGGTCAGTGCGTGTTATGTTTCATATTTTACTTGTTAAAATTTTTTCAATTTAAAAATTTTATAAGTCATGAAACACGCAAACTATGTTACAACACGCAAATGGTGCCAAACACTCAAAAAGGTGTATTTTACACAGGAACACGCAAAGCAGTCATATGCGTGTTCTTTGTGATGACGTCATCACAAACACGCAAAATCTGGGTAGGTTGAAGATGTGCATCTGGGTTCACAAGAACACGCATATTCAATAAGAACACGCAAATGTAGGTTCATCATTCAAAAACCTAAACCAGTTGATTTGAACCCAAAACTCCTAAATCTGGTACGAATAGGTCCGTATTAGTCCGATTTATCAGTTTCTTGGTTCCATTTCTTTATCCATTTCATATTTATCATCCCATTTAGAGATTTAAGTCCGAAAATAAGACAAAACTCTAAATCTTGACAATAACACATGAAATCTGGATTAAGAAACCTTGTTAATCATATACCTTTGTTCGATATGTGTTAATGTAAGTGTTTCTTGTGTCTTAAACACGTAAAGATCAAGTTGTATGAATCGAGTGTGAACAGTGTGCGGATGGAGAACACGCAAATATGGAGGGTTTTTGACAAACACGCAAATTACTTCAAAAATGTAATAAATGTGTGTTTTGTCAGATTTTTCCTTTATATACCCTCACACAACGCGCAAACCCTAAACTCACAAGGAAACACGCATGTCCGACCTACTAGTCAGAACACGCAAATTAGGCCCATTTGGCAGAACACGCATATCTGGCCCAACAGTATAATACGCAAAGTATGCCCACTTAACTCAAATATGCATATTTAGCCCATCTTGCATAACACGCAAATGAGTTCACTTGGCAAAACACTCATATTACACTTAGCCTATTTTTCGATTCATGTGAACCTTGACTTTCCAAAAAGTCAACCTTCACGAACTTGATTAACACTTTGAAAATTCACAAAGAATTTTCTCGAACCCGGTATGATTAACGAAAAGAATTCCTTAGAGAACACGATAAGACATATACAAAACCTATTTTGTATCATAATTATCAGTATTTTTCTCGATAAAGAAATTCTCGATAATTGTCACCACTTAAACAAACTTACAACGTAAAATCATTAAATCAAGACCCAATATGTCTCTATTTAATGAATTGCAAAGCACCTTTGTTAAGTATTTGACAATAACAAACATTGGACACAACAATGCTGTTTAATAAATTCAAATATAACAAAAATAAAGAAATAAGATTGAATAACACGATAAACAATCTCTTCATCTTCATTTTCGTCTCCGTTTGAATTTTGGTGAGTTGTTGGTGTGTAAGTGTACTCTGCTTGAGCAACAAGCTTGAGCTTTCTCCATTCCGGACTGGATAGACTCAATTTTCATACACTTAAGAGACCCTTTATCTTAACGGTTGACACACATCCAGTTAAGATAAATAATTCTGCACACACAACCAAACTCATGAGATCCATACAACACATGCATTCATCTCAATTGATAAATAATTGAACCTTGAAGATACTTAAACAGATATATAACAGATAACGAACAATAGATTCTCCCAATTAAGATTAGAATCTAAGCAATTATCATGTTAGCCCACACAATAAGTATTTTCTATTCAATTATCCAAAGTAAATTGCAAATCAAAATATCTGTCAAATATATCAACTAAGTGACTCCGTTTGACCTATTTTGACCGAAACCTTAAGTATTAAACTTAATCTCTCGAGCAATTTACATTCAAGACCTAATCAAAGCTGTACTAAACACACTCAAATTAGAGTCTTGACCTACACTACATCCCTATCACGACACACATTTATTCGGTGTTCAATAAGAACGCAGTTGAGTCCCCCTAGAAACCAGATACCCTGTTTAGCATTATCTCTCGTGCAATAGAACCCTATTATTCGCAATATACATGACAGAGCATAAAGTTATAAAATCGATCACATTAATTTTGAAATCAAATTAATCTAACAATTCTTATAATAGTCATGCTTAATACTGTATATTGAACAGGTGTTAGAGAGACTAGTTTTTTGCGGAAGAGATCGGATGTAGCAATTAGGTAAACCTAAAAGCCACAAGTTTTCGTCATGTCTCAAGCAGTAACTACTCCCCCTTAAACCATTATTATATTTTTGTGTTGCATTTTGTGATTTTATGGAGGTTCTTGAGAGATAGTAGCTAAGGGTTTCTCATTCCAGTCAATTGGACTAGCTACTCGAAACGCGATCGATCAAAGGCCTTAGTGTAAAGATCATAAATAAATCAACTTGCATATTCATCATTGGATAACAAATATTAAACAAATAACAATGCTATCACAAATGATTTATTAACAAGCATAAAATAAAGTAATTCAGATTACATCTTAACTACACAAGGAAAGATTTCACCTGACATGTGATCAGAAGTGATCAACATCAAACACCTTATATATACTCGTTATTTCCCAAATGCGTTCTTTTATAAACAAATTATAAATAACATACATGGGACTTGCACCATGATTTATAATGAAGAAAATACAACAAAAGTTCGATAACCCACTATGTTATCTAATAAAAATGTGCCTAGGACTCAGTCACCGATCACCGAAAACACATGGTCCTCCTTGACTGTGTCCTCCGCACGAAAGATAGGCGCCTAGTTGCGAAACGGCACCCAAGCCTCAGTAGACTTGAATTTACCGTCCTTATCTTTCACTGAGACATTCGTCCAATATCCATCACTCTCAGTGGGAGTCTTGGATTTTGAAGTCTGTCTGTTGTTTCTTGGCACCCTCTCAGGAGATAACTCGATCTTTCTCCTGGGACTATGCTTCTGAAACATAGAAGAACGACCAGTCTTAACCGTTCCTGTGAAACGATCATAAAAACATGTATCGTCTTCACCAACACGATTAAAGACTTCTCGTTTTGGAGTGAGATTCCTCCTTGGAGTCTTGTTACGAACTTGGCCACCATTTAAAGGCTTCTTTGGAGATACACTTCTTGGTTTTCCATGCTCTTTGGCAACATGACTTGAGGAATTTCTAGGTGAACCACTCCGTGTGGGTGAGTTCCTTTGAGAAATTCTTTTAGGTGAAACACTCGTTGACCTTTCTTCAACATGTTTACCTTTGTCCTTTCTCAACTAAACATCCATATCTTCAACATCTCTGTCAGTAGAGTCATTAGACTGCCTAGATCTGCTTGAGTTACCCTTTTATGGACACATACTTGCCACATGTCCCTTTTCTCTGCAAATGAAGCAAGAGATTCTATCAATATTTTTCATTCTCTGTCTTTTACCCTTAACATGGTAAGATGAATGAATATCTTGCTCAGTCAAGGTGTGAGAACTTTGATCTTTAGATATCATCTCTTGTAACTTCAATTTTGCAAACTGTTCTGAAGCAACTTCTGATTGGGCAGTTAGATCGGTTCCTAATTTAACAAAATGAGAACTTCTAATGGTTTTCTTTGATGACATTCTCCTAGGACTCAAATTTCTGATTTGTCTATTTTGTTGCTCAAAATCAGCCACATCAATTTCCCAAACTTTATCAATTAGATTTGGTTCAATACTTTCCAAGGAATACTCCTTTTCAGTGAACACTTTTCTACTACCTTTAAGTGAGTAGTGAGTGATTGAACCCTTATCATAAATGTATTTGGTTTGATTAGAAGATTCTGGCTTCTTCTATTGTTCTTTGAACCCGTCAGAAGAGACCTTTTTGTCATCATCACTCACTTTAACGATAGGATCATAAATATGATTGATAGGAGGAGGGATCTCAACATTATAATTCTTCTTGTTTGAGAATTCTTCAATATTATGACAATTTCTATTTTTAATGCTTTCATAAACATGACTTGTCATAATTCGAATATCTCTCATTTTGTCAATTCAGGACTGTAAGTCAGTAATCTCAGATTGAGCAGTGAGTAGTTCCTTTTGTAAAGAAGAGTACTCATTACTCAATATCTCATGATTCTCTTGTCCTAATTGTTTCCTAAGAGTGATTTCCCTCAACTCATTTCTTATACAATCATTCTCTCTTTCAATAAGTCTAATCTTGTCTGAGAGATCCTTTTCTCTTCTAGTAAAGATATTCACTTGCTGTCTCAAGAGAGATTTTTCCTCTTGATCCTCATATATCCTCTTTTGTAAATCATCAACCCTTAGATATAACTCACATGCGGTTTGAGATATTTTAAAATTATCTTTACAAACATCAATTAATGAATGTAAAGAAAAATCTATTCGCTGCCCAGGAGCATGTAAATCTATCATAAAGGTAACTAGATCCTTTACTCCCAAGTTTTCTGGAATTTTCACATTTTCAACCTTTGAAGTTTCTCCCTTTGAACAGTTATCACCATCTTCTATACTTGATGCTTCAACCTTTGAAGGAGATCTTTCAAGTGAGGTGAACGGAACATTTTCATTTGTAGGGTTTGTTGATTCTAGAGAAGATGTTTCATCCGAAGGAACAGTACTACTTTCTGAATCAACCTCAGCGACATAAGCATTGTCTTCTTCATTGACTTTAGTACTCCAGTCATATGATCCGTCTTGTTGTTGGACCACCAAAGCTCTTGAGTCACTTTGATCGACTGAGCCTTGAAATCCATTAGACCCATTATTGTATGACCTTTATCTAGAGGTGTTTGAAGATGAAGGTACTGTTCCACCTTGATTGAAGTTTTGAAAAGTCACAATAGACCTATCATCCTTCTTAGGTCTCTGGCATTCTCTAGCAAAGTGTCCAAAGCGCTCGCAATTGTAACACTTTACCTTTGACTTATCAAAGCCAAGCTTGGAACCCACGACCTTTCGCCCTGTTCTTGCCAAGAACCGTTTAGCCCGAAGAGTCAACATGGACATTTGCCATTGCAAGTCAATCTCTTCTAAGTCCAAAGGATCAATTTGTTCATAGTCTTCATCTATAAGACTAGGATCTTGAACCTTTCCTTGGATAAACTGTTTATACGATGTCACGAATGACGCAAGAACGGATAAGTGACTTTCCGCACATTTGACACTTATAGGCACGGTGGAACTAGCACTGGAGGTAGGATACTGACAGTTGCCTAGATTGTCGCTCTGACTTGAAACAAGACATATGTTCCTTGTAATGTGGCCTATTAGGCAATTGTGAACCAGGCTCTAAATCAATATGATGTTGGATGTCACGCAAAGGTGGCAATCCATCAGGCAACTCGTCTGGAAAAAACATCAGAAAATTCCTCAAGTAAAGGAACCATGGCATCAGGAACATTGCCATCCTCAACCACTTATTTACCTATCAACACAAAAATATCATCGTCCTCCTCCAACTCATCCTCAAACTGAGAAAGAGTTAACAGGGTACCAGTGGGTTTGGTGGCTACAACCTTAGGCTTGCTTGGCAACAAAGTGATCTTCACATTATCAAACATGAAACTATAAGTATTTTTTCGCCCATTATGTTCTACATTACGATCATATTCCCAAGGTCTACCCAACAACAAATGACATGCATCCATGGGAACTACATCACACAAGACATTATCCTTATATGTTTTACCAACAGAAAAAGGAGCAAGAGAACATTTAGATACAGTTACCTCGCCTCCTTTTTTAAGCCACTGGAGCTTGTAAGGCTTAGGGTGATTATCTGTCTTCAAGGCCAACTTCTTGACAGCCTCGTCAGACACCAAGTTATCACAACTTCCTGGATCAACAACAAAACTACAAACCTTCCCCAACACGGTACATGTTGAATGGAAGATGTTATGCCTAAGCCAGTCATCTTCATTGGCCTTAGGTGTGTAACACGATCTTCTAAACACCAAATTCACTCCCACATCTCCAACCACCTCTTCTTCGTCATACTCAGGCTCTTCATCAAACACTGGGGCCTCATCATAGTCTCCATCAGTATCATCACCATCTTCCTCGTCATTCGGATCAACATACAAGTGTCTCTTACCAGGGTTTTTGCATTATGACTGACGGTGACCAGATTCACCACAATTAAAACATTTCAAGCCGCTAGAACTTGCCCCTTTTGAAACTGTACCAGAGGTTCCACCAACCTGTTTTGCTTGGTTAGGGATAAAACGAGATGTCGTGGGGCCCGAACCTGAACTTCCCCCCGTCATGGCAGAAGATGAACCACCAACCCGTCGGTTCTGTTTCTCATTTGCTAGGGCACATTGATGTGCTTCAGAAAGTGTTACAGGATCAAACATGTTAACAAAGTCCATAATCTGGACCTTCAACCCGCCAATGTAACGAGAGACAAGTTGTTCTTCTGTCTCTTGAATATCATTTCTTGCAATTAATTGATAGAATTCAGTGGTGTAATCCTTAACAGATTTGGAACCCTGTTTCAAGTTCTGCAACCGTTGGTACATTAAACGTTGATAATTATGAGGAATAAAATTGGCCTTATACATTTCTTCATCTTCTCCCAGGTTCTGACTTTTGACTTTCCAACTCTCACCCATGTAAGTTTCAATTGTTGCCACCAAGCAGATGCCCTGCCACGAAGCCTCATAGCGATTAGTGAAACTTTCTTGTCTTCCGGAACCCCCTTGAATTCGAAAACTTCTTCAACAACAACAAGCCAATCAATGAAAATTTCTGGCTTCAAAGTATCACCATCAAACTCAGGAATACTGGTTCTTATTCCAGACTCCCAACGACTGTTATTACCCCATTGATTTGGCTCTGGATCTTCATCAAAAGATGAACGGTCACCACCACCACCAAACGGATTTTCATCCTCATCTTCATGATAATTACGATTACGATGCCCTATTTGATTCATCAAGGCATTCATCTGATTAATCAAATCATCAACAAATCGATCCAACCACTCCTCCAATCGCCCCTTTAATTCGCTCCTCCAAATCTTGTTCATGGACATAATTAACATTTCTTGTTCTCCTGGGAGGCATATCGACCAGGAATTTAGGCTCTGATACCACCTGACGCAGACAGAATACGAGATAGATAATTGATTCTGTTGATTCTAAGAATACCCAGAAACAATTCTTCTAAAGTTTCGTTGATTCAAATTAAATACCGTAAAATTAGAAATTTTCACTCCAAAACACACACATGTGTATATAGGGAAAAATGAAATTTTGATATATGATAAAACTGATCACTTTCCCATGATTACAATGATATAAATAAAGCTGCAAAATTCGAATGGGCCCTAAAACACAAGTGGGCCGAAAGTTATAACAAAAACAAAGTCCAAAAAAACTGAAAAACTAAATAAAGGCCCATAACTCATGGAAAATGGCGTTTTGGGGTTTCCAACGGTCGTTTCGACTAGTCATACGTCGAAATCGGAGCTTTGTAGCAAACGTTATGGCCATTTTAGTGAAGGCCTCTTTTTCATCATGTCTTGACCTTCTAAATACAAAAGGGCTTGGGCTTCAATAGTTGGGCCTACATAAAATAGTTAATTACTTAGCAATTTAAGCAACTAACAGCGTCAAAGTTCAACTTACGATCAAGGTAAAAGTCAAAGATAGAAAAGTTTAGGATGTTACATACATATACAATCTATGCTTCCAAGTATACCTGAAAAAACATGTACCTCAGAATGTCTAGCAGTTATACGTTCAACATTTTCTTGTGTCAGTCTTCTCAAGTACTCTTTATGACATAGTTGACATATACACTTGCATAAGTGATTTAAACACTCATATGACGTTTGTTGATCCATTTCAAAGTATTCATCTAGTTGGCCGGCATTACAACCTAACGCCAGTTATCGAATGACGGAAGTGCATTTTTGAAAAATATTGAAAGCGGGTCGCCCAGTGCGCGCAGTTTGTTGGAGCTATACAAAATTATTGGAAATGGTCTGGTAATGGTTGCACGTAGCTAAAGTTGGTGTGTATCTCTACAATACAAGAAACAAATCCTTAGGCGTTCGAAAACGTCTTCAGAAATAATCGGGCCGGAAGACAGGGTTTTGAGCAAAGTAATGGTTCCACAAATGAGTTGCGGCTTTGACATTTCTACGTATCGTTATTTTTGGTGCTTTTGTCACCCTTAAAACTTCAGCTTCATTTTCTCCGGTTTCTAAGAAAGTAACAAACGTTTGTAACAGTTGCAAATTCGTATACATAGCTATATCGTAACGCACATCCTCGTCTAAACTCGACATTCTAGTTGTATATGAAAGGGTATATGAATTGGAGTGGGTTGAATGAAGTATTTTTGGTTTAAATGATAGTGTTTTTTGGGTGAAATGGTGGACTTTTTGTGATGTAACATCCCAAAATGTTTTATAAAAATCTTGGTAAAATTTTTTGAAAAATGTTTTTAACTAGTAAATCATTATTACAATTATATATAGACCAATGAGAGTGTTTTTATTCATTAATAAGTTGAAAAACTTTAATTCATTTACTAAAAAAGTCATGTTCTGTAATAATAAAATAATTTTTAAAAAAATGGGATGGTGTACTATGTGTTTTTCTCTCAATTTTGGGCGATTTTTTCCCCTAGCCTCCATTCGCTCTTAATCTTTCAATTTTCATCCAAAAACACATTCGAATTTTTAAACTGTTAATCCCTTTCAATTCCTTGTTAAATTTTGATCATTATCATGCCAAAAAAATCACCATCTAATCGATCAAAAGCTCCAAAAAATTCAAAAAAGATTGATGTTGTTTTCGAAGGGGCTAATCCAAAAACCCTAGGTATTGATTCGGTTTCTTCTGCCTCAAATCGGTCCAACTACAATCTTAGATCATCATCTTCTTCATCAACTGTGGCTGATTCTGTTCAATCTGAACCTGCTGAACCGCTCTCTTCATTGGAATCGGCTGATTTCATTGAAATATCAAAACAGCCACCGCCTGCCACCGTACAAACACCACCGTCCGTCGCTTCTATTGGGGCTGCCGGCAACCAGGGGGTGGCCATGGCAGCGAATTCGAGTGGGGTGGGGACGTCATCGATTGATTCTGATCAGATTCATGGGGTGGGGGTAGAAACAAACCGCTACTACTCTTGAAAACCCCAACCGCCCTTTGGCTTCCTTTCCACCGCCAATCACCACCACTGCTCCACCGGCCGGCCACCATGTGGTGACTGAGGGGTCTACCCATCCTGTTTAACCGGCTGCTGGGTCGGGTCGTGGGTCTGCTTCTCCCATTGATTCAAACCGGGTCAATACTCAAACCGAAAACCCTAATATTTATAAAGAAAACTCTTCCTTTTCTTTTGATAACCCGATGCCACCACCACCTTCTCATGTGCATGGATTTGAGACACCACGACAATCAGCCCCAAACTCCAATACAAATGTGCATTCAGATGGTCGAAATTCGATTCCTAAAATCTCCCTTGATCGTATGAGCGATTTTTTGCAAAAACAATTTCATGCAGCCGCAACAAACATTGATGGATCACCGATGCCTCCACCACCGGGTTCATCTCCGCTGAAAAAAGTTTCATTCAATCCGGTGACGGAGACCTTTCATGTTGATAGGTCTGATTCTGAAAGTGAGACGGAGGAACAAGATAACATCAACGAGCAGCCAAGCAGTCCTAAGGTTCAAACTCCTAGAACATACGCATCTATCTTTAAAGATGCTGAAAATATCAAGAATAAAGGTACTTTGCGTTTTATTGCTCCCTCGGTGACTGATTCAGGTACTAGACGTGCCATAATTCCTGATAACTTGATAGATAAACAAGCTGATGCATGGTCACGTACTTTAGTTGGATATTTTATTGGCAAACGCCCTGCTTTCCAGTTTGTTAAGTTCCATGCAAACAGGCTATGGAAACGCTTTGATCTGGAAGATGTCATTCTGAATGATCAAGGGTATTTCTATCTTAAATTTAAAACGAACAGGGTCTAAATCATGTTTTTGAAAGTGGTCCCTGGTTGTTTAATGACATCCCTATTCTGCTTAAGAAATGGCAATCAGATGATTGGTTTGAAAAGCCTATCCCTACTGAGGTTGCTATTTGGATTAATATCTATGATATGCATGTTACCTTATGGGACTATGAAATTTTGAGTCATATTGTTAGTACCATTGGGATACCTATTGCTGTTGACAGGTATACTGCTGAAATGTGTGAAAAGAAAACGGGTAGGGTTGCTTTTGCTAGAATATTAGTACAGATTAACTCTGCCGAGGAGGTCCCCAGGTTTGCTGAAGCTGAGATTAAGAAAATTGTTAGGAAATTCAGATTGGAATACAACTGGATTCCCCCTAGGTGTTCACATTGCAAGATCTTTGGACATGTTTTTAAGGATTGCAGTGTAAGACCTAGAACAGAGGCTGAATTGGAAAAACCGATACATGTTGCACCAGCTATGCCAGCTAATGAAGATGGCCCAGGTGAAGCCGATGATCAGGGCTTTCAGCGTCCTAAAAGACGAAAAAGAAGGGTCAAACCGCCTCAGAGTTCGGGTATCCATGTTACTCCATCAAAACCCAAGGTCAAATATGTTCCTAAGGTAACACAGTCAGGAAAGGGTAAGGAAGTGCTAGTACTACTCAGACTCATGATCTAGATCCAACTACAAGTTCAAGTGGTCAAGATGCTCAACGAGGTGCAGGAAATGCTATCAGCACACCCCCCGCACCTAATATTGAGACTAGGAATCCATATGACATTCTGGATGGGCTTAATACTGAGATTAGTAATGCAGAAGCAGTCCAAGAAGAATCAGAAGATGAAGTTTATGAAGAGGATAACCCTACTGCTCAGTTTATGAAGCTGAATAATGATATTGTATGTGTCTAGCCTACGGTACAACATTTTGCTAAAAGACATAGATGATTTTGATGATGACGTGGACGAGCACATTGAGATACACGAGGAGGCATCAACTCGCTAATCAATTCTTGCACTGATTAGTTTTTGTTTTTTGTCTTTTCGGTTTTGTTTGCCTATCTTGTTATTGTTATAGATAGGATAGTATTTTGGATGTCCTTTTGGTGGTTATTCTCTAACATATATGGGGTCTGTCTCATATATATAAACTAGTGTGATATGCAATCACACTACTTGCTTTGTAATGTTTTGCGTTGGTATAAAAGTTTGAACAGGGTAACTCCTTTTACCAAAAAAAAAAATATTTTAAAAAAATATTTTTAAATAAAAAACGACGTTTAATTAAGTTAATATTAAAGATGATCTAAAGATACCAACTGGGTTGGATCAAGTGGTTGGAGTTCTTGTCTCTAGAGACAGAGTTCAAGGGTTCGATTTTCATGCTCAGCAAGACTGGAGGTCTTTTTCTACCTACTTGAAAGAAGTCTCTTTACTTAAGTTAGGGTAAGACTGTTTACATCCCAATCTGAGTATTGAGACCCAAAACTCGACATCTGGTTGTTACTTTATATTTTATTTATTTATTAGAGATGATCTAAACATGTATTAACAAGTTAACATTGACCTTAACTTTAAGGGTCACATGTAAATTTCACTACAATAGAAGAGATAGAAGAGAGGTTAATGTCTCTCTCTCTTTCTTTCTCTCTCCAACATACCCACTGAAACCAACATAACAAAGGTACTGTCTGAGTGCTTTATTATAATTATTAGTCTGGAAATCAACCTCTTTGATAGCAGTAGTAGCAGCAACTCCAAAGCAAATTGATTATTCTACCTCTTCTGCAACCCTCTTCATCATCACTTTATATATAAATAGCAAATAACCTTCAGAAAGTGGCTTGATTGGCTTCCCTTAAAACTTCATTTCATTTTCATGATCATTTTCAGTAACTTTGCCTCTATATTTAGCTATAGATTTGCTTCAGCTCGTCATCACCATCATCATCCCAACAGAATAACAATTGACTTATTTTCTTCTCATTCATGGGTAAGATTAATAACTTACCTTTTTTGCTTCCAAATTAAAACCAATTTCTTGAGAGAGAGAGAAAAAGTAAAAGAAAAAAAAAGGCATAGAATGGTTTCTTGCTTTTTCTTGATTAACTTTTATAAAAAAATTTCTAGTGTTGTTTTCCATCTATCTTTTTGCAGAAAGATTTCAACTTAACACTGTTTTCACTTTGAACAAATGCAAAAAGAAACCAGCTTTCATGGGTGTTCCATTTTTTCAATCTTCATAACTCAAACTTTTCTTTTTCTTGCTTCTTTTCAAGTTCAAGAAAGTAAAAATGCAATTTTTCTTCTCTGAAATTAACTTTTTTTTTTTGGTGGGTTGTTTTAAGTGAAGTACAAAGGTGCAATCTTTCTTTAATGGGTATATCTAAATTTACTGTTCTTGTTTGTTTATGAACTTTAAGGTAAAAATGGAAACATCAGTGGATTTCTTTAGGTTTTAACTGTTTTTTGAGTGCTTTTTAACATGGGTTTTCCATATATTAACTTTCTCTTTCTTGGGTTTTACAAATCAAGTAAAAAAAATCTAATAAAAATGCAAGCTTTCTTGTTAATTTTGGTGTTGTTTTGTTTTTGTTTTTAACTTGAAGCCAAGTATGTTGTTCAACTTTTGCTTTGTTTCCTTTACAGGAACAGTAGAAACAAGCAATTAATTCTCCATCAACTACTTGTTTATAGTGTTGCAAAAACACTAAATAACAAACAAACAAAGAAATCAAGATAATCATAATAATGGATTCATATGAAGCAACAAGAGTTGTGTTTACAAGGATCCAAAATTTAGACCCAGAATATGCATCCAAAATTATGGGTCTTTTGTTAATCCAAGATCACGGCGAGAAAGAAATGATCCGGTTAGCTTTTGGCCCGGAATCATTAGTTCACGCCGTGATCGTAAAAGCTCGAAAAGAACTCGGCATTTCGTCGCCTTCCACACCTTCAACACCATCTTCACCTTCACCATTTAGTCGTCAGAATTCAAACAACTCATTCGGCGGTTCGAGGGCTGTCAACAGTGGAAGCGTTAACCTTCCATCGCCTTTAAGTATACCGAGTTTGTCCTCGTCCTGGTCAAACTCGGGATACGAAGACCATCATTTGAATTGTGCAGCTCCGCCTTTTTATGGCGGAGCTGCAGCAGCTGGGGCTACTGAGCCTGATCTGATTGATGAATTACAAATTCAAGACCAACTTTCATTTCTCGATGATGGCGAAATATTTTCGCCATGGGGTGGTAGTGGTGGTGGTGGGCCACACCGCCGGAGTTCATCAGTAAATGATATATATCTAAGTGCTGATGATGCTAATGGATGGAAGCCATGTTTGTATTTTGCAAAAGGGTATTGTAAAAATGGAGCCAGTTGCCGGTTTACTCACACCGGAAATGAAGCCGCCATGGCCATTGGTTCTTTAAACAAGGTTGATATGATGGAGCAGTGCCAGGAACTGCTCCGGTCAAAATCCGCTCACCAGCAAAGGCTTTTGATGGCTGCTGCTGGTGGCGGAAGTGGGGGCGGTTCGTCCCCTAACTTTCCGTTTCCGAATAGTCCGAAATCCATGAACTTTTTACTAAATCAGCAGCCTTTGCAGTCGGATAGTCCGAGAATGGCGGCTGCAGCTGCGGCTGCATTGATGATGGGGGACGAAATGAATAAGTTCGGTCGAGCTAGACTCGACCGGAACGAATTTTCAATGGGTATGTTGAACCCGGGTTCAAGACAAATCTACCTAACTTTTCCGGCAGATAGTACTTTTAGGGAAGAGGATGTTTCGAATT
>CM067171.1:76137227-76142227 GCA_034093135.1 Erigeron breviscapus | reverse complement strand
TTTGACGGTCAACTAATGGTCGTTTGGTCTAGGTATGGTCCGAGTGGACTTTTTACCACATTGGGTATGATGGAGTAATAACTAAAGGTTAGGTATGAAACCAACAATATCGAGCAAACATTAGAACCATTTAAGTAATTAATTCTATCAAAAAATATTAGTCTTGAAGTCTTTGCCTTTCCACTTTCATAGCACACAGGTTATGTTGTATATGCATTATGCAATATGGAAAAGGTGGCAAAGATATATCATTGGTCTTGAAGTTTCGTTTCAACTCTTTACCATTGTTGTTTCATAATATCTATTTTTTACGGAAAAATTACCACAATGGTAGGATGCATGTCCAAATATAGACACCTATCAAAAACATTACCATAACGGTCAAAAGTTCCTTACTATCTAACCATATTAGTAAGAATTACTACTAGCCAATCAAATGATACCAAGTATTTTTTAAACTACATCAAACTACATCATACTTAATGAAAACTGTTTAGAAATTACATCAAGCTTCGTATTCTCTTTAAACTACATTAGATACAAAATATTACTTGTATATGCAAATCCCAATAGAAAAATTTTCATCACTAAGAACATTTACAGACAACCAATGGCAACTTTTACTGCTTATATATGTTTATCTGACATCTCCAATACCAAGTGTTTGAAACAAAAACTACTACGACGTTTTACATGGTATCACTGCTAATCATACTAGTATCACTTGATGAGGATGTATATGGGAGATCCTTCTGCTATTAATAACCTTAATGGTAAACAGTTATAGTCCTGCTTCTACATCATCAAGTTTTAGACCTTCAATAATAATGATTTTTAAGACATATTTTGGGAGTGCAGGATTAAAGAAAAAAGATCATTTGAGGGAAAGAAGAGAATACTAATACACAGGTGGAGCCCATCAAAAAATACTTAGTAATATTTGATTGGTTAATAATATTTCTTACCAAGATTGTTAGGTACTAAGGAGACCATGACCATTGTGGTAATTTTTTTAATAGGTGTCTATATTTGGAAAGAGACCCTCATATTTGATGATCATGGTAATTTTCTCTTTACGGAAAAATTACTATAAAGTAAATGGAGTTTTTGTTTAATTTTAAGTTTCAACTTTTAACAATTTATCAAAAACACATTACATCAATAAACCTAAACTACTCACCGCCACCACCACCACCACCACGACCCCCCACGCCACCGCCACCACACCACCGTCCGCCACCACCACCACCGCCATCGCCACCCCACCACCACCACCACCAATCGCCGGCACCACCGCCGCTACTGCCGCTCGCCGCCACCACCACCCGTCACCGCCACCACCACCGCCACCACCACCGCCACCACCACCACCACCACCACCACCACCACCACCACCACCACCACCACCACCACCACCACCACCACCACCACCACCACCACCACCACCACCACCACCACCACCACCACCACCACCACCACCACCACCACCACCACCACCACCACCACCACCACCACCACCACCACCACCACCACCACCACCACCACCACCACCACCACCACCACCACCACCACCACCACCACCACCACCACCACCACCACCACCACCACCACCACCACCACCACCACCACCACCACCACCACCACCACCACCACCACCACCACCACCACCACCACCACCACCACCACCACCACCACCACCACCACCACCACCACCACCACCACCACCACCACCACCACCACCACCACCACCACCACCACCACCACCACCACCACCACCACCACCACCACCACCACCACCACCACCACCACCACCACCACCACCACCACCACCACCACCACCACCACCACCACCACCACCACCACCACCACCACCACCACCACCACCACCACCACCACCACCACCACCACCACCACCACCACCACCACCACCACCACCACCACCACCACCACCACCACCACCACCACCACCACCACCACCACCACCACCACCACCACCACCACCACCACCACCACCACCACCACCACCACCACCACCACCACCACCACCACCACCACCACCACCACCACCACCACCACCACCACCACCACCACCACCACCACCACCACCACCACCACCACCACCACCACCACCACCACCACCACCACCACCACCACCACCACCACCACCACCACCACCACCACCACCACCACCACCACCACCACCACCACCACCACCACCACCACCACCACCACCACCACCACCACCACCACCACCACCACCACCACCACCACCACCACCACCACCACCACCACCACCACCACCACCACCACCACCACCACCACCACCACCACCACCACCACCACCACCACCACCACCACCACCACCACCACCACCACCACCACCACCACCACCACCACCACCACCACCACCACCACCACCACCACCACCACCACCACCACCACCACCACCACCACCACCACCACCACCACCACCACCACCACCACCACCACCACCACCACCACCACCACCACCACCACCACCACCACCACCACCACCACCACCACCACCACCACCACCACCACCACCACCACCACCACCACCACCACCACCACCACCACCACCACCACCACCACCACCACCACCACCACCACCACCACCACCACCACCACCACCACCACCACCACCACCACCACCACCACCACCACCACCACCACCACCACCACCACCACCACCACCACCACCACCACCACCACCACCACCACCACCACCACCACCACCACCACCACCACCACCACCACCACCACCACCACCACCACCACCACCACCACCACCACCACCACCACCACCACCACCACCACCACCACCACCACCACCACCACCACCACCACCACCACCACCACCACCACCACCACCACCACCACCACCACCACCACCACCACCACCACCACCACCACCACCACCACCACCACCACCACCACCACCACCACCACCACCACCACCACCACCACCACCACCACCACCACCACCACCACCACCACCACCACCACCACCACCACCACCACCACCACCACCACCACCACCACCACCACCACCACCACCACCACCACCACCACCACCACCACCACCACCACCACCACCACCACCACCACCACCACCACCACCACCACCACCACCACCACCACCACCACCACCACCACCACCACCACCACCACCACCACCACCACCACCACCACCACCACCACCACCACCACCACCACCACCACCACCACCACCACCACCACCACCACCACCACCACCACCACCACCACCACCACCACCACCACCACCACCACCACCACCACCACCACCACCACCACCACCACCACCACCACCACCACCACCACCACCACCACCACCACCACGTCACCACCACTACCAACCACCGCCGCCACCACCACACCACCACCACCACCACCACACCGTTATCTTTCTTGGGCCCATCGGGCCCTAGAACTTCTTATTTAATTCCTATTTATATGTAGGTATGCATGGTTGTTTTCATATCACAAGTTGGGTTTCTTGTAGGAGGCTATGTTTATTATGTTTTTACACTTATATGTTGTTTAATATGCTCAATATGATTGCTATTGTATATGTATTGTCGAACATGTGTCAAAGTATGTTAGGTCGCATGGTTTCTACTCTTCCCTACTCTTAATGTAGCCGGGTGATACTCAGCGGTCAGGTCTATTTTCTGTTGAAATTGTAAGAAAATTCTAATATATTTATACGGCCATTTATCTATGAACCTTTAGGGTCGCACACGAAGAATTGGGAGGGCTTAGTTGAACTTCATATAAATAACAAAAGAGCCATTATAAATGATAATAACTACAAGTTTCTAAAAATAGTTTTTGGGAAGTTTCCAAAAATAGATTTGGAAATGTCGAGCGGGTCAAACGGTCGGGCACCATCGCACCATGGGCCAACCCATTTGACCATGGGCCAAATGAGCGGACCCATGGGGGTCCGACACTAGGTCGACCGAAAAAGGGAGAGGAGAGAAAAAAATTGGGATTTTTTCTTTGTCACACATTGATTGAAAGAAGGAAACCTAAGGGTTTTCTATACTTACAAATAGAACCTTTTTTTTCTCCTTTAATCCTTACACCAAATTTCTTCCTCCCTTTTTCTTATGGGAGTTCGACACCCATTCCATGGATGGCGAGCAAACCAACTAGTTATTTTTATGGTGGGTATTTTGTTATAACTTGGAGTTATAGCTAGCACTAAGCTAAGTGCCGAAGAACCGTTCGTGTGTACGAGACTAGAGAGGAGTTCTACTTTGGGCTCTAGTACGTGACGGAGTTTTAGTCTCCGGGTTTCTACAAAGAGGTTAGTTTTCTTTCTTTGTTTTATTTATTTATTATTACTTGATTATATTGAATGCATGATAATTGTTTTATTAACTTATTCCGCACATATAATTATTTAGGTTAATTAATTATTGCATAAATAAGTTAAACTAGATTAATTTATTTGCTTAGTTATTTAATCGTAATTAATTAGGATGCTTATTAAAAAAGTTTTAATTAAACGTTTTAAATAATAAGAATTTTAATTATTTACACTTCAAACCCTAAGTTTTGAATAAACTAATTTGAGGTTCTTTCAAACTATGAACATCCAATTTAGATACAAAGTAGTTGTATAGTTAATAAAATCCCAACATTTTCTTATGCTATTTTTCGGCCGACATGTATGGAAACTAAACTCTTTACACTTTCTGACTTTTATCTCTTTGTGGCCGGAGGTCCTTATGGAAGCAGTCTCTCTACCTTTGGGTAGAGGTAAGACTGTCTACAGCTTACCTCCCCCGTACCCCGCTCAGGGATTAGGTCTTTTGTTGTTGTTGTTGTTGTTGTAGTATTAAATTTTAAGTTTCAACTTTCAAATTAATTTCAACAATTTATCAAAACCATATTACATCAATAACCTACACAACTTGTCGCCGCCACCAACACCAATCGCCGCCGCCGCT
>CM067171.1:76012227-76132227 GCA_034093135.1 Erigeron breviscapus | reverse complement strand
TTTACATTGAATTTTCATTAATTAAAATAAAAAAAAACAGAAAAAGAAAATCAACAAAATTTTTCTTGAACTTCTTTCTTCAATTCTGTCTTCGTTTTTCATCAAATCGACCTGAAAATCACAAGGATTTACTCGCGATCGTGTGCTGATCATTCTCATCTTTTCAATTTTTCGATTCGTTGAGTTTTGTTGACGGTTAATTTTCCGGCGATCTGACATATTTTCCGGCGAGCTTGAAAATCGATTTTTGTTGCCGAGGATTTGTGCGGAATCTGTTTGTGAGTATTTTGGTGGTGGTTTCGTGGTCTAATTCGAAGAAACAAGTGAGAAATCGGCATTTTAAGTTAGAAACAAGTGAGAAATCGCATTTTAAGTTTCCCGGCGAGGTGATTACTATTTTCCGGCCGCCGTGTGGTACTGTTCACCGCCGTGATTCTTGAAGAAACCTTTCCTGCAAAAAACGTTCATTTACAGATCTTGATGATGATGAGGATGATGAGATATGTATTTTAGTTAGTTGCAGAAATAGTCCTCGTTTATATGAAAAGACAGTATTACCCCTCACGTGAGGGGCACATGATGTCTTTAACGGTAAAATTAGACGGAAAGTTAACTTTGGACCAAGATTGCAACGGGTGTGATATGACAGGGATGCGTTTCGCGACTTTGCATATGTTTGTATCAAACTTGCAAAAGGTGTGATAACACAGGGACCAAAAATGCAATTCCTTCAAAAATATATAAGTTAAAGAAATTGAATGAATTAATTGTAGAAATGTCATTCTATTTATAGAGTAGTTTCTTTTAAGCTAGCGAATAGAGATAAAAAAAATGGTCTTTATGCGTCACGAGCCTCTTTTTTTCTATATGTAATTTATCTATTATTTGGCTCGTTGTCGGATGTTCTTTTAATAAAAGCTGTGGTTGGTTGTTTAACAGAAAAAGTTATAAAATTGATAATTTTATCTAGATATATAAAGTAAATATTAATTAGAACTTAAATTATAAGGATATATTAATTATTTTACATATCAAACTTTATAATTTCAAATATTCTATAACATATTTATTTTTTAAAAAAGTTCAATAAATGTTATTAAAATAGTCTAAATATATACATAAAATTTCAAATATTCTATTACATATTAACTTTTAAAAGAATTTCAATAAATGTTAAGAAAATAGTCTAAATATATACATGGAATTGACAAAACACAAATACAAAGCTGCCCTGTTTATTTTCCTGTTATTTTCCTGATTTAGAAGGTTTTTGATTTAAGTTTACAAAACGATAGTTTGTTATTTACAATACAATGGTAAGATTACAATGATGGTTTCTGATTTACAAGACGATGGGTTTATTATATTCTGACCACCGAAAAGAAACCTATAAATACAGTGGTGTGGATGTCAAAAGTAAAAACGACTACCTTAGATGTCGGTCCGTTGTTAACAATAAACTAATATTATTATCTCATATTTGAGATTTCTATGTCATAATGTATCTTCTCTTTATGAGTTTTTTGCGTTGATAGTTGTTGTATTTTTAGATTTAAATTGGTTTTAGTACTAAATTCACTTTTAAATATTGCTGGAAATCCATCGGAGAAAATGATCAAATGCCGAAATTTCGTTGGTTAAGACGACTAAAATCATTTTACAAAAATCATTAAAAGGGTTAATTTCATTTTGGTTCCTCACGCTATCACAATTTTGCAGTTTCCGTTCATGGTTAAGGAGTAAGGACGCTTATGCCCTCACGTAATTGAACGTCATTAGTACTAGGACCTTAATTGAAATATTAGCCAACTTTAGGGATACAAACTAATATTATTTACTTCAGTGATTGAAAGTGAAAAAGCTGACATCTTTAAGGACGAAAAAAGTAATTTTACTCTAATTTTTATAAAGGTTTATTATTTGAAGTCTAATTTTACTATTTTTTTAATTTGTTATGAAAAGTAATATACATTAATTAGAAATGTACGAGAAAACGTATAAAGAATAGTAAAACTTTGTATTCTTTTTATTTTCACCACAATATTTTAACCCTTTAGACTTTTAGCACTAAACTTTTATACTTTTTGATTTTCTTTTTTATTTTCACCACAACATTTTAGCTTTTATACTTATAGAACTAAACTTTTATACAAACTACTTTCATTATTCACACAAAAAATTTACTGTTCGTTTTTTAACTGTCGCGTGCAAAGAACAGTAACATTTTTGTTCTTTTAATTTTCACCACAACATTTCAACCCCTTAAACTTTTAGCACTAAACTTTTATTTTTTTGATTTTCACTACAACATTATAGCCTCTTACACTTTTAGCACTAAATTTTTATGCGAAGTACTTTCACTTTCACACAAAACTTTTATTGTTCGTTTTTTAACTGAAAAATGTCAACTTTTGTTTTATTCTTAATCATTTGAATAATAAATGTTTTCTTCAAAAAAATTGTGGTTTTTTAACCTTGATCCATACTGCATACCTATTTGTAACGCATTATCTCATCGTTATCGAAATGTCGTAACTAATATTAAAAATATTTTATTTTCATATCTTTTTCTATTATTGATATTATATTCGTAACATATTTTCTCATTCTTCTAAAAGTGTTGTTATCGGTATTAATATACTTATTTTTAGACATTTCGTTATTTCTATTAAAAAATTATTTAAATAGATTTGAATAATTTTTGTATATTAAATTGTTAATAAATGTAAGGTCTTTTAAGGCAACGTCCTATAGATATATCTTGTTTATAAAAAAAATTAAATTGTTAATAAATGTAAGGTCTTTTAAGGCAACGTCCTATAGATATATCTTGTTTATAAAAAAAAAAAAAGAGAGATGGATAAAAGGCAGCTAAGTTGTGTCCCTCACTCCTGCACGGGCTCTTAATCTCTTATTCAGTTTTTTCTATTATAAACTGCCTTTTATAACTTAATTATTATTTCAAAAATTGTCGCTTTAGATACATCATATGGTCAAAGAAATTTAAATATAACCAGTTCTGGATCATTATTTTTTTAGTTTATTATGCAACATATCTCAAATTAATTAGAAATATAAGCATGCACTATGCCGGATAATTTCGGATGTCACATTAGTGGCAAATTAATTTTCGCTTTATTAATTTGTTTGTGTTAGGTTATCTTCAATGCTAAGGATGTGTTTTGACGTCTTTCAACTGTCACATCATATCCTTACAAATCATTAAAAACATTTAATTTCAACTTTAAGCAAACAAACATCTTTACATATCATTTCTCATAAACAAACATATATGAATATTTTAAAGATATCTAAAAACATGTTCTTAACTATGGACAAATATTTATATTCTATGGATAAGCAAGGACAAACATGTTTCAATGCTATGGACAAAAAAAGACAATGATATGAAAGGATGTGTAAAAACATCTCCATTGGAAATAGCCTTATCGATTGAAAATATTATTGTTAATTTCAAAAGTTGTAATTATAAAAAAATGTATACAAATAGTAAAATACTAGATTTTAGACCCGTGTCCAATACTGGACACGGGGCTTATGATATTATCAATATTAGATCTACTTACATTTAAGTCATAAAAACTTATAATTTTGAAGATATACGGTTCCAAGTGTTATACTTTGCAAGTTGTAGTACAATAATCAAAGGTTCGTCACTGTCATTATTAGCTGAGACATATTGATGAAATTATTTGTCGTAGTCATTTCACAAGGCACATGCTACAATAATTCCTCTATTATAATTTTTTTTTAAACCAGTTGTACTCATAATGTGATATTTTAATGAAAGATAATTAAGAATTAAAATAAAACATTCTCATGTACATAACATTCAAGTATATGTCTTTGATCATGATGCGGGCCCATAACACGAATAAATTTATTTTCAATCACATGTCCTATGATAATTAGATAACAATTAGGATTGTTTTCATATTTTTTGATAACAATTAGGACTCTTGATTTGAGTGACAGTTGTAACTTTAAACATTAATACGTGTTGAGTCCCAATGTTCATTGTAAATTTGGTGATACCAAATCTGACTTATAAACACTTAGTAATCTTTTGGTTCTTGTAATCTGAACTGAGTCAGACTAAGCTGACACAGCTTACGATCTGTTTTCTGACCTAGATCATGCTTCATGTTTTGAAATTGTAATCTTATGGAAGCAAGTGTTGTTCAAGCTGCATCAACAAGGTTATAGCATTCAATCCAAGTCGAAGAGGAGGATTGAAGATAGAAGACCAAGCTGGTAGTGGAAGTCAGCTTGGGATTAGCAGTCAGCTTGGAAACACTTAGGCAGATTGGTGCTTTGACAAATGGCCCAACAACCTGGATTGTTGATAAGGACAAATGACGTGACTAGGAAGGTTCCTAGGATCCAGGTTGGTGGTTAGTTTTACATATGCGTGTCCATACTCTTATTGGATGATAAAGAATGTGTGGCAGTACGTTGGGGACCACAAGTACCATGAAAGGCACAATCAAATATTCCTTTGTCATCCAGTAGAAGAATAATACGTAGCTTTATTGGATACCAAGAGAAGAGGGGCTTTCGCCTATAAAAGCTTCATTCCTTGATTGCATATGGGTGACATTCCTGAGAATCATTCTTCACACAAAGTTTTCTTTGCTCTTACACACAGCTTAGTCTGTTTGAGATCAGCTTGGGCTGATTCTCTTGAGTAGAAACTTATTGATTGTAGTTTGTCATTTCAAAGGGTTGTTTAGATATCTGTAGGCTATCTTGTTTCCGCAACAACCTTGTAATTCTTTGTATAGATTATTTCTTAATAAAGGATTACATTGAAAACTATAATCTGTGTTCAAGAATGTTTCATTTACTTTACTGCTTTACTGTTTTATTGATTCCTGGTCTTTACTTACTGAATATATAAATTGAGTCTTTAAAACATTTTGTTAAAAGTTAGTAAAGATCAAAGTAAGTTGTATTCACCCCCCTCTATAACTGTTCTGTGTACAATATACTTTGGTATATTGATACACCGTGGGACGTATCAATGGGTATCAGAGCAGGGGTTAAGAATTAACTTGACTAGATCCTTGTTTATTTTCTTTTATAGTAAAGCATTATGTCATCTTATGTTGATAGTGGTTCTTCAACCAGACCACCCATGTTTGACAAAGATGATTTCAGTGGGTGGAAAGGTAGAATGTCTTTGTTCCTTGAATCCATCGATAACAATATGCCTGACATCCTTACGGATGGTCCTTATGTTCCTCCACAGACCCTTGTGGTAGATGTTGTGGTCAGAGATGGTCAACCAACCATTCCTGCCACAGTCAAATCAATTGTTAAGGACAAGGCAGATTGGGGGGATGAGGATAGGAGGTTGGCAAACTTGGATGTGAAGGCTAGAAATTTCATTGTCCAAGTTGTGCCCAAAGATATTTACCATTTTATTAAAATGTGTTCTACAGCTAAGAAAATGTGGGGTACTTTGACTGTCATGTTTGAGGGTTGCTCTACTTCCATGGAATCTACAATAACTACTTTAACCAGGAAGTATGAGAGATTCTTCTCTTTGAGAAATGAATCCTTGACTGACACTCATACCCGCTTTAATGCTCTAGTTAATGATTTAGCTGTTGTTGGAATAACTAAGAAAAATGATGTTTTAAAAAGTAAATTTCTTGATTCATTACCACCTAAATGGAATAGTTATATTTCTTCTGTTAAGCTAAGTTATGTTTATCATGATCTTGATCTCCCTGGACTCTTTGGTTTGCTTCATAACCAAGAGTGTTCAGAGGCTGAAAAGTTGATTGCTATGGGTGATTCTTATAGTCAGCCTGCTGCTGCACTTGTTGCCTCTGTAACTGAACAACCTAGCTCAATGAGTAATGAGATCATTCCTTGTGTTAATGTAACTGCTCATGTGATTTCTAACACTAACTCTATTTGTTCTGAATCTAAATGTGATGGATCTGATGGTGATGAACTAGCTGATGAAGTAGCTATGTTGGCTGAAAGGATCAGAAGGAGATCCTTTAGTAAGTTTAAAGGAAAAGGAAAATCTGGCCAAGCTGATAAGACCAAGAAGCCACTTGATATGTCCAAAGTCACCTGTTACAAGTGTGGCAAGACTAGACATATGGTTGGAGATTGCAGATCTAAAGAGTCTTCTCAAGCTGTGCCATCCAAAGGTGGAAGAAGTGAAAAATACTCAAAGCTCAAGACCAAATACAAAGCCTTGAAGGCACAAGTGGCTGAGCTGAGTAAGAAGATTGAAAAAGATGAGAAGAGTCTGGTAGCCAAAGACTGGGCTGAAAGTGGGTAAAAGGGATTACCCTGCTTAAACTTTTATACCAACAACAATTAACAGTACATCACAAGTAATGAGGCTGAGTGCCACATTAGTTCCCTATATGACATGCCATATAGGGTGAGCAAGCTATCCTAGCCATACAAGAAGCAAACCAAGCAACACCTAAAAACCAAGGCTATAACAACGAAACCATTTGAGTGAGATAGGCAACCTCAAACATGCACATCAACTAATACAAAGACAAGTGAGAGGGACACATTTACAAGGAAACCGAGGTTACCTCAAACATGCACATCAACCTATCCGAGTACCAGTGAGAGGGACACATTTACAAGGTACCCATAACACTTCAAACAATAACAAGAAAACTAGTTACACACATCATTTATGAGCAAAGCCTTTGGTAGATTCCAAGCAACCATCAAGTAAGCAGTTCTTGCATTATTCTTGAACCGCATCTCCAGTAGGTTCCCCATCATTTGCGATTAGACTATTGGGCAGATTCCATACATCGAGCAATCGCTTTGTACTGGAGTTACCCTTGAACTTGATTGAAGCCAACCTAAGCCGAACAGTGTCCACTATAATGTTTTTAAGAGTATTTGGAGGACGAACTGTGTTACCAAACATCCTAGTGTTCCGTTCTTGCCATATGTAGTATACAGTAGCAGCAAAGACAAGTCGACCAGCTATACTTTGTGCAGAATTGCCTTTAGATTTCGGGATAAGAGCTGCCACAATGTCATCCAAGCAATCTGTCATATTATTCAAACCCGCCATGCCTTTAAGTGATGACCACACTTGAGAAGAGTATGGGCTGAAAGTGCTACTTCATCTGATGATGAACTGTATGAAGATGCCAAGTGCTTTATGGCCAAAGAAGCCACTCAAAAGTTTGCTGAAGATCTTGTCAAAATACAACAGCAATCTGAGTCAGCTCACCAGGCATCCACTAGTCAGACTGCTTCACCTGAGGTAATTTTCTTTTCCAATCTGTCTGATAATGATAAACTGTCTAGACTAAATAGATTGGGTGATGAGGTTCTTTTACAAAAACACTTTAATCAAGAACTTAAAAAGGAAATTTCTGTGTTAAAACTTGAAGTCAGTTCTAAGAGTCACACCATTGAAAAACTAGAATCTGAAGTTAAAGCTCAAAAACAATTAAACTCTATTTTGGTTAAAGAAGCTAAAACTGCAGAAGAAAAGTTTTTGAAAGTTAAACAAATTACTGAATCATGGTGCATCTGCTCTAAGAGAACTGCTAAGTGTGTAAATGTGCAAATCCCTCATCAGATCCAAGCTATTTTTGATGGTGATTATGATAGGGCTATAGCCATAAGTGAAGTATGTGCTATGGAGCCTTGTTATCAGCCTCCTTCACCACCCAAAGTCCAAACCAAAGGGAAAAAGTCTAAACCAATCAAGTTGGTTCAGAAATCTGGTATTGGGTTTATTGATCCTGAAACTGTTGGTCAAACCATTGCTGAAGCTGTGTCTGAAGCTGATAAGGTCATTGAGTTAAGCCCTGAAGAAAGTCTTGACCTATCTAAGCTGACCATTTCTCAGTCTGTGTCAGATTCAAAGTCTAAAACAAACAATGGTAACTCAAAGAAAAACAAAAGAAAGGTAAGAGATCTTAGTGTTCCAAAAGAAAAGATAAAGCTTTCAAAGAATGAGAAGTCTGGTTCTCAAGGAAAACTATCACAAATTGAATCTGTGTCTATTTCAAAAGATACCAAGTCTGACTCTGACAAAATGATTTCAAAATATGTTGAGTATAGAAATGGTAAGGTTTCAACTGATGTTAACTTTCTGAAAAATGTGTCTGATCCTAATGTTGTTGATCAAAAGAAGTTAAGAGCTGAATGTAATAAATTTGGAATAGGCAAAGGTTTTGTTTCAAAGGAAACTCTAAATGTTGCTAAAAAGAATTTCAAATCTGGTAAAGGTCAGATCAAGCAACAATGGGTATCCAAATCTGATAAGAGTTTATGTTCTGTTTCCCAGTCTGAGTCAGACCAGATGGTCAGCTCTGGTGAACCCATCCTTGGATGGGTTCCCAAAAAGAACTAATCTCTTATTATGAATGCAGGGCAATCATGACAATAATACCTGGCACATGGACAGTCGGTGTTCCAAGCATATGACCGGATGTAAGTCCCTGCTCTGTAGCTTTAGGATTCGCGCTGGTCCTAATGTTACTTTTGGAGATGACTCTCAAGGAAAGACTGAAGGATTTGGTATACTTTCAAATGGTCCCCTTACTTTTAGAAGGGTCTCATATGTGAATGGTTTGAAGCACAATTTGATCAGTGTGAAGTGAGATTCAGATCTGATAAGGGTATTGTTCTTGATTTATATACGTAAAATTTTTCTTGTAGCAAAAAGGGATGAGTCTTTGTATTCTTTTGACATGAGGAAACCAACTGTGACAAGAGAAGTATGTTTCATGTCAAAGACTCAAGATGAGCTAAACTGGTTGTGGCACAAAAGGCTGTCTCATATGAATTTTAAAGACATCAACAAGCTGTGTAAGAAAGAATTGGTGTCTGGTCTTCCTGTGATATACTATGAGAAAAACAAGCTGTGTAGTGCTTGTGAGAAAGGCAAACAACACAAAGCTACTTTCAAGTCTAAAACATGCTCAACCATTGATAATTGTTTGGATCTGCTTCATATGGATTTATTTGGGCCAATTACTACTCCTTCATTCACTGGAATGAGGTACTCCTTGGTTATTGTTGATGAATATTCAAGATACACCTGGGTTTTCTTTCTCAAGCACAAGAGTGAAGCTGCTGACAGCATAATTCATTTTATCAAGCAAGCTGAAATTCTCTACAAGAGGCATGTAAGACAATTGAGAAGTGATAATGGTACTGAATTTAAGAATATCACTCTTAATTCATTCTGCAGTGAAAAGGGAATTTCATAAGTCTACTCAGCTTCCAGAACTCCTCAACAAAATGGTGTTGCAGAAAGAAGAAACAGAACTCTTATTGAAGCTGCCAGATCCATGATGGCTCAAAACAATGTCAAATCTCATTTCTGGGCTGAAGCAGTTCACACAACTTGCTTTACCCAGAACAGATCCCTTATTGTGAAAAGACACCAGAAGACTGCATATGAACTTCTTAGGGGGAGAAAACCATAAATTGGTTTCCTAAAAATGTTTGGGAGTCCTTGCTACATTCTAAATCAGAAAGACCATCTTGGAATGTTTGATGAGAAAGCTGATGAAGGTATCCTACTTGGATATGCAACAATGATGAAGGCATACAGAGTTTACAACAAAAGAACCAAAACAATTGAAAACTCTATGAATGTAAGTATTGGTGAAGGTTGTTCAAGTCCAGTTAACACTCCTCCTGAAGATGAAGATTTCAATTTTGAAGAACTGGCTGCACCTGAGAATGAGCCTCCAACTAATCCTCCTGTTGGATCTGATAATGCTCAAACTCAGGGGGAGCAACCAATTGAAGAAGAAGAAGATGTTCCAATCTTTGAATATGTGCAATCTGATCCAACTCCTACTAAAGAAAATATTCATAATCCATCAAATGACACTCCAACTGGCTCAGATCCTACAACTCCAATCCAAGCTGATCAGTTTACTCCACAAGATGATCATGCTGAACCTTCAAATCTGAATCAGTCTGTTGTCCAAGTTACAAACACTCCATCTCATGTAACTAAATGGACAAAGTGTCATCTAATTAATCAAATCATTGGTGATCCTCTCTCTGATGTCAAAACTAGAAGAAAAGCAACAGGCAATTTCTGCATGTTTGTTAATTTTGTGAGTAAGGTGGAACCAACTGAGGTTAATGAAGCTCTGGCAGATCCATCTTGGGTAAATGCTATGCAAGATGAACTACACAGTTTGAAAGAAATAAGGTTTGGGAACTTGTTCCAAGACCTCATCACAAAACTGTGATTGGAACCAAGTGGGTCTACAGAAATAAAATGGATGAAAGGGGTATTGTGACCAGAAACAAAGCAAGACTAGCAGCTCTTGGTTACAGACAAGAAGATGGAATTGATTATGATGAGACTTTTGCTCCTGTGGCAAGACTGGAGGCAATCAGAATGTTCTTAGCCTTCTCTGCTCATAAAGGTTTCAAATTCTATCAAATGGATGTGAAGAGTGCATTTCTGAATGGAAAATTGGAAGAAGAAGTCTATGTTGAACAACCTCCAGGTTTTGAAAATTCAAAGTTTCCTGACCATGTGTTCAAGCTTGACAAAGCTCTCTATGGCTTGATGCAAGCTCCAAGGGCATGGTATGATACTTTGTCTAAATTTCTTTTGGCTAACAAATTCAAAAGAGGTAATGTTGACAAGACTTTATTTGTGAGAAAGTATAATGGTGATATTCTACTTGTGCAAATCTATGTAGATGATATCATATTTGGGTCTAGTAGTGAAAGACTTTGCAAAAAGTTTTCTGAATTAATGTCTAAAAAGTATGAAATGAGCATGATGGGAGAACTAAACTATTTTCTAGGTTTACAAGTAAAACAGACTAAAAATGGAATTTTCATAAACCAAGGAAAATATGTTAAAGATCTCTTAAACAAATTTGGCTTTAGTAATTGCTCACCTATGAAAACTCCTATGGGAACTGGTGATAAGCTGGGTGAAGATAAAAATGGCAAATCTGTTGACACCACAACTTATAGGGGTATGATAGGATCATTACTTTACTTAACTGCTAGTAGACCAGATATTATGTTTGCTACATGTCTTTGTGCAAGATATCAAGCTAGTCCTAAAGAATCTCATCTTAAGGCTGTGAAAAGAATCTTTAGATACCTTAAAGGTAGTCCCAATCTGGGTCTTTGGTATCCCAAAGACTCATGATTTGATCTAATTGGCTATTCAGATTCTGACTTTGCAGGCTGTAAGATTGATAGAAAAAGTACTTCAGGAGCTTGTCAATTGCTTGGCAATAGACTTGTAAGCTGGTCCAGCAAAAAGCAACATTCAGTTTCAATTTCTAATGCAGAAGCTGAATATGTTGCTACAGGAAGTTGTTGCTCTCAAGTTCTTTGGATGCAATATCAGCTTCAAGACTATGGTGTCACTGCATCTAAAACTCCAATTTTTTGTGACAATACCAGTGCTATAGCAATCTCAAACAATCCTGTGCTTCATTCAAGGACCAAGCATATTGATATAAGATATCATTTCATTAGAGATCATGTGATGAAAGAAGATGTTGAACTCCACTTCATTCCAACAGAAAATCAGTTAGCAGACTTGTTTACAAAGCCTTTGGATGAATCAAGGTTCAACTATCTCATCAGTAAGCTAGGTATGTTAAATTTGTAAAAGGCAGTGAGCTAAGTAATAGCAAATCTGACCACTTAGAATTATCCTGAATTTTGAGGGTAAGCTGTGTCTGACCCAGACTACCCTTTCATACTTGGTGTATTTCCAAGTAAAAGAGGGTAAGCTGAGTCTGACCCAGCTTAGTGGTTATTTTTGTTATTAAATATCTCAGTGCGTTTTATTATTTACAATATTTTATTTAGTTTACTTATTTATCCATTTTCTATTCAATTGGTAATTGACACGTGTAGTGGCAACGGCTGGTTACTGAAAAAGTACCTCCACTACTTGTTCATCTACCAATCAAATTATTTCTCTCTCCAATTTTCAAATGGTTATTTTTGAATTATATTTGTTATAATAAAGTATATATACTCAAATTTAACCTAAACCCCCAAATCACTCTTACATTTCTCTCAATCAATCTCTCTCTTTTTCTCAAATCTGTATACTGTTCAATCGATTTTTCAAAACCCTTCTTCTAAAAAATCTTATTTTTTTATAATGGCTTCATCATCTGCTTCTCATTCTAACAACTCTCAATCAGATTCTTCTTCTGAATCTGATGTCCTATACCCAGCTCCGGTAAGCGTAAACAAGCTTTCACCCTATGTGGTGGGAGATAAGGTTGTGGTTGTTCCTGCTGATCTTGATACAGGTAAAATCAAGATTGTCAGTCTCGTTTCTGCCAATGTTCATCCTTCTTCTTGGGCTAAGGGGTATGGTGAAGTGGTGTCATTCTTATGGCACCATCCATTTGGCAAAATGTTGATTGAGCAGCCAACGGTAGTGTTCAAAGATCTCTTGTGTGAATTCTAGGCAAGCTGTTATGTTGGTCAGAACAAAGAAGGAGACCCTGTAATCTATGGCACAATCCTCAATGGTAAGAAAAAGGTATACATCTCTCTTAAGAGGATTAGGTCTGCGTTTGAGCTGTCTTATATGCTTGATGATATTTATGAAAGTTTAGTGTCTCATGCTGAAGCCAAAAGTGTTTTGGTTAATTAACATTCAAAATGGTGTTAAACGAGTCTATAATCGATCAAGTTAATCAAGAGATGTTTATTTGTGTCAAAAACATGTTTGGAAAGAAGCCTTGATCGATCAAAATCTGGAAAATTGATGAAGTTAGTCGTTTTTGGAATTCTGGACGAAAATATGATTTAATTCGTAACTGTGCCTAAGTACGTCGGAACGAAGATGAAGTTCGTACGAAGATTAAGTTCGTAAGTAAGTTCGTACGAAGATTACTTCGTAGTAATTCGTACGAAGATTTTCGTTAGTAAGTTCGTACGAAGATTACTTCGTTAGCTAAGTTCGTACGAAGATTAACTTCGTTAGTAAGTTCGTACGAAGATTAATTCGTTAGCTAAGTTCGTACGAAGATTACTTCGTTAGCTAAGTTCGTACGAAGATTAACTTCGTTAGCTAAGTTCGTACGAAGATTAACTTCGTTAGCTAAGTTCGTACGAAGATTACTTCGTTAGCAAAGTTCGTACGAAGATTAACTTCGTTAGCTAAGTTCGTACGAAGATTAACTTCGTTAGCTAAGTTCGTACGAAGATTAACTTCGTTAGCTAAGTTCGTACGAAGATTACTTCGTTAGCTAAGTTCGTACGAAGATTCTTCGTTAGTAAGTTCGTACGAAATTCTTCGTAGTAGCTTAAGTTCGTACGAAGATTCTTCGTTAGCTAAGTTCGTACGAAGATTAACTTCGTTTAAGTTCGTACGAAGATTAACTTCGTTAGCTAAGTTCGTACGAAGATTCTTCGTTAGCTAAGTTCGTACGAAGATTAATCGTTATAAGTTCGTACGAAGATTAACTTCGTTAGCTAAGTTCGTACGAAGATTCTTCGTAGTAAGTTCGTACGAAGATTAATTCGTTAGCTAAGTTCGTACGAAGATTACTTCGTTAGCTAATTCGTACGAAGATTAATTCGTTAGCTAAGTTCGTACGAAGATTCTTCGTAGTAAGTTCGTACGAAGATTAACTTCGTTAGCTAAGTTCGTACGAAGATTACTTCGTTAGCTAATTCGTACGAAGATTCTTCGTTAGTAATTCGTACGAAGATTATTCGTAGTAAGTTCGTACGAAGATTAACTTCGTTAGTAAGTTCGTACGAAGATTAACTTCGTTAGCTAAGTTCGTACGAAGATTAACTTCGTTAGCTAAGTTCGTACGAAGATTACTTCGTTAGCTAAGTTCGTACGAAGATTCTTCGTTAGTAAGTTCGTACGAAGATTTTCGAGTAGTAAGTTCGTACGAAGATTAACTTCGTTAGCTAAGTTCGTACGAAGATTAACTTCGTTAGCTAATTCGTACGAAGATTACTTCGTTAGTAAGTTCGTACGAAGATTAACTTCGTTAGCTAAGTTCGTACGAAGATTAACTTCGTTAGCTAAGTTCGTACGAAGATTCTTCGTTAGTAAGTTCGTACGAAGATTTTCGTTAGTAAGTTCGTAGAAGATTCTTCGTTAGTAAGTTCGTACGAAGATTAACTTCGTTAGCTAAGTTCGTACGAAGATTCTTCGTTAGCTAAGTTCGTACGAAGATTAACTTCGTTAGCTAAGTTCGTACGAAGGCTATTCTTCGTTAGTAAGTTCGTACGAAGATTTTCGTTAGTAAGTTCGTACGAAGATTAACTTCGTTAGCTAAGTTCGTACGAAGATTCTTCGTTAGTAAGTTCGTACGAAGATTAAAGTAGTTAGGTTTAAAAGCCTAAATTTTAATGACGAATAAAAGTGTGATTAATGTCGCGTAAAGGCTATGTAGTGCCTTTTAATGAAGGACTAATGTTGTATATGGTCAATAATGCAGTTTGTGGCCAATAATGAAGGGTTTAGAAGTCCAGGGACTGATTTTGACATAGGTTGAAATCTAAAAACGGGATTAAGACTTTGATGGGTGTAATTAGGGTTGATTAAGCAGCCATTAGCAAATAATAAAGCAATTAATCCTTTCTTGAATCCTAAAGCAATTAATCTAGTTTTTGGGTCTAACAATTGGGTATTTTGGTATTGGAATCGATCAACCATCTAGCAAGCAGGTAATCTAGTTTCTTGGGTCTAACAATTAATCCTTTCTTGAATCCTAAAGCAATTAATCCTTTCTTGAATCCTAAAGCAATTAATCCTTTCTTGAATCCTAAAGCAATTAATCCTTTCTTGAATCCTAAAGCAATTAATCCTTTCTTGAATCCTAAAGCAATTAATCCTTTCTTGAATCCTAAAGCAATTAATCCTTTCTTGAATCCTAAAGCAATTAATCCTTTCTTGAATCCTAAAGCAATTAATCCTTTCTTGAATCCTAAAGCAATTAATCCTTTCTTGAATCCTAAAGCAATTAATCCTTTCTTGAATCCTAAAGCAATTAATCCTTTCTTGAATCCTAAAGCAATTAATCCTTTCTTGAATCCTAAAGCAATTAATCCTTTCTTGAATCCTAAAGCAATTAATCCTTTCTTGAATCCTAAAGCAATTAATCCTTTCTTGAATCCTAAAGCAATTAATCCTTTCTTGAATCCTAAAGCAATTAATCCTTTCTTGAATCCTAAAGCAATTAATCCTTTCTTGAATCCTAAAGCAATTAATCCTTTCTTGAATCCTAAAGCAATTAATCCTTTCTTGAATCCTAAAGCAATTAATCCTTTCTTGAATCCTAAAGCAATTAATCCTTTCTTGAATCCTAAAGCAATTAATCCTTTCTTGAATCCTAAAGCAATTAATCCTTTCTTGAATCCTAAAGCAATTAATCCTTTCTTGAATCCTAAAGCAATTAATCCTTTCTTGAATCCTAAAGCAATTAATCCTTTCTTGAATCCTAAAGCAATTAATCCTTTCTTGAATCCTAAAGCAATTAATCCTTTCTTGAATCCTAAAGCAATTAATCCTTTCTTGAATCCTAAAGCAATTAATCCTTTCTTGAATCCTAAAGCAATTAATCCTTTCTTGAATCCTAAAGCAATTAATCCTTTCTTGAATCCTAAAGCAATTAATCCTTTCTTGAATCCTAAAGCAATTAATCCTTTCTTGAATCCTAAAGCAATTAATCCTTTCTTGAATCCTAAAGCAATTAATCCTTTCTTGATTTCTAAAGCAATTAATCCTTTCTTGAATCCTAAAGCAATTAATCCTTTCTTGATCCTAAAGCAATTAATCCTTTCTTGAATCCTAAAGCAATTAATCCTTTCTTGAATCCTAAAGCAATTAATCCTTTCTTGAATCCTAAAGCAATTAATCCTTTCTTGAATCCTAAAGCAATTAATCCTTTCTTGAATCCTAAAGCAATTAATCCTTTCTTGAATCCTAAAGCAATTAATCCTTTCTTGAATCCTAAAGCAATTAATCCTTTCTTGAATCCTAAAGCAATTAATCCTTTCTTGAATCCTAAAGCAATTAATCCTTTCTTGAATCCTAAAGCAATTAATCCTTTCTTGAATCCTAAAGCAATTAATCCTTTCTTGAATCCTAAAGCAATTAATCCTTTCTTGAATCCTAAAGCAATTAATCCTTTCTTGAATCCTAAAGCAATTAATCCTTTCTTGAATCCTAAAGCAATTAATCCTTTCTTGAATCCTAAAGCAATTAATCCTTTCTTGAATCCTAAAGCAATTAATCCTTTCTTGAATCCTAAAGCAATTAATCCTTTCTTGAATCCTAAAGCAATTAATCCTTTCTTGAATCCTAAAGCAATTAATCCTTTCTTGAATCCTAAAGCAATTAATCCTTTCTTGAATCCTAAAGCAATTAATCCTTTCTTGAATCCTAAAGCAATTAATCCTTTCTTGAATCCTAAAGCAATTAATCCTTTCTTGAATCCTAAAGCAATTAATCCTTTCTTGAATCCTAAAGCAATTAATCCTTTCTTGAATCCTAAAGCAATTAATCCTTTCTTGAATCCTAAAGCAATTAATCCTTTCTTGAATCCTAAAGCAATTAATCCTTTCTTGAATCCTAAAGCAATTAATCCTTTCTTGAATCCTAAAGCAATTAATCCTTTCTTGAATCCTAAAGCAATTAATCCTTTCTTGAATCCTAAAGCAATTAATCCTTTCTTGAATCCTAAAGCAATTAATCCTTTCTTGAATCCTAAAGCAATTAATCCTTTCTTGAATCCTAAAGCAATTAATCCTTTCTTGAATCCTAAAGCAATTAATCCTTTCTTGAATCCTAAAGCAATTAATCCTTTCTTGAATCCTAAAGCAATTAATCCTTTCTTGAATCCTAAAGCAATTAATCCTTTCTTGAATCCTAAAGCAATTAATCCTTTCTTGAATCCTAAAGCAATTAATCCTTTCTTGAATCCTAAAGCAATTAATCCTTTCTTGAATCCTAAAGCAATTAATCTTTCTTGAATCCTAAGATTAATTTTACGTAGTCAGTCTTAAGGTCGTTCGAGAGTCCGTTTAAGATTCCAAATGACTTATACTTTATATGTTAATGAACGATAGGTGTCGGAGGTTACTGATAAGCATTATTAGCTACTTGTTTGTGCGCGTGTACTACAACCAGGTAAGATACACTACTTTGACACGCTGGGGGATCAACTAAAAGCTGGTTTCAAATCGTAAACACTTCCATTCGGTACCTTATTATTGCATGTGGGCATATGGGTTACTTGGGAGGTATTATGGGTTATGCAGTTGACCATGAGACCTGAGATGCAGTCCCTATTGTAGTGTAATGCAGTATATGTGTGAAATTGAGCTCATAAAACAGATGCAGTGAAAAGTGTTAAGCTTAACCCGTACTAGCCTTAGCCGGGCAAGTGCGTAGATGCAGTTGTTGCTTGGGTGGCTCCTCGCAACATGGTCTCTATAACGCAGGGCGAGTAATACGAGGGGTTTGACCAACCTACATATACGGATTACTCAAGGATTGGCTTGCCATTCCTTAACGACGTAAGATGAGTAGTCTTTTGACTGATCATCCAGTCGGGTGTGATGCAGGGCACACTTATATGCAGTTAACGAAGATACGTGTGACAATGTGTGAACTAATGCAGGATAGGCACATTTAGGATGATTATCCTAATTGAAACGAAGTTGAAATGCAGTATATGTGTGAAATTGAGCTCATAAAACAGATGCAGTGAAAAGTGTTAAGCTTAACCCGTACTAGCCTTAGCCGGGCAAGTGCGTAGATGCAGTTGTTGCTTGGGTGGCTCCTCGCAACATGGTCTCTATAACGCAGGGCGAGTAATACGAGGGGTTTGACCAACCTACATATACGGATTACTCAAGGATTGGCTTGCCATTCCTTAACGACGTAAGATGAGTAGTCTTTTGACTGATCATCCAGTCGGGTGTGATGCAGGGCACACTTATATGCAGTTAACGAAGATACGTGTGACAATGTGTGAACTAATGCAGGATAGGCACATTTAGGATGATTATCCTAATTGAAACGAAGTTGAAATGCAGTATATGTGTGAAATTGAGCTCATAAAACAGATGCAGTGAAAAGTGTTAAGCTTAACCCGTACTAGCCTTAGCCGGGCAAGTGCGTAGATGCAGTTGTTGCTTGGGTGGCTCCTCGCAACATGGTCTCTATAACGCAGGGCGAGTAATACGAGGGGTTTGACCAACCTACATATACGGATTACTCAAGGATTGGCTTGCCATTCCTTAACGACGTAAGATGAGTAGTCTTTTGACTGATCATCCAGTCGGGTGTGATGCAGGGCACACTTATATGCAGTTAACGAAGATACGTGTGACAATGTGTGAACTAATGCAGGATAGGCACATTTAGGATGATTATCCTAATTGAAACGAAGTTGAAATGCAGTATATGTGTGAAATTGAGCTCATAAAACAGATGCAGTGAAAAGTGTTAAGCTTAACCCGTACTAGCCTTAGCCGGGCAAGTGCGTAGATGCAGTTGTTGCTTGGGTGGCTCCTCGCAACATGGTCTCTATAACGCAGGGCGAGTAATACGAGGGGTTTGACCAACCTACATATACGGATTACTCAAGGATTGGCTTGCCATTCCTTAACGACGTAAGATGAGTAGTCTTTTGACTGATCATCCAGTCGGGTGTGATGCAGGGCACACTTATATGCAGTTAACGAAGATACGTGTGACAATGTGTGAACTAATGCAGGATAGGCACATTTAGGATGATTATCCTAATTGAAACGAAGTTGAAATGCAGTATATGTGTGAACGTGTGATGTGTGTTGTGCCTAATAAAACTTGTCTAATAATGAAGATTGTTTTAATTGGACAAATGCTTTTAAATTAAGTGTTATCTTACTTAGCTATTCTTATAGCTAACACTTGCTTCTTAATGTGGTTGTTCCCTCAGGTTTAGCTTGATGGAAACTAGATGCAGGACGTGTGAGCTTGGGTAGATGCAATGCAGGAGCCTTAGCTACCCTTAGACGATGCTTTCTTTAGACATTCGTTACATTTCGTATTTAATGTCGAATTTATGTAGTGATGTGTGAACGGTTGTTTTATGTTGGGCAACCGTTGGGTTTTCATTTGAACTATTGTTTGATATGGCATGTAACACCAAATAAATGCAGAAACCGAAATGTTTCTATCGGTTTTGACTTTTACAGTCTTTACTTCCGCAATTTAACACCGTTAGGTGAAAAGTTTTTGAAAACCCATATTTTTAAACGACGGGTGTTACAAGTTGGTATCAGAGAAGTAGTTTAAGTGAACCAAGGCCTATTGACCATAGGATTTGGACTTAAACTTAAGGTGTGCATGCTAGGTACTCGTAGGATGCCTTAGCTAGAGATGACATGTGATGTAGGATGGGTTGGGATGAGTGCGAGTGTGATAGGGCTTACGAGATGTTTACGTTACGATGATATGTTTTAGCCTTATCTCGACGAGCTTTTTGTTTTATTTTGCGCTTATCGACTCCACCATTTTATTGAAGGAAAATGGTTAACACTCGCAACCGCAACATCCAACGCGACGGAGCTACTGCTAGCGTTACTCCACCTGTCCATCCGGGTGCAGGTGCTTCTAATGCTGCTAATGCTAATGTGAATCGTGTGAACCCCCGCCGTGTTAATCAACCAGGCTCATTGGGTCCGATGCCTCCACCACCTGGCAATCCTCCGAGAGTTAACGATGTAGTGGTGGATCAGATTCCCAATCAGACGGAGATGTATAATCTTGTGCTAACTCTTCAGGCCCAGTTGGCCCAAACGCAAGAACAGTTGAATCAGGCGTTGGCAGCTAACGCAGAAGGAACTGGTAACAGTCACTCTGTGCCTTCTCATCACACTGAGCCACCGGTCGATGATGTTGTTATTCCCCATGCTAATGTTAATGTGGTTCCTCCTAATGATGTTCACGCCCCTCGATTCAAGTTTGAAAGTTTCCAGAAGTGTGGAGCTCAGAAATTCTATGGAACACTTAATGCAGTAGGTTGCATGGAATGGCTTGATGATACTGAGATGGTTTTTGAAGCTTGTGATTGTCCCGAGGATAAGAAAGTGTTGTGTGCTAGTAGGATGTTGAAAGAAGGTGCTCGGGACTGGTGGAAGAGCATTACTATTTCGATGACTCCGGCTATGGTAACTGCTATTACGTGGGCTGACTTTAAGCAGAAATTCATTGAGGAATATATTGGAGTACATGAGCAGCGTAAAATGGAAAAAGAGTTCCGTGCTTTGACAGCTGAAGTTGGCAAAATTAATGATTATGCTCGTTCCTTTATGGAGAAGATGAAGTTCGTAGGCCATCTGTTCCGTACTGATGCAGATCAGGTTGCTTGCTATGTTGATGGTTTGCCTCCGAGTTATCGAGGTATCTGCAGGCAGCACAAGACTCTGACTGAAGCAATCAAGGAGTCTAAAAAGCTTGATGATGATTTTGCTTCGGACAAGAAAGTAGTTGAGAAAGTCGACGACAAGAAAGTGGGATTTAAAAGAAGGTCAAATTGGTCTTCCAATAACAATAATAATAAGAAGTTCCGTGGAAGTGGTAGTTCGAGCGGTGACAAAGATAAAAAGAAGAATGGGTCATGGTGTACATTTTGCAAGACAATTCATGAAGGGCATTGTACCGACAAGACAAGAAGGTGCCATAAGTGTGGGAAGTCGGGACATCTTGCCACTGACTGTAGGGACAAGACTCGTTGCTACAAGTGCCAAGAAACGGGTCATCTCATTGCCGATTGTCCACAGATGAAGAATGCTGGAAAGAAGACCGCCACGACAGCAACAAAAGTGAGAGCTCTTCAAATGACGGTTGATGACGCAAGGAACAACGATGAAGTGGTAAGTGGTACTTTCCTTGTTAATTCAAAGCCTGCCTCTGTTTTATTTGATTCAGGTGCAAATAGGTCGTTTGTGTCCACATTATTTGCTCCTAAGCTAGAAAGAGTCACTACTCCCTTAGATTGTTCATTAGAGGTAGAAATTGCTAATGGTACGGTTAATAATATACGTGTGGGATATGACGATTGTGACATTGAGATTGAAGGTTGTTCTTTCCCAGTTCAACTATTGCCTACTACCTTAGGTGGTTTTGATGTAGTGATTGGTATGGATTGGTTGGCTAGAAATGAAGCTAGTATTTTATGTTCCCAAAAGATAATTCGATTGCCTATATCCGAGGGTAAAGTGATAACGGTGTATGGAGACAAGAAGAGAGGAGGAATAAAGATTATTAGTATGATGAAAGCTATTAAATGTATAAGGAAAAACAAGAGCCATTTCTTGGCTTATGTCATAGATGCAAGAAAAGAGAAGTCTTCAATCGCTAGTGTTGAGGTAGTATCAAATTTCCCCGATGTGTTTCCCGATGATCTACCAGGTATTCCTCCCGATCGTGAAGTTACTTTTCAGATAGATCTTATTCCCGGTGCTACACCCGTTGCTAAAGCACCTTACCGATTAGCTCCTACAGAAATGAAGGAATTAATGACGCAACTACAGGAGTTACTTGACAAGGGGTTCATACAACCTAGTTCCTCGCCTTGGGGAGCTCCGGTTCTCTTTGTTAAGAAGAAGGATGGATCAATGCGCATGTGTATTGACTACCGTGAGTTGAACAAACGAACGGTCAAGAATAAGTATCCTCTCCCGAGAATTGATGATCTTTTTGATCAACTACATGGTGCTTCGTATTTTTCAAAGATTGATTTGCGGTCCGGTTATCATCAGTTAAAGGTAAAGAAGGAAGATGTAGCAAAGACAGCTTTCCGGACTAGATATGGTCATTATGAGTTCTTGGTCATGCCATTTGGGTTGACCAATGCTCCAGCCGCGTTTATGGACTTAATGAATCGGGTATGCCGCCCCTTTCTAGATCATTTTGTTATTGTGTTTATTGACGATATTTTGATCTATTCTAAGTCAGAGGATGAACACCGTGAGCATTTGAAAGCAGTTTTGGAGGTGTTGAGGGAGAAGAAGTTGTACGCAAAGTTTTCTAAATGTGAGTTTTGGCTCCGAGAAGTGCAGTTTCTTGGTCATGTTATTACATCGGAAGGTATTAAAGTAGATCCTTCAAAGATTGAAGCTGTTTCAAAGTGGGAGCAGCCAAAGACTCCTACCGAGATTAAGAGTTTTCTTAGTTTGGCTGGGTATTATAGAAGGTTTATTCAGGATTTTTCCCGAATAGCCAAGCCTATGACGGAATTAACAAAGAAGGGTGTGAAGTACGAGTGGACTGAAAAGCAGGAAAATGCATTCCAAACGTTGAAAAAGAAGTTGTGTGAAGCTCCTATCCTTGCCTTGCCTGAAGGTACTGATGATTTAGTGGTATATAGCGATGCTTCTATTACGGGTTTGGGTTGTGTTTTAATGCAGAGAGACAAAGTGATTGCCTATGCTTCACGTCAGTTGAAGCCTCATGAGAAGAATTACCCTACCCATGATCTTGAGCTAGCGGCGGTTGTGTTTGCATTGAAATTATGGAGACATTACTTATATGGTACTAAATGCACACTTTACACCGACCATAAGAGTTTACAATATATGTTTACTCAAAGGAGATGAATGTGAGACAAAGAAGGTGGATGGAATTACTTAAAGACTATGATTGTGAAATCAAATACCATCCGGGTAAAGCCAATGTAGTGGCGGATGCACTAAGTAGGAAAGTGCAAAGCTCTTCCTGTAAGTTGATGAGCATGCAAGTTCAGGCCAAGTCGGGTCTATTAGATCGAATTAAAGAAGCACAAGAGATGGCATTAATGAAGGATAATATTGATAACGAGAGTATTGGGAAGAAGAAACGACTTGTGATGGAGACTAATAGCCGTGGGTTTAAAACATACAAGGGTCGCATTTGGGTGCCACTGCTTGGTGGTAACCGAGAGTTGATCCTTGAAGAGGTCCATAGAAGTAGGTATTCGATGCATCCCGGTGTCACCAAAATGTATGCAGATTTGAAGCCGATTTATTGGTGGCCGGATATTAAAGGTGAAGTAGCTCATTTTGTAGCAAAGTGTTTGACATGTGCACGTGTGAAAACGGACCATAAAAAGCCGTATGGTTTGTTGCATCAATTAGAAATTCCCGAGTGGAAATGGGATCATATCACGATGGACTTTGTAACGAAGCTACCTAAAACGCCGAAAGGGAATGATATGATTTGGGTGATTGTAGATAGATTGACGAAGAGTGCTCATTTTCTAGCTACCCGACAAGATGTGCCTTTAACGAAGATGGCGAAGTTGTACATTGATGAAGTAGTTGCGAAACATGGAGTTCCTTTATCTATTGTTTCGGATCGAGACTCGAGGTTTGTGTCAAACTTTTGGAAGGGTCTTCAACGGGAGTTGGGTAGTAGAATAAATTTGAGTACCGCCTATCATCCCCAAACCGATGGGCAAAGTGAGAGAACCATTCAAACCTTGGAGGATATGTTGAGAACGTGTGTACTTGAATACGGTGGAGCATGGGATGAACACTTGAAGTTGATTGAATTTGCTTATAATAATAGTCACCATGCAAGTATTGGGATGCCACCATTTGAAATGTTATATGGAAGGAGATGTAGGACTCCAAGTTGTTGGATGGAGCCCGGTGAAAAGCAGTTGACCGGTCCCGAAATTATTGAAATTACCTCTGAAAAGGTTAATGTAGCTAAAGAAGCCTTACGTGTGGCAAGAGAAAGGCAGAAAACATATGCAGATAAGAAAAGGAGACCGATTGAGTTTAATGTTGGTGATTTAGTGATGCTGAAAGTATCACCTTGGAAAGGAGTTATCCGATTTGGAAAGAAGGGAAAGTTGAGTCCACGTTTCATTGGACCTTTTAAAGTGGTGAAGCGCATTAAAGATGTGGCATATCAGTTGGAATTACCTCCAGAATTGGATGGAATTACTTAAAGACTATGATTGTGAAATCAAATACCATCCGGGTAAAGCCAATGTAGTGGCGGATGCACTAAGTAGGAAAGTGCAAAGCTCTTCCTGTAAGTTGATGAGCATGCAAGTTCAGGCCAAGTCGGGTCTATTAGATCGAATTAAAGAAGCACAAGAGATGGCATTAATGAAGGATAATATTGATAACGAGAGTATTGGGAAGAAGAAACGACTTGTGATGGAGACTAATAGCCGTGGGTTTAAAACATACAAGGGTCGCATTTGGGTGCCACTGCTTGGTGGTAACCGAGAGTTGATCCTTGAAGAGGTCCATAGAAGTAGGTATTCGATGCATCCCGGTGTCACCAAAATGTATGCAGATTTGAAGCCGATTTATTGGTGGCCGGATATTAAAGGTGAAGTAGCTCATTTTGTAGCAAAGTGTTTGACCCAATGAAGAGAATAGTAGACGAACCGGTAGCGATACTTGGAAGAAAGCAAAAGAAGTTACGCCGAAAAGTGATTGAACTTGTCTTGATAAAGTGGAAGCATAATCATGGAGAAAGCTTGACTTGGGAAACTGAAGCAGTAATGAAGGAGAAATATCCCGAGTTGTTCCTATCTGATGAGATTCCGGGGACGGAATCCTCTTAAGGGGGAGGTATTTGTAACATCCCGAACTTTTATTTAATGTTTGACTAATGCCGTTAAGTCAATTTGGGGTGTCGTTAAGTCTTTACTTAATATTTGAATGTAGTTATGTGTGGTTAACGTAGATAAAGTAGTTAGGTTTAAAAGCCTAAATTTTAATGACGAATAAAAGTGTGATTAATGTCGCTTAAAGGCTATGTAGTGCCTTTTAATGAAGGACTAATGTTGTATATGGTCAATAATGCAGTTTGTGACCAATAATGAAGGGTTTAGAAGTCCAGGGACTGATTTTGACATAGGTTGAAATCAAAAAACGGGATTAAGGCTTTGATGGGTGTAATTAGGGTTGATTAAGCAGCCATTAGCAAATAATAAAGCAATTAATCCTTTCTTGAATCCTAAAGCAATTAATCTAGTTTTTGGGTCTAACGATTGGGTATTTTGGTGTTGTAAATCGATCATCGAGTCAAGCATAAGCCATTTAGCAACTAATAACTCATACACAAAGTTTCTAATCCATTTCTTGAATCTAAAGCAATTAATCCTTTCTTGAATCCTAAAGCAATTAATCCTTTCTTGAATCCTAAAGCAATTAATCCTTTCTTGAATCCTAAAGCAATTAATCCTTTCTTGAATCCTAAAGCAATTAATCCTTTCTTGAATCCTAAAGCAATTAATCCTTTCTTGAATCCTAAAGCAATTAATCCTTTCTTGAATCCTAAAGCAATTAATCCTTTCTTGAATCCTAAAGCAATTAATCCTTTCTTGAATCCTAAAGCAATTAATCCTTTCTTGAATCCTAAAGCAATTAATCCTTTCTTGAATCCTAAAGCAATTAATCCTTTCTTGAATCCTAAAGCAATTAATCCTTTCTTGAATCCTAAAGCAATTAATCCTTTCTTGAATCCTAAAGCAATTAATCCTTTCTTGAATCCTAAAGCAATTAATCCTTTCTTGAATCCTAAAGCAATTAATCCTTTCTTGAATCCTAAAGCAATTAATCCTTTCTTGAATCCTAAAGCAATTAATCCTTTCTTGAATCCTAAAGCAATTAATCCTTTCTTGAATCCTAAAGCAATTAATCCTTTCTTGAATCCTAAAGCAATTAATCCTTTCTTGAATCCTAAAGCAATTAATCCTTTCTTGAATCCTAAAGCAATTAATCCTTTCTTGAATCCTAAAGCAATTAATCCTTTCTTGAATCCTAAAGCAATTAATCCTTTCTTGAATCCTAAAGCAATTAATCCTTTCTTGAATCCTAAAGCAATTAATCCTTTCTTGAATCCTAAAGCAATTAATCCTTTCTTGAATCCTAAAGCAATTAATCCTTTCTTGAATCCTAAAGCAATTAATCCTTTCTTGAATCCTAAAGCAATTAATCCTTTCTTGAATCCTAAAGCAATTAATCCTTTCTTGAATCCTAAAGCAATTAATCCTTTCTTGAATCCTAAAGCAATTAATCCTTTCTTGAATCCTAAAGCAATTAATCCTTTCTTGAATCCTAAAGCAATTAATCCTTTCTTGAATCCTAAAGCAATTAATCCTTTCTTGAATCTAAAGCAATTAATCCTTTCTTGAATCCTAAAGCAATTAATCCTTTCTTGAATCCTAAAGCAATTAATCCTTTCTTGAATCCTAAAGCAATTAATCCTTTCTTGAATCCTAAAGCAATTAATCCTTTCTTGAATCCTAAAGCAATTAATCCTTTCTTGAATCCTAAAGCAATTAATCCTTTCTTGAATCCTAAAGCAATTAATCCTTTCTTGAATCCTAAAGCAATTAATCCTTTCTTGAATCCTAAAGCAATTAATCCTTTCTTGAATCCTAAAGCAATTAATCCTTTCTTGAATCCTAAAGCAATTAATCCTTTCTTGAATCCTAAAGCAATTAATCCTTTCTTGAATCCTAAAGCAATTAATCCTTTCTTGAATCCTAAAGCAATTAATCCTTTCTTGAATCCTAAAGCAATTAATCCTTTCTTGAATCCTAAAGCAATTAATCCTTTCTTGAATCCTAAAGCAATTAATCCTTTCTTGAATCCTAAAGCAATTAATCCTTTCTTGAATCCTAAAGCAATTAATCCTTTCTTGAATCCTAAAGCAATTAATCCTTTCTTGAATCCTAAAGCAATTAATCCTTTCTTGAATCCTAAAGCAATTAATCCTTTCTTGAATCCTAAAGCAATTAATCCTTTCTTGAATCCTAAAGCAATTAATCCTTTCTTGAATCCTAAAGCAATTAATCCTTTCTTGAATCCTAAAGCAATTAATCCTTTCTTGAATCCTAAAGCAATTAATCCTTTCTTGAATCCTAAAGCAATTAATCCTTTCTTGAATCCTAAAGCAATTAATCCTTTCTTGAATCCTAAAGCAATTAATCCTTTCTTGAATCCTAAAGCAATTAATCCTTTCTTGAATCCTAAAGCAATTAATCCTTTCTTGAATCCTAAAGCAATTAATCCTTTCTTGAATCCTAAAGCAATTAATCCTTTCTTGAATCCTAAAGCAATTAATCCTTTCTTGAATCCTAAAGCAATTAATCCTTTCTTGAATCCTAAAGCAATTAATCCTTTCTTGAATCCTAAAGCAATTAATCCTTTCTTGAATCCTAAAGCAATTAATCCTTTCTTGAATCCTAAAGCAATTAATCCTTTCTTGAATCCTAAAGCAATTAATCCTTTCTTGAATCCTAAAGCAATTAATCCTTTCTTGAATCCTAAAGCAATTAATCCTTTCTTGAATCCTAAAGCAATTAATCCTTTCTTGAATCCTAAAGCAATTAATCCTTTCTTGAATCCTAAAGCAATTAATCCTTTCTTGAATCCTAAAGCAATTAATCCTTTCTTGAATCCTAAAGCAATTAATCCTTTCTTGAATCCTAAAGCAATTAATCCTTTCTTGAATCCTAAAGCAATTAATCCTTGTTTGAATCCAAAGCAATTAAATCCTTTCTTGAATCCTAATGTAGTATCTTGATATGCATGATATATAGAAATGAAGTTGATGTGTGATATGCATGCTTGACTTGTGCGCCTAGTTCACTAGACTTGCTAGGTTGCTATGTCACTTGCACGTTTAAGGATCCAAACGTAATGAAGTTAAAGTGTGTGAATGTCTAGGAATGTGTGTTACCTAGACTATATGTGTGTGAATGTTTGGGAATGCAGGGACCCAATCTATATGTGTGAAATTGAGCTCATAAAACAGATGCAGTGAAAAGTGTTAAGCTTAACCCGTACTAGCCTTAGCCGGGCAAGTGCGTAGATGCAGTTGTTGCTTGGGTGGCTCCTCGCAACATGGTCTCTATAACGCAGGGCGAGTAATACGAGGGGTTTGACCAACCTACATATACGGATTACTCAAGGATTGGCTTGCCATTCCTTAACGACGTAAGATGAGTAGTCTTTTGACTGATCATCCAGTCGGGTGTGATGCAGGGCACACTTATATGCAGTTAACGAAGATACGTGTGACAATGTGTGAACTAATAATGCAGATAACGAAGATATGTGTGATAATGTGGGAACTAATGTAGGATAGGCACATTTAGGATGATTATCCTAATTGATATGAAGCTGAAATGCAGTATATGTGTGAACGTGTGATGTGTGTTGTGCCTAATAAAACTTGTCTAATAATGAAGATTGTTTTAATTGGACAAATGCTTTTAAATTAAGTGTTATCTTACTTAGCTATTCTTATAGCTAACACTTGCTTCTTAATGTGGTTGTTCCCTCAGGTTTAGCTTGATGGAAACTAGATGCAGGACGTGTGAGCTTGGGTAGATGCAATGCAGGAGCCTTAGCTACCCTTAGACGATGCTTTCTTTAGACATTCATTACATTTCGTATTTAATGTCGAATTTATGTAGTGATGTGTGAACGGTTGTTTTATGTTGGGCAACCGTTGGGTTTTCATTTGAACTATTGTTTGATATGGCATGTAACACCAAATAAATGCAGAAACCGAAATGTTTCTATCGGTTTTGACTTTTACAGTCTTTACTTCCGCAATTTAACACCGTTAGGTGAAAAGTTTTTGAAAACCCATATTTTTAAACGACGGGTGTTACACTGATGCTACCCAACCATCCAAACAGGGTGAAGGTATTGAAACAAAGACCTCCCCCCGAGGTCATACTGTGTCTCCACCTAAATCGCCATCATCAGCCTCCCAAAAGGTTGATGATATCATTAAAGGGAAAACAATGGATTCAGCCCAGATCCAACATGAGTCAGAGTCAATGCACGTCATTTCTGAGGATGTTCAGCAAAAGGAGAGAAGTATTGAACGCACTTGTGACACTTCTTCTCCTCCCCAAGCTGATCAGACTCCTTCATTCTTACACTCTGAGTCTGCACAGGCTGTCAATGCCCCTTCTAGATTATAAGGAGGGGTACATGCCTCAATTACTCTCCCTCAGGATGCTTTGGTGCAACAACACACCATTGTTGAAGGGCAATCCTCTACACTTAACATTACACCTGCAGGATCTGTGTCTGCATCTGTCCTTGGACAGAGGGATCCTGTAGGTTACTTGGCTGTTTTTAAGGCAGTCATGTCAGCCCCATGTGCAGCAATGGGAACCATCGGTGGTCCTCACGATGCTGATGAGAATATAGTCACTATCTCCGGAAGTGACTCTTCATTCGATGATGTGCTTGCCCATCCATCCTCAAGGGATGATCTGATGGAAGATGCCAGTGGAGGAGTTGATCAATCTCATGATCAACATATTCCCACTGGACCTCAGCCTGAATTACAAGTCAATCCTTCTCAGGCTGATCAGCACATTGTCATTTCTGACAGATCTGCTCATGAGACTCACTCTCATGAGAAAATTCACCAAAACTCCCTTAGCCTCCACCCCCTTCTATATATGCCCAATGACCCTGATTTTAAGGATTGGAGGCTGCTCTTTCCAGAGTTAGTGGCATTTAGGCCAACTGCAAGTCCTTCCCAAGCTGCCACTATCTCATTTTCAGATGTGGTGGGTCAGCTCACTGAGTTCACTTCAACCTATAAGGTTGAGAGCTCAAAGCTGACTAAATGCTTGGAAAAGATCCAAGAGGATCAGGAATTGACGGTTAAAAAGGTGGAGAAGCTGTGTCAAGATCAGACTGCACCGGAAGAAAATTTTAAGAAGGCAGTTGACTTAATGCAGCAGAACCAAACCAAGCTGACAGAGTCTCTTGATGGTCTCACAAAAGCCATCAATGAGGAAAAGGAATTAAACAAGAGCACTCTGGGTCAGTTTGAGAAGAATGCAAACAAGTTTACAAGAGAAGTCACCATTGAGCTTAAAGCAGCCAACAAATCTCAAGCTGAATTCAAGAAAGAGTTGGTTGAAGTCTCAAAGGGTGTTAAAACAAATATTGGATCCCTCCATGCTGGTTATGTTGACCTATTTAGAGCCTGTTGTGTAAATAATGTCAAAATTGACTTGCTCAACCATAAACTCAGTGGAATCTTTGCCACTCCAGTTAGCTCTTTCCCTGGTGATGATGACAAAAAGGGGGAGAAGAGTGCTGCTGAAGTTGAGCAAGAAGAACTTGAAAAAGAGAAAGAGAAAATTCAAGTGGAAAAACAAGTTGCTGAGTATTTGAGGAAGTTAGATGAGAGGCAGAAAAAGGCTAGAGCTGAGGGGGAGGCCAATGATAGGAGACTTGTTGTGTTTGATTCAAATAAAGAAGTGGTGGATGATAAGGAGGAAGCTGATAAAGAGATAAAAATACCAGAATCTGAGTCTGGTGGTGAAAAGATTGTTGGAAGTGTAAATGAAGAGGCTGGTGAGAAGGGTGAAACAATTGAGGGGGAGACTGATGTTGTTATGAATATTGTTGGAGAGATAAGGAAGGAATATTCTGTGGAAAAAGTTGTGAAAGATGGAAAGTCTTCCCAAGCTGACCCTGTTCAAGCTGTGTCATCTCAAGCTGACCCAGCTCCCAAAGAAAAACTGGTAGAATCTTCTTCCAGTGAAGACAACACTACACTGAACCAATTTATGTTGAAGAAAAGGCCTAGTGAAGCTGGTTCAAGTAGTGTAAAGGTTCTAACTGATGAAGAAAAAGATTGGGAGGCTGCAAGGCAACAGGCTGAACTGTTAGGTGTAACAGTTAAGGTGGCATACAACTTGATAGTGGAAGATAGAAGAAGAGAGAATCCGAAAAAGACCCAATCTGATCCAGAGATTGCCAAGATTCTTCAACAAACATTGAATAAAGAAGATGAAGAAGAACTTGCAGTTGTGAGATCAAAGAAAAATGAAGGAAAGGGCAAAGGCAAAAAGAAAGTGGTGGTTCACTCAAAACCATCACATAAGCTGAAAGATGTGAAGGCAAGTGCAGAATTCCATGATCAGTGGGAAGCTCTGGAGAAGAGGAAGGTGACTGAAAGAATTAAGTATAGAAGATATCCAGAGTTGATCACTAAGTGTCAATTAAAAAGGAAAAGATGACAGTCCATCCCTTGCATCAGGATCACAAGAGAAGGTTATGAAACAAGTAATGAAACTTGTGATCTTGACAAGCTATTTGATTTGGGATACATTGAGTGGGTTGAGTTGCACAACATCATTACTGGTATGCCTGGCATTCATCAAGAGACAGTCTTGGAAGCCATTGAAAAGAAGTTTGCTATAATTGTTAAATTCAAGATTGACATCACTGGACTTCCAAGACCAAAAGCTTATGATATGGATGATGAAGATGAGTCAGATGAGCCACTTAAAAAGAAAAGGAGAAGACTTGGAAGAATTAATGCTCCTGAAGGTGATCATACAGATTTCCTCAAGAACTTGAACCCTTCAGAGTTGCTTGATCTACTGTCTCCTAAAGCTCTTGACAAGATTCCGAGTCATCTTGATCTGTCTCTACCTGCTGGTGTTACAAATGCAAGAAGTGGGTTGTTCATAACTGAACCAGAGCATGGAATGTACTTCATAAATGCAAGAGGCCAATTGGTGTTCCAAAGGACTGCTGAGCTGAAAAAGGTACCACATATGCACCTATTTACCTTGTACAGATTCTGTGTTAATTTTAGTGAACAAGGTAATGGGTATGAGCAGTTCCTCATCGATGAGGGTCTAGATAGAAAATTGAATGTGACTATTGCCCCATCATATGAAGTAAAACAAGAAGCAGTAGAAATGATTGGGGAATAGGTACTTATGATTGTAATATTGTTCTAATTCTCAATATATGCAAAGTAGTTGTACAATTTGTGTTTTCTTGTTCAAACTTAATATCAGATTAAAAGAACCCAAAAGATTCAAAGGGTCACAAGCTGTTAGTCATATTTTACTTTGATTATTTGTAAGCTGATAGTTAGAAGTGTGTTGGGTTTTTGTCATCATCAAATAGGGGGAGATTGTTGAGTCCCAATGTTTATTGTAAATTTGGTGATGACAAATCTGACTTATAAACACTTAGTAATCTTTTGGTTCTTGTAATCTGATCTGGGTCAGACTAAGCTGACACAGCTTACGATTTGTTTCTGACCCAGATCATGCTTCATGTTTTGAAATTGTAATCTTATGGAAGCAAGTGTTGTTCAAGCTGCATCAACAAGGTTATAGCATTCAATCCAAGTCGAAGAGGAGGATTGAAGATAGAAGACCAAGCTGGTAGTGGAAGTCAGCTTGGGATTAGCAGTCAGCTTGGAAACACTTAGGCAGATTGGTGCTTTGACAAATGGCCCAATCTGTGTCTGACAATCAAGTGAAGATAACAACCTAGATTGTTGATAAGGACAAATGACGTGACTAGGAAGGTTCCTAGGATCCAGGTTGGTGGTTAGTTTTACATATGCGTGTCCATACTCTTATTGGATGATAAAGAATGTGTGGCAGTACGTTGGGGACCACAAGTACCATGAAAGGCACGATCAAATATTCCTTTGTCATCCAGTAGAAGAAGAATACGTGGCTTTATTGGATACCAAGAGAATAGGGGCTTTCGCCTATAAAAGCTTCATTCCTTGATTGCATATGGGTGGCATTCCTGATAATCATTCTTCACACAAAGTTTTCTTTGCTCTTACACACAGCTTAGTCTGTTTGAGATCAGCTTGGGCTGATTCTCTTGACTAGAAACTTATTGATTGTAGTTTGTCATTTCAAAGGGTTGTTTAGATATCTGTAGGCTATCTTGTTTCCGCAACAACCCTGTAATTCTTTGTATAGATTATTTCTTAATAAAGGATTACATTGAAAAATATAATCTGTGTTCAAGAATGTTTCATTTACTTTACTGCTTTACTGTTTTATTGATTCCTGGTCTTTACTTACTGAATATATAAATTGAGTCTTTAAAACATTTTGTTAAAAGTTAGTAAAGATCAAAGTAAGTTGTATTCACCCCCCCTCTACAACTGTTCTGTGTACAATATACTTTGGTATATTGATACACCGTGGGACGTATCAATACGCAAAACTAATATATAAAAAGGGAGAAAATTTTGTACCTTTTTTTATTGAGAGATAGAATGAATCTTGAATGAAGTTCATATTGATTTGGATTTAGTATTCAAGTAACCCTCTGTTGTAAATCGTGCTTTGTTATGTGACGTCCCATGTTCTGTGATTTCTATTGTGTTTAGGATAAGGATGTTGTATATCGTCATCTGTTATTGTGTTTGGGATAGGTATCTAGAGTTCATATTGTGTTTATATTAAATATTAAATTAAATATTAATATTTATAATTTATAAAAATCTAATCTAATATATTATTAAATTGGATTATCAATATTGTATTGGGATACCAATGTACGACATTTATATGTATCAATTTATAATATTTTCTTATAAGCTAATATTTATCTTTAGTCATGTAGTCGACATTGATATTTATATGTGTAAATCTATATTTATTTATATAATAAAAAGTCAAGAAAAGTCAAAAAAGAAAATTTGAGAAAATCACGAGATGTGATTACGCAGATTGTTTATAACATTTTAAAGATAAGATAAATTATTAAATATATAAATTTAAATGTAAAAAATGTAAGTAAAAACAAATATAAAAGAATATACTTCTAGAACATTGAACACATATATTGTATTTCATCTTTTGAAATAATTTTTTGTAGACAATATTTCATATGTTGAATTTTTTTTAATTAATTAAATGATTAGTAATTTTAACTCTCAAGTTGATGGCTAAAAATAAATATAAATTAAGTATTTAGGGCTAAAAAGTGTAAATTATTGATGGAAAACAAAAAAGTGTAAATTAATGAGACTTTTTCTACAAATATTAATATAAATGCTAATATAATAATATATTTGGATAATGATTATTAGAATTTTTAATTTGTAATTAAATTAAATGATGACATAAGCGGGAGTCAATTTGATAAAATTAAGCGATTTGATTGGTTAATAAGTTATTAGTTCAACTGTCTTATAGTATATATTAAGATTAAGATTAAGATTAAGATTAAGATTAAGATTAAGATTAAGATTAATAAATTAAGATTAAGATAAGATTAAGATTAAATTAAGATTAAGATTAAGATTAAGATTTAAGATTTGTTTAGTTAAGATTAAGATTAAGATTAAGATTAAGATTAAGATTAAGATTAAGATTAAGATTAAGATTAAGATTAAGATTAAGATTAAGATTAAGATTAAGATTAAGATTAAGATTAAGATTAAGATTAAGATTAAGATTAAGATTAAGATTAAGATTAAGATTAAGATTAAGATTAAGATTAAGATTAAGATTAAGATTAAGATTAAGATTAAGATTAAGATTAAGATTAAGATTAAGATTAAGATTAAGATTAAGATTAAGATTAAGATTAAGATTAAGATTAAGATTAAGATTAAGATTAAGATTAAGATTAAGATTAAGATTAAGATTAAGATTAAGATTAAGATTAAGATTAAGATTAAGATTAAGATTAAGATTAAGATTAAGATTAAGATTAAGATTAAGATTAAGATTAAGATTAAGATTAAGATTAAGATTAAGATTAAGATTAAGATTAAGATTAAGATTAAGATTAAGATTAAGATTAAGATTAAGATTAAGATTAAGATTAAGATTAAGATTAAGATTAAGATTAAGATTAAGATTAAGATTAAGATTAAGATTAAGATTAAGATTAAGATTAAGATTAAGATTAAGATTAAGATTAAGATTAAGATTAAGATTAAGATTAAGATTAAGATTAAGATTAAGATTAAGATTAAGATTAAGATTAAGATTAAGATTAAGATTAAGATTAAGATTAAGATTAAGATTAAGATTAAGATTAAGATTAAGATTAAGATTAAGATTAAGATTAAGATTAAGATTAAGATTAAGATTAAGATTAAGATTAAGATTAAGATTAAGATTAAGATTAAGATTAAGATTAAGATTAAGATTAAGATTAAGATTAAGATTAAGATTAAGATTAAGATTAAGATTAAGATTAAGATTAAGATTAAGATTAAGATTAAGATTAAGATTAAGATTAAGATTAAGATTAAGATTAAGATTAAGATTAAGATTAAGATTAAGATTAAGATTAAGATTAAGATTAAGATTAAGATTAAGATTAAGATTAAGATTAAGATTAAGATTAAGATTAAGATTAAGATTAAGATTAAGATTAAGATTAAGATTAAGATTAAGATTAAGATTAAGATTAAGATTAAGATTAAGATTAAGATTAAGATTAAGATTAAGATTAAGATTAAGATTAAGATTAAGATTAAGATTAAGATTAAGATTAAGATTAAGATTAAGATTAAGATTAAGATTAAGATTAAGATTAAGATTAAGATTAAGATTAAGATTAAGATTAAGATTAAGATTAAGATTAAGATTAAGATTAAGATTAAGATTAAGATTAAGATTAAGATTAAGATTAAGATTAAGATTAAGATTAAGATTAAGATTAAGATTAAGATTAAGATTAAGATTAAGATTAAGATTAAGATTAAGATTAAGATTAAGATTAAGATTAAGATTAAGATTAAGATTAAGATTAAGATTAAGATTAAGATTAAGATTAAGATTAAGATTAAGATTAAGATTAAGATTAAGATTAAGATTAAGATTAAGATTAAGATTAAGATTAAGATTAAGATTAAGATTAAGATTAAGATTAAGATTAAGATTAAGATTAAGATTAAGATTAAGATTAAGATTAAGATTAAGATTAAGATTAAGATTAAGATTAAGATTAAGATTAAGATTAAGATTAAGATTAAGATTAAGATTAAGATTAAGATTAAGATTAAGATTAAGATTAAGATTAAGATTAAGATTAAGATTAAGATTAAGATTAAGATTAAGATTAAGATTAAGATTAAGATTAAGATTAAGATTAAGATTAAGATTAAGATTAAGATTAAGATTAAGATTAAGATTAAGATTAAGATTAAGATTAAGATTAAGATTAAGATTAAGATTAAGATTAAGATTAAGATTAAGATTAAGATTAAGATTAAGATTAAGATTAAGATTAAGATTAAGATTAAGATTAAGATTAAGATTAAGATTAAGATTAAGATTAAGATTAAGTTATTAGTTCAACTATCTTATAGTATAGATTAAGATAAGATAAGATTAAGATTAAAATTAAGATTAAGATTAAGATTACACATAGTAAATAATTAAAAATAATTACAGATAAGGTGGTTTCAAACGTAAGAAAATTGCATATTGTTTTGGTTTTCAAATATGTTCATTTAGCAATTTTGAATAATATCAACTGAATGTGTATCAAAAATCATTGAAAAAACGTTATATTAAAGTATAGGGTAAATTACACTTTTGGTCCCTGAACTTGACATGTTTTTCACTTTTAGTCACTAAACTTTAAAAATTGCAAATTATACACTAAACTTGCCACTTTTTTTCACTTTTGGTCACCGCGTCAACTTTGTTAACTTTCCTCCGTTAACTTGCCCAGATTCGTTAGTTTTTTTTCTTCACTTTTCGTCCTTTCCATTTATTCCATTATTAAAAGTGATAATCGACCTAACTTCAGGTCTTAGATTTTGTTTTGTTCGATTAGTGAAAATACATATTCATTTGTGAGGGGTTTTGAAACAGTTTTTTTTATGTTTACAGTTTACTACTTTATTGATTATAAAATAGTTTGATTAGATGAAATAATTGATTTTTTTTTGAACGACGATGAAATAATTGTTAGTTGAAATTTTTATTTATAAAGTTAGATTTTTTTTAGTGCCTCTGTTTGAATTTTTTAGTCTTCTTATGTCTATTTTAACCGTAAATATTTTTGTTTGTGTTATATAAATTTATATAGTTTTCCTTAGTTCATTTTATTAACTATTGCTAAACTATAATAAAAATAAGATATTGTAACGGTTATCCGGAGTAAAGTGTTCTAGATTTTTTTTTCTCTGAATAATCGATAACGCCTTATGATTTAACCGTAAATATTTTTGTGTTATATAAATTTGTAATAAATCATATAAATGGATTGAGTTTTAAATGTACTTTTCATCGATTATCACTTTTAATAATGGAATAAATGAAAAGGACGAAAACTGGAAAAAAAACTAACGAATCTGGGCAAGTTAACGGAGGAAAGATAACAAAGTTGACGCGGTGACCAAAAGTGAAAAAAAGTGGCAAGTTTAGTGTATAATTTGCAATTTTTGAAGTTTAGTGACTAAAAGTGAAAAATGTGCCAAGTTCAGGGACCAAAAGTGTAATTTACCCTAAAGTATATTATAATATCTGATTTGTGATAATATGTTCCGTGTATGTTTAGTTATTATTAAAGTATTTGTAAGTCCCAACTCAAGAGATGATACTACTGAAGACACATCTATGTCAATGGTGAGGTCTTTGTAATAACTTCACTGGACTCGACTGGAGCCAGTACCAGTGAAGGTTATACCAAGTTACTGGTTAGATTACTTATTAAGATGACAAAGTAATAAGTAATTGACAATGCAATAATAATAACAAGTAATGTAACTGGTGAGACCAAGTTGTAATTTTTCAATGTATTTTATTTATTATCTTAAATAAAATACAAGGCTGTTGCGGAACCAAGATATTACAAAGATATGTAAATATCCTAACAACCTAGAAATACAATTGATCTATACTTGGAAATTCTCTTAACAATCGAAACACTTAAAGTTGTGAAATGTTCCTTTTTGCGATTGAAAGAATATTGCACAAGTTCACCAAGAATATGCAAAATGTCTGAATATGCAAAGTGAATTCTTGGATGTGCAAAGACCTCTATTTATAGGCAAAGGTTGACATTGGGATGTCAACTTTGCCGTACAAATATGGTTGTGAGCATTTAATGAATTGCGTTTAATTCCTTAAGCATGCTTGTTAAAGTACTATGTAAAAGGTACTTTAACCAACCACCTTTATGCACTTTTGTACTTTTATCATAGACAATTGGTATTGTCCGGATAATAGAGCATAAAGGTAAAAAAGTCTTCCTCGTAATCAGTGTAAAACTTTGTAAGTACTTTACACTGAAGCTCTCCAGTCTTGATCTGGGTAAAACATTCACTGGGCTTCGCTGCCATGAATGTTTTCTTCCTTCCACTTGTTGTCTTCGACTTCAACTGGAATGTCTTCAGTTCTTGTCAGATCTCAACTAGAGCGAAACTCTAGTGACATTAACTGTACACTGACCACTAGACTTCTTGTTATTTCTGGACAAATATTCTGGTCTCCAGATGTACCTGGAGACGTTCTAGTTTGCTGTAAACTGGACTTAACAGTATTGGACAAACTGGATGAAAAAAATAGCATACCATGTAGATTAAAATATGTTTACATTCAAATAACTACATGAAAAGAATAAAAAAAGTTAATGTTAGAATCTTATATTAATTATATCGTAATAATGTAAATTACATTAAACTTAGTGGCTTATATCAATTCGAGCTAAAAACTTACATAGGGTGTTACATACATGGTCATAAAGAGAAAATGCGCATGAAACATATGTGGGCCATGTGGGTAGTTATAGAGATTTCTTTTACACTATGGAACCATAGTGAAAAAAGTAAGTGTTAAGTGTTAAATGGCTAAGTGAGAGGTAAAGACGGTTAAAAGAATATAAAGACCAGGGTCGGCTTAACCTTTTTGGTGACTTTAAGCGGGATCAAATTTTTGGGGTCTTTTGTTACCGTCTCTAGTGAAAGTCGTACTCCTTTATACTGTTCGGAATCAACAAAATAAATAAACTAAAAAACTTATAAAAGTGCTCCCATGTATAAAAGTCATCCATAAAATCATACATCAAAGTAAGACATAAAAGTAAAATAAATTTCACATTTAAAGGCATAATATGATTCTTCATAGAACTGGTATGATAATTTTTACCTCTACATTTTCTGTAAAGAAAGGATTTTTGAGATCTAAAAATTTAAAATTCAAAAATAAATATTACATACTACTCAAAACTTGTACGTGCACATGTAAAAATGTTATGATACTCCTAGCTATTTGAGTTGACACAATTATTTGTGTGTTCTTTTATGTGTTTGTGTATATATTTTTGGACAATAGATTACAGGGAGCAACTAATAGAAAATTGAGAAAGAGGGATGAAAAATGATTGATTTATCAACTTTTCTGATTAATTCCTTTTAAAATCGAAGGAGACTTTTAAATTTTTCTAACACCATAATCACAGACTTTTCCATGCAGCGGGAATCACAGAGTCAAAGGAGTAGAGTGTGTAGGGGATTTTGTAATCTTTGAAGAAAAAATTATTTTGATTGTCAAATTTTAAAGTGTATATCCAAATATAGATACCTACAAATTTTTTTACTTATTTGGTCAATAGATTTTTACCACTAATTAACCTACTTAGTAAAAAATAAAAGAAAGAATTGTATTTTTGGTCCCTGTGTTATCACACATTTTGCAAGTTTGATACAAAAGTGTGAAAAGTCGCGAAACTCATCCCTGTCATATCACACCTGTTGCAATTTTGGTCCAAAACTAACGTGCCGTTAGAATTCAGTCGTTAATGCCCCCATGTGCTTGTCACATGGGGGGTAGTTTCGTCCATTTATTGCTCATAGGACCATTTCTACAAAAAAAAAAATAAAAAAATATTTTGTATACGAGTATATCTATGAGTCTATGAAAAAGAAGTGTTTTCGGTTTGTGTTTCATTCAAGTTTGAACCCAAAGACCCAACACTACCCGAAGCAGCAGCCACTTGGGATCTATCAGTCACACCACCAGGAGCCTCCTGGTGGCTGACCGGAATCTGAACAGTAGCAGCGGCAGCCGTGGGTGGTGGAAAGAAAATATGGGGCGGCTAGGGTTTTCTGGATTTTTAGGGTTTTTGTTCGATCCCCCAGCCCCCAGATCGTTTCTCCAGTCAGAATTAATCAAAGTAATCCCGTCACCATCGATATTCGCTGCCATGGCCTCCCCCTGGTGGCCGGCAGCCACCCAAGCGGCGGCGAGCGGCAGTTGTGTGGTGATTTTAGGGTTTTCCACCGTTTTTGAAGGAAATAGCGTAGCAACAACATTAGATTCGAATGAATCTGCAACAAATGACTCAGAATTGGAGGAATTAGATCTCAGATTGTATTTTGATCGAGTGATTTCATTATCTTGAACAGAATCGGATTTAAACCCTAAAGATTTAGGATCAAGGCCGTCGAACTCAACATCAACTTTTTTAGATTTATTTGCACTTTTTCCACGATTTTGATTAGGTTTTTTAGGCATGGTTTGGATCGGAGTTGAAAAAGGAACAAGAGAATGAGATCAGATTGTTTATTTCGATTGTGTTTATACAAAATAATTTTTTAGATTTATATAAAAATAATTTTTTTAGATTTATATAAAAATAATTTTTTAGATTTATACAAAATAATTTTTTTTAGATTTATACAAAATATTTTTTTTTTTTTGCAGAAATGGTCCTATGAGCAATAAATGGACGAAACTACCCCCATGTGACAAGCACATGGGGGCATTAACGGCTGAATTCTAACGGCACGTTAGTTTTGGACCAAAATTGCAACAGGTGTGATATGACAGGGATGAGTTTCGCGACTTTTCACACTTTTGTATCAAACTTGCAAAATGTGTGATAACACAGGACCTAAAATGCAATTCGTTCAAAATAAAATCATCCAATAGAGTCATGCCAAATGGAGGTGGAACCCACACTATGCAATTTTTTCATTTGTCCAAATTAACTTACCTGATGAGTTATGAAAAAGAATTGGTTAAAGTGGTTGAAGTAATAAGGTTAATATTAAGAAAGGTGGCATACGCATAACCCAGTTCAAAACCCACCATATACAACTCCATTTAATCGGGAAAAATTTCCGAGAATAACTTTCCGAAAACCCATCACTTTTGTAGAACTATAAAGATATGGAAACTTCATCCTTTAATATACTTTAGATATAGATACAGTCATACAAATATCAAATATGTATAGATTGAAAACAAATATAAAGATGTAGGACTGCTTAAAAAGTTATAAGGATTTTATCTATAAAAAATGGGAACTTCATTGGTTAACAAGAGAGATTTCCAATGGATTTTCAATATTTGTTTTAAATTTTTTGTCCAATATTTTTCAACAAACTTTAATTATAGGGCAAATTAGTTTTAAAGGTATCATAGTTGTTCATTTTTACTATTATAAGTATAAACCAAAATCTCCTCCTATTATAATACCTGACAGTGTAAATTTATCCTAAACAAGTAATTAAAAATACCACCAGCCACCTATAGTTGTTTTGTCTTACTTGGCTTGCCAAGTGAGCCTAAAAAATAGATTGAAATTCATCATTTCTAAAAAATAGACTGAAAGTCATCATTTTTATCATATATTCATATGATATCAAATACCCAGTATGAATATAATAGTGACAAAATTCATCTTTCATCTTTATATTCATACTATATCAAATTATCATATTTTCAATCCAGATTCACAAAATTTGACCAAACAATTTCTCTCTATCACAATCGACATCACCATTTGGAAGTAAAAAGAAAAAGAAACTAGATACCCGAATCATCATCAACATCATTATACCCAGATTTGGATGTATATTTCCCCACGTGGTATAACAATCAAACGCATTTACACATAGTACTAAAACAAACATACAATCAATCAAATATATAAACAAATATCTATATATCATCATAATCTGGAGGTGATGGGGCAATGCGGATATCCACCGGAATCTGAAAGTGATGTGGGGGTGCCGGATAACGGATACATCTATTAAAGAATTTTTAATGCAAAAAAAATACACAATACCCAGATCTGCCACCATTGCTGCTTCTTCCGCCGTCGTTGATTTCTCCGTCGCCGGAATCTTGATGGTGGTGGGGATGAGATGGCCGGATCTCTATGGTGGCGGTGATGGGGTGGCCATATCACAATCTCAATCTTACATTTTTTATTAGAGGTGTGAGATTTGGGGATTAAGGTTTATCACCAAAATCCATATATCATCAGCAGCAGCATCATCAATTTCTTTCAATCTAATATTATATCTATAAATACCTAATAATATTGTAATACGAGACAGTGATTCAGAAGAGAGGCTGTTGGGTAGTGATTCATGGATATATGTTGGCTAGTGCTTTAGATCTGTGGTAGACTTGTTGCGATGATTTTTTGCTTAACGTGATGATGATTTTTGTAGATATAGAAATATGTATATATCTACAAACTAGACAGATGCAGTGATGGTGGCTTTCGGTTTATGTGTAATGTGTATATATTGCATAAAAGCTCGTTTCCAGAAATCATATTACTCGTATATATTTTTGGTCAACGGGTCAATGGTCAAAATGTTGACGTGGCAAAGTGACATGGCGCAAAAGTCAATGGTCAAAGTTGTGACATGGCGTAAACACACACAAAACAACATTTCTAAAACCGGATAGTGGTTTTAGTCACCACATTAGACGAAATTTACACACCCTCTTCTTAAATTAGAGGGTTTTTTTGGTTAATACCTTTAATAGTAAAAAATGACAAGTAATATACCTTTAAAACTAATTTGCCCTTAATTATACTATAGACGTATGTATAAAACTAAATTGATAAAAAAAAAAGACGCTGAAAGGTTCCATGAAGGAAAGGTTTTACAAGTTTTGGAACCCATTAGGAAGACTTGGCATAACCTTATTAGATGTTTTTGTTTCTAAGTAAGAATTCATTAACTAAGGGTGGACGGAGTGCATAGGCACCCGATCGGTACCGGTATGCACACCAATCCGACCCTCCGGTACCGGTGGGGTGGGGAGCGGAAAGGGGAGCGTCGTGCCGGTTTGGATGCCGCTAGATTTGAACGTTAGGAGCTTAAAAAAAAAACGGCAGGGGCCCACTAACGGTCGAAACCTTCACCTTCTTCTTTTTCTTTTTTCTTTTCTCCTCCTCATTCTGCTGCTTCTTTTTTTTTTGTCTCCATCGTTTTCTTTCCTTTGTTTTCTCCATAGTTTATTTGATTTTCAAACATGGCAAACATGAACCTAAGGGGTGTTAATATGTCGATACAAGCTCACATGGTGAACGACGACAGGCACCGATCTCAGGTGAACAGCGTCATTCAGAGTGTATCCGACGAGAAGGCGGCTTACCAAGCCGATATCGACCGACTTGAAGCACCAAATCGGGCTCGAAACCCCAACGAAAATGAGTATGTCGTGTATCTTCGTCAGAAGATGGATTGGCAGAATCAAGTTCTTTTCCAGCTTACCGTCGCGTCTACGAATTTGTCATCCACGCTTGACCACGCGTTGTTCTGGCAAGGCAGTGTCGGTGGTGGTCAGGATGTAGATTACTATACGGAACCGGGGGAGGAGTACGTATCTCCTCAACCCGGCGACGCTGCCGGGTCTCCTGAACCCTATCGATACATTCATCGTAACGACGGCGACAGTACTGTGGACTCGGACTATTCCGAGTGTTAGGATTATGTGGTGTTTTATGATTTTAGTAATATTATGTAGTGTTTTATGATTTTAGTCATATTATGTAATGTTTTATGATTTTATGAATATTAGTTTTAATTTGTCTAATTTATTAAATAAAAGTTTTAATTATTGAATAAAAATAAATAGAAAATAAATAAATAGAAAAGGGTGGGGAGGGGCGGGGAGGGGGGAGGTATTCCCTGCAATTAGGGAGCGGACAGGTACCTATTGAAAAATCAGGAGGGCGGGGAGGAGTGGCGAGGTACTCCCCCAACCCTAAATAGGTAAAAAAATTTAATAGGTGTCTATATATGGATATACATCTTAAAATTTGATAATATAGGTAATTTTCCTATTGTTGAATCCTATGTTTATTTTCCAAGCCCACAACTTAGTTTATGTAAAAGAATTCCAGCCCAATAGAAAAAAAATTGGTGGCCTTAGGCAATGACCTAGACCAATATGCCTATAGAGCCGGCTCTAATAAAGACGTCAAGATAATCGGTTCGGCTAGCTTTTTACGTAGAATACATGCAAAAATGGTTTATGTGGTAGTCAGAAATGTCGTATAATTAATTTCGCAATGTAGCGTATATATGTTGCATCGTCTCGTAAATTTTGCACAATTGCGACATCGAGAATAATGTTTTCTGCACCTAAGAGGGACAATGGGACATCTGTATAAAGAGGAAGAAGAAAAGTTTCGATTGATGGTGGATGCGAGGCCGTGACTGGGGAGATATCATTGGTTAAGTGAAGGTGGTGAATTTTAATTTTAATAATAATCGACGTCCGAATCTAACATGAGTTTGAAAGGGAAAAAAAATGGGAAACAGAAAATTTAAAAGATTTTTCATCATAAATTAACCACTCAAATAAATAAAATAAGTATCTCTTTCTTTAATAACCACGTATTATATTTTTTTTTGACCGGCTAAACTTGAAATATATTAATAAAACCACTAGCAAGACGCTAGAGGTCAAGTTACAATTAAACATTACAAATCTAGAAATACAAAACTTTACACATTCTAGATTTACCCAGAACTTTAACTGCTAAGATCGTGAAAGAGTTGAAAAAACTTATGTCAATTAAAGGGAACCTAAGACATAAGAAAAAACCCCACACACGAAGGCCGAGCCACCGGTTTTCACTTCGTGATGTTTTTGATGTGACCCCAAACAAGTTCTGAGGCACTAAGACAAAGTAACTGAAAAAAACGACCAGTCTCAAACATGAATCGGACTCTCGTTCCAAGCATCCGAAGAAGACGAATGCTTCCTATCTCTAGTATGAATCGAAAGGTAAGAATAAGAAATGATAGAATGGAATATTTCCTTGCTGTTCTCATGAGCATTATTATAGATTGCCTTGTTCCTAGCATTCCAAATATTCCACCACCAAGTAAACAATATGGCTTCCAATTTATGATGATTTGCGGCTGTAATTTTCAAGTCATCACACCAAGTTAAAATTCGATCAGGCATGTCATCAGAGTTATCCATTCTTTTCCAATCACACAATAATGATCTCGTTTCATTTACCAACTTGCAACGATGAAAAATGTGGTTATATGTCTCCGCTCCATTCGAACAAACACTACATCTGATAGTGCTTACATCAACCCCCTTAGCAAACAAGTTGATATATGTTGGAAGACAATCACGTCTTAATCTCCAAACAAATAGATTAATCTTTTTTGGAACTAATCTATTCCATTTGGTTTTCATGGTACTCGAAATCGGGAGACGATGATGATCATAACATTTCCTGAGTTGAGCTATAGAGAAATCAGACTTACCATCGAGGTTCCAGGTCCATTTATCTTCGTCTTCACTTCGCAGACTAGTAGGGAGTTTATTGATTAAGTTTTGGACCGAATCGAGCTCACGAGAGGATCTAAGTGGTCTTCGCCACTTCCATTGCCAACCCGCATTCTCCCATCTACTACTAACCAAACAGTCCTCGTTAGCATACAATCTCGGGTATAAGGAGGCTAAAGTAACGTCTCCACACCAAATGTCTTTCTAGAACTTTGTGTTATGTCCATTACCAATATTACGAGTAATGACATCTTTATTGTGAGGGAATTTCATGCATCTCCTTTGCTGAAGTAATTATTCTTTGCCAAAGTCCTTTATTTTTTGCTGAAAGGTTGGAGAAGCATTCTTCTCCATGTATGGAAGCAATAACACGAGTCCATAGATAACTCGGGTTGTTCACAGCTCTCCATCTCCATCTATATAACAGAGCTCGATTCATAGCCTCAAGGCTGCCAAAACCCACACCGCCATCGTCTTTGGAAGCCATGACCGAACCCCATTTAACCCATGAGATCTTTCTGTTGCCATTGTTTTCACCCCAAAAAAATCTTGATCTAATAGCTTCCAAAGTTTTATTAACCTTTTTTGGCAAACGAAAAAGCGAAAGGTAATAAATTCCAGAGAGCCAAGAACGGAAGAGATTAAAGTAGCCCTACTGTTGGAGTCAAGTCACTCATACATTAGAAGATTTAAATATGACAAACTATTTCAGAAATACTTAAGTCTTTGGTTCGGAAGCTGAGTCAGCTTTGACTGATCCAAGCCGAGTCAGCCTGAACATCTTCACTGGAAGATTGTATCATTCAAGCTGCATCAAATAGAAGATAAGCACTTGGTCTAAAGTCAAAGATGAAGAACAAGGATAGAAGGCCAAGCTGATGGGTGGAAATCAGCTTGGTTCTTGCAGTCAGCTTGGAAGGTACGGATACAGCTTGGAGTATTGCAAGTGCTCCAATGTTGTTTATAACTTTGTATATGTATCACTGACGCCGACGGATATTTAGGATAACTAATTGATTCTGTTGATTCAAAGAATGCCCAGAAACAATTCTTCTAAAATTCGTTGATTCTAAAAGAATACCGAAATTTAAGGATTTTCACACAAACACACACATGTGTAGGGAAAAATGAATTTTTGATTTATCTAAGTCTGATCACTTTCCCATGTTTACAATGATATAAATAAAGTTGCAAAAATCTAATGGGCCCTAAAACACAAGTGGGCCGAAAGCTATAATAAAATAAAAGTCCATAAAAACCAGAAAAAACCATAAAAATGTCTAAAACTCATAGAAAAAGGCCGTTTCGGGGCTCGAAGGTCGACCCCTGCAGTTTGATGCTCCTCGTTCTCACGGTCGTTTTGACTGGTCATACGCCCAAAACAGAGCCCTGTAGCTCAAGTTATGCCCATATTAGTGAGGCACCCTTTGAAGCCTTGTCTTGGACTTCCAAATACAACATGGTCTGCTCATCTATACTTGGGCCCGCATCAATCACCCATCTAGATAAGCATCAGAAAGGACATTCTAGATTACCAGTTGGTTATTGTAAACATTATATGAGGTGTCCATTATCATGTGACTGCACGATCATCCTTGGTGAGCATATGGGGAACAAAAAGTACAATGTCACTATCACCAGGTACTGATCAAGCAGAAGACATTAGATCAAGACGCGTGGAAGACAATGGATGACATCTAAGCCATGGTTGATGGCTATATAAACCAGCCTTAGAGTCTCAAGAATGTATGCATCCATTACATTAACTCTCACAACGATTAAAGCTATCAGCTTGGATTCGTGTTGTACTCAGCTTAGGCTAGTAGAGTTAATATACAGAGTTGTAATTTGCTATTCAACCAAGTAATTAGATTGGTAGGCTAATCTGTTCCACAACTACTTGTAATTCTTTTTATTCATCAATAAAAGAATAAGTTGAAATCAGCTTGCACTTTGTTCTTGGACTGCACTTTACTTTATTGTCTTTAATATTCTGTTATTTATCCTTTACTATTACTTTCAATATTAACCCAGACTGATTATGGACAAACATGTTAAGATAATTTATATTCCGCATTAAAAAGACTTAAAAGTTGTATTATGTTTAAAAGTTGTATTCACCCCCTCTACAACTCTTTGAGGCATATTAAACCATCCTGTTATCTCCTTGGGGACTTATCACCTACCCCCAATCGATAAGAGATTTGCTTTCCAATTAGAAAGTCTTTGCTTGAACTTATTAATGATCGGATCCCAAGTGCTAACTCTTGCAGAACTGCCACCGATAGGAATCCCAAGATACTTGAATGGGAGGTGTTCGACTTTGCAACCAACAGAATTGGCCATTTGAGCCGTCTCTGGATTATCTATGCCAATACCAATGATAGAAGATTTACTGAAGTTGATTTTCAGGCCAGAAATGCAATTAAAGAATCTTAACGCCTTTGTGATAACCTCTAAGTTATAAGCATTGCCTTCTCCCACTATCTTAACGTCGTCTGCATAAAAAAAATGAGAGACACAAACCTGGTTAATGTTAGCACATTTAAACTTATTACCTTTTACCAAGTTATCAATGGCAATGTGAGACCCTCTATAGCGATTATAAAAAGGAATGGAGCCATTGGATCCCCTTAACGGAGTCCCCGTTGGATAGGGAGTTCATCCTTAGGACTTCCATTTACCAATACCAAAGATCTAGCATTTACAAAAATAAGGTTTTATAACATGTCGAATGTTATTACTTTGCGAGGACATATATACTTCACTATCTGTGTCTACTTTCACCTCATTTGTTTATATACATTTTTAAACTGTATAATAATAAGCAGGGCTCATAAGAAAAAAAAAGTACTCGTAAATATTTAGTGTAAGGTTTTTTTTTTAGTATAAGTACATTTTGACACACCCAAAATGTTTATTATTATTGTTATTATTATTATATATATATATATATATATATATATAATATGTATAGTTAAAATGTGTATATATAGAAAGGTTATATTAGGAACCTTAAAAATTGCAGACCTTTAGGAACCTTCTTTAAATTAAAATTATTTACTATATGATTGCTTACACATGTTCATATGACTATATAATTGCTTACAAATGTTTATATAACCATCTATATACATTTGATCATCACCAATCTCATAAAAACATTAATTTACAAAATACTTGCATACATATGATCGACCTGCATACATGTGATCATAGCACTATTCGTGCACATGTGATCATAAAATTCATGTCTCAAAAATTATATAATGGATGATAATCCATGTTTCTACATAATTGTAAAATCCAAAATTGCACCTAAATAACTCAAAAACAATCAAAAAACAATCACCATGTAAAGAATAATCAATGATTAAGCTTGATTTAAAAAGTTCCTAAAAGTTCCTGCAATTTTTTGGGTTCCTAAAATAACTTTTCACTAAAGTATACATAATAATTATAATTCGGCATACGGCGAACTAAATTCCTGGTTTCGCTTTTGATAATAAATTTATTATTATAATTATAATTTCAAAGGTTTATTCAAGGAAAATAAGTTAAAATAAAAGACCCATTGATATTATTAGTATATTACTGGTTAAGATGTGGTGCCACTCGGTTAAGGATTTGTTTAAAATTGAAAATCATGTGCAACTCGGCAAAACAACTAGGAAGATTTTTAAAGGTATCATTTTTGTAACGTGTTGGTTTTTATGGAGAGAAAGGAATAATAGAAGATTTAGCAAAGGAAAGAGTTGTGTGGAGAAAGTGTTCCACGACATCAAGGCTACAAGTTTCCTTTGGTTCAAAAATAGAGATACTGTAGAAACAGAGACTTGAGTTGGAAGGATTGGAATTGTTTCAATTTTTGTATGTAATTGTATACTCTTGTACATTATAGTTGTGTCACTCCGTTTTTGAGTGAGTCGGCATTGTGATTAATAAAAGTTTCTTTAAAAAAAGAAATGTGGTGCCACTCGGTTAAGGATTTGTTTAAAATTGAAAATCATGTGCAACTCGGCAAAACAACTAGGAAGATTTTTAAAGGTATCATTTTTGTAACGTGTTGGTTTTTATGGAGAGAAAGGAATAATAGAAGATTTAGCAAAGGAAAGAGTTGTGTGGAGAAAGTGTTCCACGACATCAAGGCTACAAGTTTCCTTTGGTTCAAAAATAGAGATACTGTAGAAACAGAGACTTGAGTTGGAAGGATTGGAATTGTTTCAATTTTTGTATGTAATTGTATACTCTTGTACATTATAGTTGTGTCACTCCGTTTTTGAGTGAGTCGGCATTGTGATTAATAAAAGTTTCTTTAAAAAAAGAAATGTGGTGCCACACGCATGCAATGTAAAAGCCTTTGTCTCGACCTCCTCAACTCTTTTAGAATCTTTTGGGTCTTGGGATCCCTTGATTTTTGTGGCTCTTTATCGTAATTCCAAATATTAATATCTATGCTATGCTATGTTAGAAAGTATTTTTTTTCTTTTTTTTCTCTAAACTAGATTATTTTTCCGCATAATACGCAAGTTAAACATATTAAGTTTTCATATCTTCATAATTAATAGTTATAAATAAGACATGTTTAAATACGATGACATTATTATTGATGCGTGTTTTTAGTGTGAAAAGAAAAACAAAAATGATTTTTAATTAAGAAAACACTGGTTTTAAATTTATAAAAATGTTGTACAAGTAAATACCTCAAACTAAACACACACTAACGGGCAGAGAACCCGATCGAATGTAGCTAGTGTTGTGGTAAGTACATGATCGTTCGCAGGGACGCTTGCACTACCTAGTCTAATAATATATGTAATTCTAGCGGTTGGGGTTGTCACGAATTTCCTATTTAAACTACTGAAATGAAAGTAAAATAGAAGCCGCAACCACTTGGTCTAGCGAGAAGCTTCTTTTAATCTAGTAAATAAAATTGAAAAGCAAATAACAGTAATTAAAAATAATACTTGTTTGGCATCTCCGATCACATGCATATGACAATTACTACCCTATTTACTGCTAGTCTGTTGGAAAACTTATTCACGGCTCAGATTCTCGTTAGATTCACTTTGCCTATGTAAACAGTGTTGTCGCTAGACTCACACTACTCTTTAAACAAATTCTCGTTAGATTCATTGTTTAAGCTTTATTAACCTAAGTTTGTGTTACAGATTTGTCTTTTAATATACCCGGCTCTTAAGCCATGACCAGATAATAATTCCCTCCGGTAACCATAGTGCACGTTTCCATGTCACTAGATCGCGTCTGACATTGTTAAGCTTCATGTTCAACTTGTTCTAATTATTATGGTTCTGGATCCGTCCGTTAGAACTGAATCACCTTTTACATCTAATTATATACCGATTAGTGTTTTCCATCTTAGCATATTAGTTCTAGTGTATGATCATAGACAACCATCAGAATTAAACTAATATATTCAGATATAGAACCTATAACAATATAAAGAACTCATTAACCATGGATCTACCACAAACAGTAATCACTAACTAACAGGTCTAAAAGTAAAATAGAAGCCGCAACCACTTGGTCTAGCGAGAAGCTTCTTTTAATCTAGTAAATAAAATTGAAAAGCAAATAACAGTAATTAAAAACTAATACTTGTTTGGCATTTCCGATCACATGCATATGACAATTACTACCCTATTTACTGCTAGTCTGTTGGAAAACTTATTCACGGCTCAGATTCTCATTAGATTCACTTTGCCTATGTAAAAGTGTTGTCGCTAGACTCACACTACTCTTTAAACAAATTCTCGTTAGATTCATTGTTTAAGCTTTATTAACCTAAGTTTGTGTTACAGATTTGTCTTTTAATATACCCGGCTCTTAAGCCATGACCAGATAATAATTCCCTCCGGTAACCATAGTGCACGTTTCCATGTCACTAGATCGCGTCTGACATTGTTAAGCTTCATGTTCAACTTGTTCTAATTATTATGGTTCTGGATCCGTCCGTTAGAACTGAATCACCTTTTACATCTAATTATATACCGATTAGTGTTTTCCATCTTAGCATATTAGTTCTAGTGTATGATCATAGACAACCATCAGAATTAAACTAATATATTCAGATATAGAACCTATAACAATATAAAGAACTCATTAACCATGGATCTACCACAAACAGTAATCACTAACTAACAGGTCTAACAAGTAAAATAGAATAAATAAAAGTCTACATGACCACATCAATCCAAACAAGTATTCAGCCTACTAGCCTGACATTATCAAAGGAATAACAAAGTCTGAAAAGATGTAAGACATTGTTTACCAACAGAAAGTAAATAAAGAGTATAGATCTAGGTTGAAGATGAAGATCAAGAGGTGTTAGAAGCTCCAAATCCTCATTGGAATCTGCAAATTTCGACCTAGGGTTGATGGGTGTCGACTAGGGCTGCTGGATATGCTCTCTCTTAGGGTTTGAGGGTTTCTTGTTGTATTTATAAGCAAGAAGTCGAATCTGGACATGGGCCGCCCAGCGGCGCTGGAGCCCATCTCCAGCGGCGCTGGGGCCTTCGTATGCGAGTGCCAGTGGCGCTGGCAGCTGCTCCGTCTTCTTGATTTGCTTCGTTCGACTCCCTTCTTGCCTCCTTGTGTCTTGTAACTTCATCGACCTTCATGTTGAGTTGATAGATGCCATTCACCCTCGCTCGCATCTTCCGTGAACCTGCATTTACATCGAATCCATTAAGTACCAATAGTTCACGAATGTTAACTCATTTAGACATTAAAATGTGGCCTTATGATGGGGGGAAATTATCACAAAATGAACGCTCATCAATTATTAAATAAAATTATATATCTAATTCTACACCATCTCAAAATGGCTTTCTTTTTATTCTTTATCTTAAACATCTTTATTTTAAATATCTAAAATATCTATTTGAAGTTCCTATAATACCTTTAATGAAATTAATTTACAATATATACTCTTAACTCTTAAATGTAAGTACAGTTTAGAGATCGTAAATCGAGACCTAACGACATCTAAGTGTGCGGAATCCAATCAGATTCGTCTTTGAGGTTTGTAAGTAAACGTGAACATATATACACGAATTAATGAAGAATAGGAGATAAATAACAGATGTAAAACTCATATATTAACTTTAATTATAAGATTATAACACCAAACTAGTATACATCTTGTTGGGACGGGGTATAGATCTCTACCCCGTCCAAGTGAATAGCTTTCTGACTAGTCTAAAACCATTAACTAAAACCCTAAACCTAAGTCTTGTATATATAGGCTGACGAATGGGCTGGACTTCAAGCAATTTCGTGGGCTTGATAATCTTCACACGAACTACTACCTCGTGTGACGTCATCACGAGGTTATTCTGCATCACTTATGGCAGCCCATAGAATTACATTGCGACGAACAATAACTGAGCACGGAACGTGCACTTACAAACTCTCCCTTTTCCGTTGCAATCAATTCTTGATGAACTCCGATAATCAATAGCTATAGAAAACCTGAATCAACTGGCTCTCCCTTAACTGATGACGTCGGGTCTTCTTGTTGAAACTAGATCTTCTGACACTGCATCCTGATCTTCAAACTGCAAAGTCTCTGTACCTCTATGACAACCAACTAACCCAACATATCTCATTGTAGTCCCCTCTCTCAGCAGTTAACCACCTCCGAGATAAGCATTGCAACCTTCCACCCTTTGGATCATCGCCCGAGAAATTAATCACGTCTTGCCTAACCGACATATAATAGAGAAGTTGAATTTCCAACAATTAGCTCTCACAAAGATAAGAAACTCTACAACCTGAATCACAAAATATAATACCATAGACCCTGTCTCAACTAGCAGCATCTAACTCTGTCTTGTATCTTTACAACTCTACCAATCACTTGAAGTCTTTTCTATATGAGATCTCACAAAGGTACAATATGCATGTACTTCAACGACAAGTAATCAACTTCATTGTTCCAATACTTCGACAAAAGTTTACATAACTGCTATATAGAAGATCATTTGTTGAATAGTGTCAATCAAAACTGAAAACACTATGATCTTCATTACTCGAGCAATTTGAAAGTATAAACACCGTCAACTGTTAATCTAAACAGAATAACACTTTGATCTGTAATTAATGTCGAGTATTTCAGAGTTTTGCTCAGAAATTTGACAGAAACATTAAAGTTTTATCCCCCCCCCCTTTCTCTGCAAAAACTCTGAAAATCAGCTAAACCTAGGTTTATAATATCTCCCATTCTTGTTATCTTCAATCAATGAAAATGTAAGCTCAAAGAAGTAGAACATCTTCGTGATGATGTAAGCACGAACTGTAAGTCCCAACTTGTTAGATGGTACTACTGAAGACACCTCTATGTCGATGGTGGAGTTACTTTGCAATATACTTACTGAACTGGAGACGACCAGTTGCAGTGGTATATACCAAGTTCTAGATAGATTACTTATAAAGACAATAAGTAAAGAACAATGCAATAATACAAATAACTTGTAAACAATCTTGATGAGACAATATGTAGTTTTCAAAGTGTAATTTATTTATTGATATTAAACAAATTACAAGGTTGATGCGGAACCAAGATAATACACGAATGTAAATATCCTAACAACCTATGAAATACAATTGATCTATACTTGGAATTTCTCTTCAACAATCGAAACACTTAAAGTAGTGAAATGTTCCTTTTAGCGATTGAGAGAATATTGCACAAGTTCACCAAGAATATTGCAGGTTTGCAAAGTATGAAGTTATTCGTTTGTGTGAAGTAACTTTGATTCTTGGTTGTGCAATGACTTGTATTTATAGGCAAAGTTAACATTGGGATGTTAACTTTAGCCGTACAAATGTGGTTGGAAGCATTTAAGGAATAGCATTTAATTCCTTAAAAAGTGTTGTAAAGTCGCATGTTAAAGTGACTTTACACAACCACCTTTATGTACCTTTTAATACTTAAATAATAAGATAAGGCTTATTATCCGGGTAAAGGTACATAAAGTATACAAGTCAATTCCTCGTAATCAGTGTAAAGCTTTGTAAGGGCTTTCCACTGAAGGTCTCCAGTTTGTAACTGACTAGAATGTCAACTGGGCTTCGCTGCAATTGTCATTCTCTTTCTTCCATTTGTTGTCTTCGACTTCAACTGGAATGTTTCTTCAACTTGGTCAGTTCTCAACTGGAGGAAGTCTTCAGTTGCGTTAACTGTACGGTGCAACTGGACTTCATATATTTCTCGACAAATCTTCTTGGTCACCAGTTTACTGGTCACCAGATGCAACTGGTGAACTGGTCAGTGTGAACTGGTGACTGGCCAGTTCCAGGTGAACTGGTCCTAACGAATTCCCCCTATTTGTCTAGAAATATAGTCTAAGTCTTTTCTAGTTTTTGTATCTATACAAGTGTGAACTATAGAGACTTATTTGATTTAAATCTATCTAAGGTATCTAGGGCATTTTTATAGATCAATAAATGCCTTAGATTTTTCTTTTGTGTTTGTTAGATTTTAATCTTTTATCTACCTTGTGGTTACAAACTGGTAACTTCATTTATACAAGGAATGAAATTTACATAAGTTACAACAGAATGTAAAACAAATTACAAGAAGATAAAATGAAGAAAGAACTTAAACAGATGGCCCTTCGCCAGTTCTTCTTCTTTTGGCAACTGTAGAAATGGGCTGTTTGTCTTCAGGATCAACATTCAGTCTCTCTTCAATATTTTCTTTAAACTTGAGCAGACTTTGAAGAACAAACATCCATCCTCTTTCGACCTTGTTCCTTTGTTGCTTGGCCTCCAACAGTTTTGCCATTTCCACCAGTTCCGAGTAACCATAAGAAAGTACGTCAGGATTCTCAGTTTGCCTTAAGGGTCCATCCAGATGTTGAACCCCAACTGTGAAATGTTTGGTACCTGGTTTGATAAAAACTTTCATATCAACAATCTTACCAGGGTGATATCTCCGCTGTTGCACTTCAGATAAGTACTCTCTAGCTTCAGATTCATTGGCCAGTTTGATCTGGCCAGTGCTCATACTATGTACTGCAGCTTTGATATCTTCACTTGAAGGTTCAGTTGTTTCCACCCAGGTTCTAAGGTCAGCATCTCTTGGCAACATCTTAGGTTTACCTTTGGACTTGGGTGGATTCAACACCTGTTTGACCACTTTCTTAACATGTTCAACCCTCTTGAGAATTCCTTCAGTTCTTACTTCTTTTGCCTTATCCACTGTGATATTTAAACACCTGGCATCATATTCAGCTTCATCCTCCCTATAGTGTTTGTCAAGCTCAATCTCCAGTTGTTCTTTCAGTGCATTAATAATTCTGGGATCAGCCTTGACTTTGGCATATTCTGCAAGTGTCATGCCCAGAAGACGACCATCACTTATATCAAGAAGAGTTGGGGCTAAAGTATTTCTATCTTTTGTTTGATTTACCCTCATTTGTTTCTTTCTCTCCTTGATTGCATCTCCAAGCCTTGCCAGCTGCCTACTAACATCTTCTGAAACTGGAGGAAGCTGATCAATGTTGCCAGTTTCTAACACACTGGCTTCAGTACCAGTTGTTTTTGCTTGTTCACCAGTGGCCGGCCCAACTTCCTTTCCTTTCCCTTTATTCCCCCTATCAACCACATCTTCAAATTGTTCAATAACCTGCTCATCACCTTCATCTGACCCAACAACAGTCCTTTCCACCAGTTGTCTTGCACTAACTGGACCTGGCAGTCTTGGTCCAGGTGCAAGGATATTCCTTCTATCCCTTTCCCCCTTGGCAGCATCGAGACCTGCACGAATGGCTGCCAGTCTTCATTACTGGAGGGCAAACGGGCTAGAGGCTGCCACGATTGCATATCCTTGCACTCTCTGAACACAGTGCAAATCATTCTAAAGGATCTCCACAAGTGGTTAATCTCTTGAGACTGGACCAATACATTGGCTGCAGTTTGGTCCTGTCCAGTCTTCAAGTCTTTCAACAATTTGGAGTCTTCATTTAAACCTTTAACCACTTGTTCCTTTACTTCAGCATCTTTCTTTTCAAACTATCCACTTCAGTTACCAGTTTATTGATTGAAGAAGTGTGAGAGGCTAACTGAGTGTTCATAGCATTAACTGCTCCCCTTAACTGCCTAACTTCAAGTGCCAGAGGCTCCAGATTAATCTGAGGAGGTGGGAGCTTGGCAAATTCAGCCATAACCTTCTTAACCAGTTCATCTTCTCGACTGGCCAGTTTTTCATCAATCATCTGGCCAACAGAAGTGGCCACCTGCTGACCAATTTCAACTACATCAAGGCCAGGTCTTTCAAACAACTCTTTGACCTGCCTTTCTATCTCCTTCAGATCCACCTCTGATGATCGAACAGTGTTACTCAAGAGGTTGGAGATAGATGTATTGACATTGGAATGGGTTAAGTCAAAAGCTTCCTTCAGAGATGTGGACAGATTGTTACAGCTTGAGACTAACTCATTCAATTTCTGAAATACCAAGTCCTCATTGGCAGCAAACTTATTTATTCCCAAATCAACAACCTTAGAATTTATGATTGTGTCCTTGTTGAATTTGGAAATGGACTTGGCATTTTGCTCTATTGTCTTATGAACACCCTCCACCCGTTTGATCAGGTTTTGGATATCGGTTGAGAAGGAGACAAATTGAGCTTCCAGTGACAAGGGAGAAGTTGTCACTGGACCAGTAGCAGGCTGCACCAGTTCAACTGGAGGAGGTAAAACAAAGGAAGCCTCTCCAGTTGTTCCAGTGGCAGAAGAAGGAAAATTGGGGGTGAAAAAGAACGCTGAGGAGATTCAATGTGTTGGTCAGGCTGAGAATGCTCAGGTATGACCAACGGCGACGGTGTTGATTGAGTTCTTTGTGGGGAAATATTTGTAAGCGTATCTGGATGGGAAACTGAAACTTGGTGTTCTAGGGGTTGATCAAAGAAAGAAGGGAGTTGAGCATGTACAGATGCATCAACCATTTCTTGATCATCTTGTGTTCCTTCTGAATCCGAAGATTCAAGATGGAACTCATCCTCATTTATGCCTAGATTCATAAATGATAGGGATGGCTGAACATCAAGTTCAGGCTCCTGATGACCAGTTCCAGTTACCTGGATGGTTTCATCAGTTTGAGGATCAGATGCCGAAGCATCTTCACCAGGGATAGACGTGATAGGAATGGCTTCAGTTATGGTTGTTCTATCCTCAACCACAACTTGAGACGAACTGGAGGGTCCCTCATTATTTTGAGGCCCGCCCAGTTGTCTTTCTGATTCACTTTCCAAAGGTGCATCAGTTTTAGCAAATGCCAGCCGCATCTGCTCTGGAATCTCGACCTCTCCAGCTTCAGAAACAAGAGAGTCTAAATTCCTCAAAACATCTGGCCTTGTGAACGGAGAGTCTGTATTTCTATACTCTTCTTCACCCAGAATTTGCTTAAAACATAAAGAAAGAAATCTGGAAAAGGGGATACACACACCCCTGGAGCCTTTCAGCTTTTGTACAAGACTCCTATACAATATATCAGCAAAATCCACCCTCAACCCCTTCCATAAACAGTAAGCCATCTCTGCTTGTGAAGAGTTGATCTGGTCAAGACCACCTGAACTCCCACCTAGACTTTCAACCAAATGTACAAAGAAATACCTCCATGAAGGTGTAAGACCCTTCATGGTCATAGCCCCCTTGGTTTTCAACACACCATCATTGTCCAAGCACTCCTTATGACCCATCTCAAGGAGTACTTGACGAAAATTAATATTCGAGGTTTTTTTTTTTTTTTTTTTTTTTTTTTTTTTTTTTTTTTTTTTTTTTTTTTTTTTTTTTTTTTTTTTTTTTTTTTTTTTTTTTTTTTTCGAGGCTAAGACAACTGGAGACTCACCCTCTCTCCAGTAATTGAGGTGAAGAGCATCCCTCAATACTTCTACATCCAGAGTACACTTGATTGTTCCATCCTTTAACGTGAAACTGATGGAGGAACAATCGGAAGAAAGTGTGGCAGTGAACCAGAACTCACACAAGTAATCATGATACATCTTGCGTGGGTTCCTGGTGAATAAGGGTCCTATTGGAGAATCCTTCAAGAATTTTCTAATTCTACCAATAAGGGTATTAGACCCTTGAGAACCTTGTAGGCTAGCCAAAGGATTATTAGGGTTTAATTTTAGGGCTGCACTATAAGGAGCACCAGGTGCCTGGGTGACATCTGGTGAGGGATTGTATGGAACGGTCAAGAGATTTACATCTCTTGAACGGGATGATTTAGGAGCCATTGAATGAAATTGAAATTGAAATTGAAATTTGGAATTAGGGTTTTGATTTGAGAAGCAAAGAGAAGAATGAAGCAGTGTTTTATGATTGGAAGTAAATGAAGAGAGTAAATGAAGAGAATGAAAAAGAAAGTAAATGAGTTTTGGAGTAAATAAGGGTATTTATAAGGGGATTCAAGATCCCAATGTAAACCCAAAAATCATATTTTATTAAACCAAATATTTTCGAAGATATTTTGAAAATAAAATATAATTTTCCATGTAAGCATTAAATGTTACCATGTCAGCATTAAATGCTACGACGGCTTACTTTACCCATTACCCCACACACTTTTTGTTTTCCCAACACAAACAGTTGTCAAGTACTTAAAATGGTTTCAAACACGTCAGATCATGATATCAAGTGGTTTAAAACACTCGAGTATCATCACGTGTCACACATATAGACCAGGTATTTGTAACGTTATAAAAATTTAGACAAAGACTGAACCTGGTAACTGGAGGATTAGTCCAGTACCAGTTTCCAACTGAAGAGTTCTCCAGTTGCATTTTCAAACAAAAACGAATTTTAGTCAGAAAATATTTTGAGTCTTTCCCCCTAAAATGATGATCCAGTAATCAATTAGTGCCAAGATAGTATCACAAAGGCGTTCGATAGCCTGGCGAGCAAAGATTATCTGGACCTCCTCAACTGGAGAACTTCATCAGTGTCACTGACGCGTTCAATAACAAAGAAAGCTCCAGTTAAGGGTTCAACATTCCCAGTTCGCTGATGAGATGTTTAAAAGTTTTCTCATCAAGAGGTTTAGTAAAAACATCAGCTAACTGTTTGTCAGTGGGGATGAAATGAATTTCAATATCACCTTTCATAACATGATCTCTAATGAAATGATACCTGATGTCAATATGCTTTGTTTTTGAGTGCATCACTGGATTGTGAGAGATAGCAATTGCACTGGTGTTGTCACAAAAGATTGGGGTCTTGGTATACTTCTGACCATAATCTAGTAACTGGTTTTTGATCCAGAGAATCTGGGCACAACAACTGGCCGCAGAAATGTACTCTGCCTCGGCAGTGGACATAGAGACTGAAGTCTGCTTCTTGCTGGTCCAACTCACCAGTTTTCCTCCAAGGAAATGACAACCACCAGTTGTGGATTTTCTATCAATCTTACAACCTGCATGATCAGAATCTGAATAACCCATTAGATCTAATCCTGAGCCTTTGGGGTACCAAAGACCAAGATTAGGACACCCTTTCAGGTATCTAAAGATACGCTTTACAGCGTGCAAATGTGATTCTTTAGGGTTAGCCTGAAACCTGGCACATAAACATGTTGCAAACATTATATCTGGTCGACTGGCAGTTAAGTACATCAGTGAACCAACCATACCTCTATAGTCAGTTATGTTAACTGGTTTGCCAGTTGGGTCAGAGTCCAAATTCAATGGTGCTGCAATAGGTGTGTTTTTCGATGGGATTGAATCATATTTGTATTTTCTTAACAAATCTCTGACATATTTTCCTTGGTTTATGAAAATTCCATTTCCAGTTTGCTTAATCTGAAGACCTAAGAAAAATGTTAATTCACCCATTAAACTCATCTCATACTCAGATGACATGATTTTAGAAAACTTTTTACACATTGCATCATCAGTTGAACCAAAAATAATGTCATCAACATAAATTTGTACCAATAAGATATTACCTCTTTCTTTCAAGATAAACAAGGTATTATCTATTGCACCTCTTTGAAAGCCATTTTTAAGAAGATGTTTAGTTAAAGTATCATACCAGGCTCTTGGGGCTTGTCTTAGACCATACAATGCTTTGTTCAGTCTATAAACCCAATGAGGATGCTTCTCATCGATGAAACCTGGAGTCTGCTTAACATAAACTTCTTCTTCCAATGTTCCATTAAGGAACGCACTTTTGACATCCATCTGGAAGACCTTGAACTGCAGATGGGCTGCATAAGCCAAGAATATTCTTATGGCTTCAAGTCTTGCAACTGGAGCAAAAGTCTCATCAAAGTCAACGCCCTCTGCTTGACAATAACCCTGGGCAACTAGTCTGGCCTTGTTTCTTACAACATGGCCATCTTCATCCATTTTATTTCGGTAGACCCATCTGGTACCAATAGGTTCTTTCTTTAACCCTGGTGGACAAGGAACAAGCTCCCAAACATTGTTCCTTTCAAACTGGAGGAGCTCTTCTTGCATAGCTTCCACCCAGCTTGGGTCTGCCATAGCCTCGTCAATCTTCTTTGGTTCAATTAAAGATAAGAAGGTGACGTTTAAGCATTGCTCACTGGTGGCTCTTCTAGTCTGAACCCCACTAGTTGGATTACCCACAATCTGTTCAATTGGGTGGGCTTTAGTCCATCTAGTGTATTGACTAGGCTGGTGAACTACAATATCAGTGCAAGTTACCTGGCGATCTTCTTCAGTTGCAGCAGCATCTGGAGAAGGATCAGTCCAAACAACTTCTACATCCTCATCAGAGTCAATGAGGTCTCGATTGGCATCATGAAATTCCTCAGTTGAAGGTATTTCATGAGTAACTGGAGAAGTAGGTGCTTGAACTGGTGCTGATATTGGAGTGGCACGTACATCTGATCCAATCACCAATTCTTGTGGTAAGTTAAAATTGATGGAGGGATAAAATGATGTGTCACTGGTGCTTTTCTTCTTCTTGACTGGTTCCAGTTTGTTGTAACTGGAAGCATCTTCTGGTGAAACAACTGACCGATGAACTTGGTCAGTTTCACCAAAGTTGATTGGAATGACTGGAGAAATATCAAGGCTTGGTCTCTTGTTGATTGCTTCAGTTGATTCATCGAATGTGACATGAATTGTCTCATGCACCTTTTGGAGTCTATAATTATAAACTCTAAAGGCCTTTCGAATATCTGAATAGCCTAAAAATACCCCTTCATCAGCTTTTGCATCAAACTTTCCAAGCTGACTGGAATCGTTCAGTATATAAACTGGACAACCAAATACATGGAAATATCCAATATTTGGTTTACGATTCCTGAGTACTTCGTAGGCAGTCTTCTTATGTCTCTTGATGTAGACTGACCGGTTTTGGGTGTGACAAGCAGTTGCAACTGCCTCAGCCCAAAAACTGGTGGGAAGACCAGATTCAGATAGCATGCTTCTGGCCGCTTCTATCAGTGTACGATTCTTTCTTTCAACAACTCCATTTTGCTCTGGAGAGTGAACTGATGAGAAGTTTTGAGAAATGCCAGTGTCAGTGCAAAATGTTTCAAGTACCTTATTTTGGAATTCAGTACCATTATCACTTCGCAACTGACAAACTTTTCGAGTGTACTTGAGCTCAATTCTTTTGATAAGCGAGATGATTTCAGCAGGTGCATCACTTTTGGATCTGATGAATACCACCCAGCAATATCTGGTGAATTCATCAACCACAACTAGAGTGTATTTCTTTCCAGCTCTAGTTTGAACATTCACTGGACCAAAAAGATCCATATGAAGCATGTGAAGAGGTTCAGTGATGCTAAAATTTTGCCTAGTTTTGAAACTGGCTCTCTTCTGCTTACCCATCTCACACCCTGGACATGGCTTTTCCTTATTGAAGGAAATCTGGGGTATCCCATCAACCAGTTGTTTGCGAGACAACTTGTTAATGTTCTTGAAATTAAGGTGGGATAACCTTTTATGCCATAGCCAGTTGGTGTCCTCATCAGCTTTGGTATAGAAACATTGCTCTTTTGGAGCTGGTTCCATATCCATGATGTACACATTCCCTTTTCTTGGTGCAATCATCACCACTTTCCAATCCTTGTTAAATATGGTGCCTTGTGCAATATCGAACAATACTCTGAAGCCATCATCGCAAAGTTGGCTTACACTGATCAAGTTATATTTTAAACCATTCACAAATGCAACTCTTTTGAATTCGACTTGTCCATTATTGAGCACACCATATCCTTCAGTCTTTCCAGATTGATCGTTACCAAACGTCACTGTCGGTCCATCTTGGACAGTGAACTCTTCCAGTAGGGGCTTACATCCGGTCATAGTCCGGCCAGCAGCGCTGTCCAGATACCAGATATTCTTCTTTCGATCGCCCTACACACACACAAAAATCATTAGTTATTTTTGTGAACCCATCTTTTCTTGATGGGTCCACTGGACTTCTCTACAGAAGCCACAGTTGATTGTTGAGGTGTTGAACTGGAGGCTACATCTGGAGCATTATCACAGCTCTAACAGTTTCTACAAATGCCAAATCACCACTTAATGATTCAGCCAGGTCCAGTTTTAATTCAGGGTCAACCTGGTGATCATAATCACATACCTTTTTCAGTATGATGTCCACCCATCTTCCAGAGATGACATCATCTTTCACCACATGCTGCTGTTGTTGATCTTCCAAGGCCATGAAACACATGTCCCTTTCCTCTTCTTCATCATCAGATGAGTCATCAGAGTACTCCCATTTTCCCTCAGTTTGTGCAATTAAGCACTGATCCTTTTCCTTTTGCATGGACAGGAGGGCAATCTGGGCCTTAAGCTGCTTGTATTTAGCTTTGTAGCTATCATCAGGCCGATTGTAATTTGGGACAGAGGGGCCAGTTTGGTTATTCAACTGACTAGATCTGCATTCCTTCATAAAATGACCTTTCTTGCCACACTTATAGCATGTAAGATTGGTCTTATCCAGAGAGCTGGAGCTGGAAGCATTGTTGGGGCCATTAAATCTTTTAGATTTATGCTTAAACCTATTAAAGGTTTTAGCAATCATGGCGACCAGATCATCATCGTCAGTTTCATCATAACCTTCACTGTTTTCAGTGGTCAGCCCAGAGTTTAAGAAACTGTTCAACATCTCCTTCATCGAGTGTGCCTGGACACTCTCAGCAGACATTAAAGCAGCACAAGGTCGCTCAATTGTATTAGCAACCTTGGGACTCTGAGCATGGTTCATGGCATCTTGCTCAGCCACAAGTCTTGCAGCATTATTATCTTCAGTGAATCTGAAGGCTCCATAGAGCGATGCAAGAGTGTGAGTGTGCAAGGTTTTACCTTGTCTCAAGACAAGAACCATGTTTTCCCATTTGGAAGGAAGAATATCACAAAACTTCTCAAGAAGAATATCCTTATCCTTCTCTACACCCAAACCTCTCAATTGATTGATGAGGCTAGAAAATCTGGTATATGTACCAGTTAAACTTTCATTGGGCAAGGCAAAGAAGGATTCATACTTCTTGTTCAAGGCAACTTTTCTGGTGACAATAGTGTCATCACCTCCTTCAAATTGAATCACTAATTCATCCCACATAGACTTGGCACTGGGAAACAACACAAGTGTTGGAATTAGGTCTTCAGGGACAGCCCCAAGGATCATGTTTTTTCAGTCTGGTGTCCAAGTCCACCAGTCTGCGATCCTCATCAGACCAATGGTCTTCTGGCTTTTTCCCTTGAGCCTCTTCTTCCAGTTGGATCAAGAAGAGGACTCACCCCAATAGACATAGGTATATATGGTCCATCCTTAAGGATTTTCAACATATACCTCTCAATACCACCAAAATGCAACAGCATTCTAGCTTTCCATGTACCAAAAGTCTCACTGTTTCCATCAAATTTTGGAACAGGAGTGTTAGAGTAATGTACATGGACGTGGTTTGGGGCAGAAGGAGGAGGAGGGTTGGTGTTAACGTTTTGAAAAGGTTGTGCATTAGTGTTCGATGGGTTTTCACCTGAACCAGAACCATCTCCACCTTCAGTAGTGTTCATCTTTGCAGATCTAGGCAAGTTTATTAGCCTTCTGCTCTGATACCACTTGTAAGTCCCAACTTGTTAGATGGTACTACTGAAGACACCTCTATGTCGATGGTGGAGTTACTTTGCAATATACTTACTGAACTGGAGACGACCAGTTGCAGTGGTATATACCAAGTTCTAGATAGATTACTTATAAAAGACAATAAGTAAAGAACAATGCAATAATACAAATAACTTGTAAACAATCTTGATGAGACAATATGTAGTTTTCAAAGTGTAATTTATTTATTGATATTAAACAAATTACAAGGTTGATGCGGAACCAAGATAATACACGAATGTAAATATCCTAACAACCTATGAAATACAATTGATCTATACTTGGAATTTCTCTTCAACAATCGAAACACTTAAAGTAGTGAAATGTTCCTTTTAGCGATTGAGAGAATATTGCACAAGTTCACCAAGAATATTGCAGGTTTGCAAAGTATGAAGTTATTCGTTTGTGTGAAGTAACTTCTGATTCTTGGTTGTGCAATGACTTGTATTTATAGGCAAAGTTAACATTGGGATGTTAACTTTAGCCGTACAAATGTGGTTGGAAGCATTTAAGGAATAGCATTTAATTCCTTAAAAAGTGTTGTAAAGTCGCATGTTAAAGTGACTTTACACAACCACCTTTATGTACCTTTTAATACTTAAATAATAAGATAAGGCTTATTATCCGGGTAAAGGTACATAAAGTATACAAGTCAATTCCTCGTAATCAGTGTAAAGCTTTGTAAGGGCTTTCCACTGATGGTCTCCAGTTTGTAACTGACTAGAATGTCAACTGGGCTTCGCTGCCATTGTCATTCTCTTTCTTCCATTTGTTGTCTTCGACTTCAACTGGAATGTTTCTTCAACTTGGTCAGTTCTCAACTGGAGGAAGTCTTCAGTTGCGTTAACTGTACGGTGCAACTGGACTTCAATATATTTCTCGACAAATCTTCTTGGTCACCAGTTTACTGGTCACCAGATGCAACTGGTGAACTGGTCAGTGTGAACTGGTGACTGGCCAGTTCCAGGTGAACTGGTCCTAACACGAACTTAGTATAAGTTCGTGTTGACATAAGTACGAACTTGTTTCAGATCGATAATCATTTTCCGCATGACGTCAACATGAAGTTATGAAAACTTCGGTATGACGTCAGCAAGAACTTGACCATAAACCCGTGGTTATCTTCGTGGTGACGTAAGCGTGAACTTAATATAACTTCGTGATGATGTCAGTGTGAACTTATCATAAAGTAGTGCTGATGTCAGCGTGAACTTATCAGAAACTAGTGCTGATATCAACGTGAACTTATCAGAAACTAGTGCTGATGTCAGCGTGAACTTATCAGAAACTAGTGCTGATGTCAGCGTGAACTTATCAGAAACTAGTGCTGATGTCAGCGTGAACTTATCAGAAACTAGTGCTGATGTCAGCGTGAACTTATCAGAAACTAGTGCTGATGTCAGCGTGAACTTATCAGAAACTAGTGCTGATGTCAGCGTGAACTTATCAGAAACTAGTGCTGATGTCAGCGTGAACTTATCAGAAACTAGTGATGATGTCAGTGTGAACTTATCATAAAGTAGTGCTGATGTCAGCGTGAACTTATCAGAAACTAGTGCTGATATCAACGTGAACTTATCAGAAACTAGTGCTGATGTCAGCGTGAACTTATCAGAAACTAGTGCTGATGTCAGCGTGAACTTATCAGAAACTAGTGCTGATGTCAGCGTGAACTTATCAGAAACTAGTGCTGATGTCAGCGTGAACTTATCAGAAACTAGTGCTGATGTCAGCGTGAACTTATCAGAAACTAGTGCTGATGTCAGCGTGAACTTATCAGAAACTAGTGCTGATGTCAGCGTGAACTTATCAGAAACTAGTGCTGATGTCAGCGTGAACTTATCAGAAACTAGTGCTGATGTCAGCGTGAACTTATCAGAAACTAGTGCTGATGTCAGCGTGAACTTATCAGAAACTAGTGCTGATGTCAGCGTGAACTTATCAGAAACTAGTGCTGATGTCAGCGTGAACTTATCAGAAACTAGTGCTGATGTCAGCGTGAACTTATCAGAAACTAGTGCTGATGTCAGCGTGAACTTATCAGAAACTAGTGCTGATGTCAGCGTGAACTTATCAGAAACTAGTGCTGATGTCAGCGTGAACTTATCAGAAACTAGTGCTGATGTCAGCGTGAACTTATCAGAAACTAGTGCTGATGTCAGCGTGAACTTATCAGAAACTAGTGCTGATGTCAGCGTGAACTTATCAGAAACTAGTGCTGATGTCAGCGTGAACTTATCAGAAACTAGTGCTGATGTCAGCGTGAACTTATCAGAAACTAGTGCTGATGTCAGCGTGAACTTATCAGAAACTAGTGCTGATGTCAGCGTGAACTTATCAGAAACTAGTGCTGATGTCAGCGTGAACTTATCAGAAACTAGTGCTGATGTCAGCGTGAACTTATCAGAAACTAGTGCTGATGTCAGCGTGAACTTATCAGAAACTAGTGCTGATGTCAGCGTGAACTTATCAGAAACTAGTGCTGATGTCAGCGTGAACTTATCAGAAACTAGTGCTGATGTCAGCGTGAACTTATCAGAAACTAGTGCTGATGTCAGCGTGAACTTATCAGAAACTAGTGCTGATGTCAGCGTGAACTTATCAGAAACTAGTGCTGATGTCAGCGTGAACTTATCAGAAACTAGTGCTGATGTCAGCGTGAACTTATCAGAAACTAGTGCTGATGTCAGCGTGAACTTATCAGAAACTAGTGCTGATGTCAGCGTGAACTTATCAGAAACTAGTGCTGATGTCAGCGTGAACTTATCAGAAACTAGTGCTGATGTCAGCGTGAACTTATCAGAAACTAGTGCTGATGTCAGCGTGAACTTATCAGAAACTAGTGCTGATGTCAGCGTGAACTTATCAGAAACTAGTGCTGATGTCAGCGTGAACTTATCAGAAACTAGTGCTGATGTCAGCGTGAACTTATCAGAAACTAGTGCTGATGTCAGCGTGAACTTATCAGAAACTAGTGCTGATGTCAGCGTGAACTTATCAGAAACTAGTGCTGATGTCAGCGTGAACTTATCAGAAACTAGTGCTGATGTCAGCGTGAACTTATCAGAAACTAGTGCTGATGTCAGCGTGAACTTATCAGAAACTAGTGCTGATGTCAGCGTGAACTTATCAGAAACTAGTGCTGATGTCAGCGTGAACTTATCAGAAACTAGTGCTGATGTCAGCGTGAACTTATCAGAAATTCGTGATGATGTCAGTGTGAACTTATCATAAAGTAGTGCTGATGTCAGCGTGAACTTATCAGAAACTAGTGCTGATATCAACGTGAACTTATCAGAAACTAGTGCTGATGTCAGCGTGAACTTGTCAGAAACTCGTGCTGATGTCAGCACGAACTTATCAGAAACTAGTGCTGATGTCAGCGTGAACTTATCAGAAACTAGTGCTGATGTCAGCGTGAACTTATCAGAAACTAGTGCTGATGTCAGCGTGAACTTATCAGAAACTAGTGCTGATGTCAGCGTGAACTTATCAGAAACTAGTGCTGATGTCAGCGTGAACTTATCAGAAACTAGTGCTGATGTCAGCGTGAACTTATCAGAAACTAGTGCTGATGTCAGCGTGAACTTATCAGAAACTAGTGCTGATGTCAGCGTGAACTTATCAGAAACTAGTGCTGATGTCAGCGTGAACTTATCAGAAACTAGTGCTGATGTCAGCGTGAACTTATCAGAAACTAGTGCTGATGTCAGCGTGAACTTATCAGAAACTAGTGCTGATGTCAGCGTGAACTTATCAGAAATTCGTGATGATGTCAGTGTGAACTTATCATAAAGTAGTGCTGATGTCAGCGTGAACTTATCAGAAACTAGTGCTGATATCAACGTGAACTTATCAGAAACTAGTGCTGATGTCAGCGTGAACTTGTCAGAAACTCGTGCTGATGAGTAAAGACAAAGATGTCTTGTCTCAGAGATAAGACAAAAAGAACACAAAGATATGGGGTCGCAGTGTCAGAACATGCAATTGTTAAATCAGACTTGGACAAGTGGTCTTCACCAATCCCAAAGTGAATGTTTGTCTATAAAAGGAAAGTCACCCATTGAAGGAAAGCGTTCGTCCAATTGTTTCACATAATTATATATTTGTAACTTTGTGTTTTTCAAATATTATTCTCTCAAAAACTGTGTTCATCAGCCGTTTTTAGTGTTTGATAAATTTGTATTTATCAAGCATAATCTGTATTCAGTGAAAAATAATTTAGGATTAGAGTTAGTCTTTTAATCCTTTTATTCTGCATTACTCTTTGTAATTCTTTAATTATTCATTAAAAAAATTCCATTGAAAATTAACTTTGTATACTTATTCATTTACATTGTTGTTAAGTGTTAATCGTTCACTAAACGATCCGGTCCTACAATAACTAAACTATACCTTTTACATCAATAACCACTACTTATCATCGTCACCACCACCACCACCAATCGTCGCCGCCACTACCCGTTACCACCTATGAAGCGCCCGTTGTCGCCAAATCTCTCACCTACTCTTCTAGTTTCAAATATGGCAATAAATATTTATCTTTTTAATATGCTGACATCCAAGGATGATGATACTCATATATTCGATGTTTCTCTTATGCCTTACCACACATGACACATCAATAACAATGAATTAAACTTTAGTACTTCATTAAATTATTCTATTCGGTCTATACCTTGTACGTTTGTTGGGTATAGATTGTAAATAGATTCCAATGCTAGATACTTATGACCCAATACAATCCATTCTTTAACCACACAATGACAAACTTCCAATTTAGAACTAGGTGACCTCTATGAATATCTGGAAAATCATCCATAAAAACTTCAATGGAGGTCTCTTACATGTCGTGGAGAACTGCAATCATACACCTTTGGAAGGTGGCACAAACATTACTTAATCCAAAAGACATTCTACAATATACATATGTGTCGAATGGCCATGTGAAGGTGGTTTTTTCTTGGCCGTCGAGGTCAATAGGTATCTAGAAACACTATAAGAGCCCAAGAAAAAAAGATACTCATTGCCAGCCAACCGTTAAATCATTTGCTCAATAAAAGGTTGAGGGAAATGGTCTTTCTAAGCGGCATCTTTAAGTTTTCTATAAGCAATGCAACCTTGCCAACTTGTCACGGTTCCAGTTGGAACAAGTTCATTCATTAGTAATTTTGGTTATACCTCCCTCTTTTGGTACACAGTCGACTGGCTAACATACTATTTATCATTATTGTGAATATAATTTAAGAAATTCATTAATTACTTTTTTAACTACGTCTTTCATACCTGGATTAAATATCCTATATCGTTAAACGTTAGGTTTTATGTTTTCTTCAAAAAAAAAATTTATAGTACTTATTCGTTGCAATCATCACCTGAGCGTTCTGCCCGATGTACTTTTCTGTTCATTTTTGTTCGAATACAGTCTCAATAGTTCATATTTAATCAATACGAGTCCGTGTATGTGTACTTTTGTATGGAGTTAAGTATGAATAAAGTAAATTTTGTTTTCGTTTGAATTCTGGTACATTTAATGTGCAGAGAATTGGTGTGAGAGTTCGAGTTCGAAGGAAAAACTATTTGTTTTGTAGAAGTGTCAATAAATCGGAAAAACACGTTGAAACAAACCAAGTGGACTTAAAACTAAATAATATGGTTGTATTTATAGTCATTGGAAAGGTATTTTAAATACATTCATTTATGTAAACAAAACATTTAAATGATTTTCATGTCTTGTTAATTTTACAAGTCAAACGATTTCTGGTTAAACGTCAAACTAGTGATTGGAGTGTGATGAGATCTAAACCCATCTTCCACCCTCCATTCTCTTCTCATTTTTTATCACACTTTCTCTCTCTAAACTAGAAAACTCTCTTTTCTTCCCGTCTAACCGGCTTCATCTCTCTCTACATATTATTGGCTTTTGTATACTTTTCACTTTTGAACTAGTATATTAAATTTTTCTATTAAACTGTAACTTTCTTTTATTTTATATTAGGTCTCTTGCACATGTTATATATATGGATTAAAAAAATTAGCATGTGAGAGAGATTTCACCCAACTTGGGTGTGTAACAGCACCACCTTCACTTCCCCTATATATAACTACGACTAGAATGATTTTCAATGAGGCAGTTGAAGATTTAATGCAAATACACTAGAATAACCAAACCATTTCAATAAGATAATTGAAATCTCGCAACATGGGCTCAAATTTTACTAGTTGTGATTATTATGAAACGGTGGAGTAGGATGAAATCTACTACTTAAACTATTGGATACATATCAAGTTAAGGTAGAGATATGTTGTATTAGAACTATGAAAGAGAAGTTAAGGTGAAGTTTATATTTCAGTTGCGTATGTAGTGCGGATCAATTACACAAGTAATGTACTTATGCACATTGTTAGAAGTACAATTTAAGGTTTCCTTATCCACAACTTAAGTTGCTCTTAGAGCACCCCCAATGTATCAATACTAGGACCGTATTCGAGTTCCAATACGGTACACACCATTGGGTGTGGACCGTAATGGAGGCGTATTGGGCGGCGTATTGGAGGAACCGTGGTGGTGAATACGGAGAAGCTAAGTGAATATTTGTTTTTTTTTTTATTCAAATGCATCTTTTCAAACTTTCTAGCCGTTACCACCAAACGGTTATTTGGGTTTTTTTAATTTTTTTTTTCTTATTTATAATTAAATGTAATACCACCATCTTTCACAATTCACACATCTTCTTCTCAAAACATCATCTTCTTCCTCAAACATCTTCTTCTTCACTACAAACATAAAAATAGCTTTCAACCGTTCCGCTTCCGATGATTTCTTCAACGCGGTTCAAAACTTCCTTCCCGCTAACTCATCAACGGGTGCTCATTCAACCGATACTTCACCATCAACACCACAATATCCACCATTTACGCCACAACCATTCGTACCACCTTATTACCCGGCATACCAAAATGATCCAAACTTTCATCAATGGCAACAATACCAACAATGGCTACTATCCCAACAACCTCGTACGACCCCTCCAAGCCAACCCATACCCGAGACACCCCAACCCGTACCCCCACCCGTCCCCCAACCCGAACCGCAACCCGAATCGGAACCGAAATGTAGTATGAGACGTAAGAAGGCAAAAGGGAAGAAAGTCGTGGGTGAGAAAGTCATCAAAAAGCCAAAAGTAGCATGGTCCGGGGAGGAAGAAAAACACCTAGCCCTTTGTTGGCTCGATGTATCCGAAGATCCAATCGTTGGCACTTCACAAACCGATGACCACTTTTGGAACAAAGTTTTCGACATGTACAATGCCGCGGTTCAAATCAAGCGTCAACCCAATCAAATCACGGGTAAATGACTCATCAAGGAGCAAGTCGGGAAGTTTAACTCTATTTACAAAAAGTATGATGATGACCGACGTAGTGGCGAAAGTGACGCGCAAGTGATGGAACAAGCTAGGCAAGCGTATACTTTGGAAACGGGTGGGAAATTTACAATGTACGAAGCTTGGACCGTTTTAAAAGATAGACCGAAGTTTCTATCTTTTATCGGTGTCGATGGCATGGTGATAAAGAAGAAAAGGATCTCCCGCAACATCGAGTCTAGTGATGAAGACCAACCGCCCGTCAACCTCGACGAAGAAGAGCCACTCGACACCGACCTCTTCGGCCCGGATGCGATTCCACGACCCCCCACAAAGTCAAAAAAGAAAACGCCACGAACATCGGGATCGTCGGATGCGGCCTCATCTCGTTCAAGTGCATCCGACTTGGCCGCGCGTCTCGAACAACTTGGAAGCTCCAAACAAGCTTTTATTGACAAAAAATCGGACGCCCTCGATTCCATTCGCGAGGAAGAAAAAAAACGTACCATGTACGCGGCATTTTCATTTGTGGGTCAATCAAATCCGAATCCTCGACAACGAAAGTTTATCGAGAAGGCGATGGCGAAGGTGTTGGACGAGTACAAGGGGTTCGTTGAGGTGTCCGATGATGAAGACGAAGGCAACGACGAGTAGATTACTTGTTATGTTTTTTTTAATGCATTATGATGTTGTTGTTTTTTTTAAGTGTTGTTATTATTTTTTTTAATGTGTTGTTTATGTTTTTTTATGTGTTGTAATGTTTTTTTATTAAAAAAATGGTGTTTTTAGGATTTTATATAATATTATGTATTTATTTTATAAATTATATTTGTGGTTTTATTTATTTAAAAGTTTGAAAATAAATATGTTGGAGTGTATTGGAATGTATTGGATGTATTGGGTATTGGGTGTGAATTGGGAGAAATGTATTGGAAAGAGGTTTTTCTGATGTGGCACTGTATTGGAAGTGACCATTGGGGGTGCTCTTATCATATATTCAAGTCATTTGCGATATGCGAACCTAAATGATAGCCTCGTAAAGAGTTAGTACGGTCATTCTAAATTTCTAATAAAAGCTAGAAGATTCATTCTTGTTCATTGATATAACCAGTCACATCTCGATTGGACATAATCATCTGTTTACTTTTCTTCGCTCATATATATGTTTTTGCATTAATCTACTATCATGATAGATTGCTTCATGTATTAGATGATAAATCATGAAGTTTAATATAGGCTTCTTTTTCTTCTTCTTTTTTGAACGACGAGGGTGGCAAGGGTGAGATTATATTAAACATCAAACTACTATCAAAGAGCCAGTAAAAGTTAGAGAGTACATGTACAAGAAGCAAAAAATAAAGAACAATTTAGGATAAATTGGGCCTAGTACACCAACATTCCCAAATAACTTCCACCTTTTTACTTGGTATGGAATCCACAAGTACGCCATAAACTTTTAACGTAGTGCATCTTAATCTTTTATTTGTTTGATAACATGAAGTAATTAACATCCCAAAGATCAATTTGATAAGTTAAGCTATTGATAAAGCTCGAGACTATCAACATAACTAAATCTAATGTCTTTTGGATCTTTTCAAACGATGACTTATTCGTCATGTTTTCCTCGTTTTCATATTAATGTCACATCAACACTTCTTTGCTGACACGCTCATTACTAGACTCCTGTCACAATAAATCTTTCTTACTTTTTCCTCTTACTATTTTATTCTTTCCAATAAAAAAGATACCACAAAAATAAAACAAAAACACACATTAAACACATTAAACAATGTTTTCAAAACCGGACCGGAAGGCGAACCGGCGTCTTTACTGGTTACTGGTCGGATCGGTCGGATCGGTCGGACCGGATTAGAGAACCGGAAACATTAAAAATATAATAATAAATATGGAAAAAATTCGGAAAAAATACCAAATAATTAAAGAAGTCTAAAAGCAACCATTCATCGTTCAAAAGATCACTAGAATCACTTAGAAGTTAGAGTATTAAACATTTAAGATTTAAGAGCAAAACATAAAAGGGACCTCACTTAGAAATTCCCATAACAGTCAGTTTTCATTGTCCCATAACAGGGACCTCACTTAGAAATTCAATTTTGAACTAGGGAGTAGTATATATAAAACAAAAAAGCATACAATGGTTTGTAAACCACAAAAAGTTGACGTGTGGCATATGACTCATCTTTACAAGAGACTCTTTACATTACCAATTTACCACAAATATATCTTCTCATATACTCGTAACTGATATCTCTATCTTCCTTTTCAACAACCATCACCATAAACAATGGTAGCAGCAACCAACTTTCTCACTAAAAGTTAATGAGAGATTGAGAGCTTGGAAGAGGTGAAGATTCGATTGGAAGGACTTGAAGAAAGAAATTAATTAGAGTTAGGTTTTGGAAAAAAATTGGGATTTTCCATTGTTGATGATTTACTCATTTAGGTTCTTGAAAAGTGAAAAGGAAAAGGAATTGAATAAGACTTGTGAAAGTTGTGAAGACTGAAGATTGAGAGGTTGGCTACGTTTTTTTTTTTAAGATTGAACCGGAACCACCGGTTACCGGCCCAACAGCCGGTTACAGGACCAACCGGCCGGCCCATTGCAAGTTCGAACTAACAGCATGAACCGGACCGTTATACATACCGGGTCACGGCCCGCCCGGGTTAACCGGCCGGTCCGGTCCGGCCACAAAAACATTTATACTGAGAATGGACCAGATCGCGCTAAAACCATTTCATCTCATCTTCGTCGCCTCCCCCACGAAGCACCACATTTAAGCCCCAAAGCGAAGCCGTGCCAACGGTGTGTAGCAAACGGCTAGTCCACGATACACCGTTCGAAGAGGCCTAAGATGTTCCTTATTAGAAAGGATTTGGTCAGCTTACAACAAAGGTAAAAAAAACATCTACAAAGTGCAAATCTCATCAATTATTGTACGAGTAACATAAAATATTCGAACACAACCATGCAATCATCGTAGGTTGATATGAAAGTATCGTTGAATACACATGACTAAGTTACATCAAAATACGAGATACAAATCACACATTGGAAATAGTAGTGACCCGTAGAATCCTCATTTCATGTTTTGTTTAGCTTTATTTGTTTTGAGGTTGTTCCAAGCAAACACATAGCGCGTGATGTGACACTTTTCATATATTATGTAAACATTTACAATATTATTTAACGTTAACGAGCATGGTACCCGCGCAATGCGGCGGCGGCGGTGTGGAAGGCGGTCTTGTGGTGTCGGTGATGGTACTATTGGTGGTGGTGGCGGTGTCAAGTGGTGTAGGTTGATATAATTGTGATAGTGGAAATTTTTAGAAGACAAGGGCTTAAAGTGTTAATTATTAAAATAAAGGTTTAGAGTGTAAACTAATTCATTAAGGGCAAATTTGGTATTTTATAAAAACTCTTTCCATAGTGGGTGTTTATTAAGGGTAATTTAGTAATTCCGTATGTAACTATTTCTAAAAATAGGGGGTGTGATAATTTTTATAAAAGAGTATAGATTATTAGTAACTAGATTAGCGCTTGCATAACAAGAGAACATCATATATAATATTAATTAGTGGCGGAAGTTGAATAGGGGGTAGGGTTGGCCAAGGCCCACCCCCAAACACACTAATAGCAATAGTTTCAAAGCTTAATTTTCTGGATTTTTATGTCGGCCCACCATATAAAATATTTGTTTTGGCCCAACCCCAATTAAAATATAAAGCCTCAATGATATAAGTCCCCTGTTACAAATACGACATATTATAAAAAACAAAATAATGATTCTGGAAGTTGAAAAGTCAAGATCAAAAAGGGAATTGGGGTTTAGCGAATGAGCGGCCTACAATCAACTGATTAAGAAGTCTTCGACAATCGCCTATTCGGTATCTCTCAATTATTTCTTTTATTATCTATTTTATTGTTTAATTTAATAGTTTACTACTTTTATATGTTTATCTGTTTATGTTATTATGTATGTATTTTCAGAATTGTGGTGGCATCTTCAATAGGTAATAGGTTATTATCATAATTTTACAATTGTAAATTGTGAGTTGTAATTTATGGTTAAGGTTTTATAGTTTTATAATCAATTCTACTCACTGAGTAAACTAGTGAATATGTTGATTTAGTTCACTTTTTCTAAGGTTAAGGATCTTGAAAAAGGGGTATTTAGGCAGAATGTTTAGTAGGTGCCAGGTTATAATCAATTAATTGTAATTTGTGGCACTGTTAATAGGTAATTATCAAAACTTTAGTATTGTGAACTCATATCAAATTATTAAAACTTTGTGGTTTGAAACTTGTAGAGTCATGGCGACAAAGCAAAAAAGATTGGATTCATTTTTCACGCGGAATGTTTCACCGAGAGGTGTCCAGAATACCACGTTGGAGAACGATAATCATACCACAGTGGATGAGGATAATCAAGAACCTGTCCGGGATCAAAGCCCACAACCATCTTTAGCAGCAAAGAACCCGTCAAATCCGCATTCTTATGCCGGTCTCATAAAGCTACCAAGTCATATGAGAAAGTGAATATTTAGTACTATGTTTTGGTGATTTTCCGGACCGATATGACATCCATCACTACATAATAACATACATGTGTATTCATGAGTAAAACATATTGAAAATTAGTGGTATTATATCATTAATTTGAACAATGTTTTGTGTTTAGTATTTGATGCACGATGAAAAGATGGTTAATAATAAATTTCTATTATATATTTGTTTTGCCAGTATAAATTACAAATAATACATGTTTAGTCAATGAAATTATGAAAGTTTCAAGAAGAAAAAACTACGTACGCATGTTGTTTATAAATACGAAGATCAAAATTACATTTTACTATATATTATATGTGATTAAATATGTTTACATCATACCTAAAACAAATGGATTTTTAAATCAAAAACACTAATACTTCTACCAATGGGGTAAATAGCAATAAAAAAGAAAGAAAGAAAGACAGAGATCGAATTAGAAGGTAAGGTAAGGTAATTCCCAATGCCGTCTTCCACGGGTTTTGGGTCCCAATACCGTCTTCGACGGTGTATGGGGGAGGTTGAGATGTAGACAACCTTATCCCTACCAAAGGTAGAGAGGCTGCTTTCATGTTCTACCAAAGATAGAAAAGGACCTCCAGCCTTGCTGAGCATGAGGATCGAACCCATGATCTCTGTCTCAAGAGGCAGGGCTCTAACCACTAATCCAACCTAGTTGGTTTAAAAGACAGAGATCGAGTTAGGAAAATGAATATTGATATTGGATATGTGTCTATCTTCATCTAAGTTAGATTGTCGATGTAACACCCGTCGTTTATAAAATATGGATTTCCAAAAAATTTCGCCTACCGGCGTCAAAACAAGCGGAAGCATTTAACAAAACGTCTACAATTCCTACCGGAATTGCATTTAATAAAATTGGTGTTACGAATCCATATCATAGCAACAATAAAGAAAATCCACAAATGTCATCAACTACATAAGTGACAAACAAGTCAACATATGGTCATGTCTTGTAAAAACTAAGACATTACGATAATCATAATAGTGGTTCATAAATATCGTCTAAATAGGTGAGGTCACTAGCAGGTAGCTAAGCATCTTTAATCGTCTACCCAGCCTCACATGCATCTCACCAATCTTCAACACTAACCTGGGAAACACAACACATTTCAACGAAACAAGTGTCAGCTAATTAAAGCTGAGTAAAATAACAGGTTAGTTCGGCAAAAGTTCACCATTTAAAGCATTACTTTAAACTCATCTCATCATATGTAAGACATATCAGAAGCACATACATCTACATAATAATCAACATAAGGGATATCAAATCCTATGATGTACATATCAATCTAAGTCGTCATTATCATCTCACACATCGTCTAAAGGATGTCAAATCCTATATTGTGCCTATAACCTGCAATCGTCATAATTGTCTCATTCATCGTCAATTATTATCATCATCTAAGTTATCGACATTAACCTCATTACATCATGTATATACATGTCATATAGACACACAAATTACACAATTTCATCATTACATATAGCTAAGCAGTTATAACTACTTAGTCGTCACATATAATCTTTATCATCATATCATCACATCATGCCTACACGTAAAGTCAAGCAGTTTACACTACTTGATCGTCACATAAGGTTAAGTAGCTTATACTACTTAATCGTCACACATCAACTTTATTATGTCATCATCATATCATACTTACACATAAAGTCAAGTAGCTTACGCTACTTGATCGTCACATAAAGTTAAGTAGCTTGCGCTACCTAATCGTCACAAAAATAGGGTTGAGTATCCATTCGTCACAGATTGGTTGATCATACCAAATGGAATACTCAATCGAAAAATATGGGTCACTCGGGAGATATCATGACTACCCCCCCGTGATCGACTTAGCACACTAGCCGCAAAGGACTAGCATGGGTTAAACTTAACACTTTTTGTCTCAGTTTATACTCGAGTTCGTCTCAGTTTGTCACAATCATCACATATCGTCACATATTATCACATATCATCACATAACGACACATATCGTCACATATCAATACATGTCATCTCAAATCGACACAACACGTTAATCTTTATTGCATCTCATATCATTATATCGTCATTAGCTTTACCTCATTAGACACATCATTAATTCGACATTAAGACTATCTCAGTGGATGTCATTAATTCGTCATCAACATCAGTTGCCATTAAGGTCCTATCGTGCATCGTGACGTATCATTCCTATTTAAGTCTAGTGAACTATATGTAATAGGCCATTCGACAATTAACCACTTCATCAACAAAATAATGAACACGTGAACCAAACTACGTTACATTCAATTAACCATCGATATAATCAACACATATACAAAGCAACGTTACATTTTATCCCTATGTTAAGGAATACTATTTGCTACAAGACATTCGTCATATTAAGCATCATAGCCATTGCATAATCAACATTCATACATTACAACTTTACAACAATAATTAAGGGATGGAATACTACTTTCTATGAAATCATATATCATATAGAATCCCATTCCCGTCCCACATAATAAGCATAGTAATGGTAACCTCTTAAAGCACCCATATCGTCCCCCACGTGGTTCCCATACCCCTACATGTAACATCCCAAACATTTTATGTTGACTATTTGACTTTCCATTAATTAACGTTAGGTCCGTTATGTTTATGTGCCCTATAAGGGATTATGTGATTAAATGCTTATGTATTTAATATGAAATGAAGTAAAGTGAATTAAATGAAAGTAATTTAAAGTAAAGTATGAAAGTTAAGTGCTTGTTAGATCGTTAAGTCTCCCGGTAGGTTAATTAAGCTACGAAAGTAAAGTTTAGGAAGTCGAGGGGCCTATGGGCACTAAAGGAAACTTATGTCAGGAGTTTAAGGTCTAGTGAGACCCCAATAGCTGCAAATTTCGTGATTAAGCCCTAGGAACAGATCCCCTCCCTCTCAAGACAAGTTTCCTCCAAGAATCAATCGTTTCGTGTCGTTTCGATCAAGTTTGATTAAGATTTTGAATCCTCGAAGTCATCTACAGGTATTATGGCTGATCTTACTCTTAAATCTGATCATGTATGTCTTAGTAGTGATTTTGATCCAGGCCATAGGGTTTGGGTTGGGTTGTTGGATCAAACGTTTATTGAATTCATGTCGTTCGGGTGTTTTAAAGATTGAATTATGATGTAAAGGATTAAGGGATTAATAGGATGATTAAAGTTGATGAAAGTGCAATTGAAAGGATTAATTTTAAGCCCCCAGGTTGGATTTGGGGTATGGGTTCGTATGGAATTCGTTTGATCATAGAACAAAGATTAGGTTTCTGGTCGACACTCCAGGTGCGACGCACCAGTAGGGTGGTGCGGCGCACCACAGGCCATTTTGGAAAAATGGTGTTCAGCCAAAAGCCCGATATGCGACGCACCAAGGGTAGGTGCGGCGCACATTCTTATGTTCAGAATTTCTGATCATTTTATGCGACGCACCAAAGGGGTTGGTGCGGCGCACCAACTTATGTTTAGAATTCCCCTGTTGATTTTGTGCGACGCACCATGTGGGAGGTGCGACGCACCTCTTGTCCAGTTTTCATAAAACATTTCGTTTAGCTTATGTTTCGATCTTATACTCGTTCTAGGTTGTCGGGAGCACTTAGCAAGCACTATAAGATACATTTAACTTGTTGGTAAGCTGTATCGAGGTAAGATAACATCTTTTGTCACCTGTTGGTACAACAAAACACGTTTTCATAAGTTAAACCTTCCAATTGAATATGTATGTACATTTTATGTTCATGGGTGACTATGGGAGGTTGCAAAGGGATATACTACTTACCATTTATGATGTATAACATTCTTATGCAGGTTGCAAAGGTATGAGGTAAGTAAGTACACATGAAATGATGAGATGTTTAAATTATGTGACCATGAAATGATGAAATGTTATGATATGTGTGATTGCATGTGTGGCTTGATCACCTAGTCACTAGTCTTGATTAGGATTGCCATGTTCACGTGCACGTTAAGGGCCCTAAAGTAAAAGATGATATGTGATTAGCTTAGGTGAAAGAGTAGCCTAAACTAATTAAACGATTAAAGTCTCGAGCATTATGTAAAGTCTTGTGTTAAGCTTAACCCGTGCTAGCTCTTCGGGCTGGTGCGTACGTGGTCACTTGAGTTGCTCCTTGTGGCATAGTTACGTTTGAGTATTCCGGGTGAAGTAACTAACCACCAATGCGTAAAGGCATAAACGGTTTATTCAGTTGGATTGACTTTGTCATTCCTTAACGACGCCGATGGACCACCTTATGGTTTACCCATCATGTCGGGTGTGAGGACTCCATGTATGGTCTATGACCGCCTACACACAACCCCACATCCCTATGAAAGTGGCATAAGTCACATAGCCTACGTCTTGGCAAAGAAATAAAGAAAGAAAGATGAAGAAAGAAAGTATAGGCACACTTTAGGACATGTTGAACCTAATGTGTATCTTATGATGTTATGTGTGTGTGTGATATTAACTTAAAATGCAGATTTTGTTAATATATGAATTTGGCAAACGTTTTCAAGTTATGTTATCTTACTTAGCTAATTTTATTAGCTAACACTTGTTCTTTGAAAATGTTGTGCCTTCAGGATAATCAAGTTTGAGCTAGGCGAGGATTAGCTTGGTGAGACTTGGGTAGACAAATAAAGAAGCTTAGCAAAGACATTAAACGCTTAGACTTCCTTTTAGCCTCATGTTTGGCTATTTCATTTATGATTAAAGACTTGTATTAATGTGGCATTTATGTTGGTGCCAAAGCTTGGATTTACTTTTATTGTTTTGATGATGCTAGTAGTAACACCAAATTTTAAAGGTACCATCCGTTACGGGTGGGGCAGATTTTGAAAGTGATCCTTTCCGCTTATTTTAAACGCCGTTTGGCAAAGTTTTGAAAAATCCAAGTTTTTAAACGACGGGTGTTACACTAGATATGTACAGATGTCTACATTTTCGTCAAAGCGATTAATTATTAAATCCCACGTTTATTGTGTTCCTCAGCTTGACAAAATAAGTTATCTTACCTCAAATGAGTTCACAACAACTCACAACGACTTTACCGCGCTTGATACGTACTCCCGATAACCTATTACGAGTATAGCATCAATAAACTAGGATAAACGAGACTTAATTGACTTATAAGACCTATACAAGTCATAAGGATACTTATGTTTAGCATAAACACTTGTTTTAAACCTTAAAAGTCCAAAATGCTCTTTATGTGCCGCATACCTAAGCCATGTGGCGCATAAAACCAATCTGCCCAAAAAGTGACAAAATATGTGCCACATACACTTTGTATGTGCCGGATGTTTGACTAATTTTCAAAACAGAACCATTTATGCGCCACATGCAATAATGCATGTGCCACATATTTGGCTGTTCGCTGAAACCTGGTTTTCTTGCAATCAAAACTTAACCCACACGAATTGAAAACGATCCCAAACCTCATGAGCGACTTTTAACAATCAAAATTCATCATTTTAAAACTCCAATTATGCCATTAAAACAACCCTTAACATCCGATTGATTTGCAATACAATAATAACCGTTTTAGGTCACCGAATCTATCAAAACACACATTTTCGACATCAATTGATCTTCTAATGACCTAGACCAGTAATCAAACGACTAGTATGATTGAAAAGGCATAAAATAAATGTTATTATGCCTCTAACACCTGGAGATTATAAAAAGGATGCAAAAACTTGATCAAAACACTCTCGAATCAACCAAACGACGATGGAATCGAACAAGGAATTGATTAAGGAAATGGGGGCGGTTAGAGTTCAAAGAGAACTGATTATTTTATGTAATTAGAGGCTAAAGACAGATATCAAACCCTAAATCCCGTTTTTGAACTTTCACAATTGGCAAGATTAGTCTCTGGACTTCCAAATGGCTCATATTAAGCTTAAATCACCTACGAGAATACTTTACAACACATTAAACATATCTTAAACATCTTAAGCATCTTAAAAACTTTAACATTGACATCATTAAGGCATTAAATCCTTACACATACAACACATTAACCACACATAAGCATTAAATCATCTAAACACTTAACGAACACGAGGTGTTGACCTAACGACTCAAGTCAACCGTTAAATAAAAGTTCAGGATGTTACAGTCGACTTTGAAGAAAATTATAATGTATTGATAAATGAATAAATATTGATAGTTATTAGATTACATATGATTTATTTTAATGCCAAATTTACTATAAATAGTTCCAAATAGCATTGATGGGTAATTTATTTTAGGTTTCCCCCTTATGTCTTTTGACCATTTTAAATGCAAATATGAGTTGAAATAGTAAACTTTTGGTACTTAATGAAATGAAATGTTCTCGTAGGTTCACAGTGTGCAATTGGGGGTAGACACTATAAACAGCTCAGCTAAGATGCCACAAGACATTACAAGAAACAAAACTAAGAAACGAAAGCAAAACATGAAGATCACACTCTTCGGGTGAAGGAGCGCCGCTCACGACACACCACCAACGCCACTCCTCTTTCACAGAACCCAGAGGAGCGCCGCTCCTCAATCCCCACGAGCGCCGCTATAAGTCCCTCGGGTCTACTTCTTCTATCGAACCGAGATTGACTAAGGATATGTCGAGGTGCGGAATCCCTCGAGATAACCCACGGTTTTTATATCTACCTTTTATGATATATATATATATATATATATATATATATATATATCTTTGCGTGAACATAAACACCCGTATTTGGTTATTATAGTGAGGCGGCTTTCCGGACAAACCTTACCAACCAACGTGGTAATCTAAGTCTACAAGTCAACCAAACCGGGTGTGTGTTTTGCGGTTCGTGCGTGAGACGAGCAACACCTCCAAGATCTACTAGCTAGATTTGTGTGTTTTAGTTTCTCTCTCAAGATTTGCTTGTTTCTCTCTCTACACTCTTGTTGGAACACGCATAAACACACACCCCTATTTATAGGCAAGGGCCAGGAACACTCAAAACCATATGGGTTTGAGTGTTTCCATGTCAGGCCCATAAAGCCCATTAGGGTTTGGCCTGTTTGTGTGTTTCCCTGAACACACAAACTGTTTGAGAGTTCTTCTGAACAAGCAAACTTTTGCTTGTTCCCAAGAAACTCTCAAACTGTTTGAGAGTTCTTCTGAACAAGCAAACTTTTGCTTGTTCCCAAGAACTCTCAAACCATTTGAGTGTTCTTCTGAACAAGCAAACTTTTGCTTGTTCCCAAGAACTCTCAAATGACACTTAGGAATATTTGAGTTAATGTTCCTACTGCTGTAAAACGCAGAACCAACATTAACTCAGCCAATGTTCCTACTGCTGTAAAGGCAGAACCAACATTGACTCAGCCGATGTTCCTACTGCTGTAAAGCAGAACCAACATCGACTGTATTACCGTTGGAAGTATATTAAGTTAATGTTTCTACTGCTGTTAACCGCAGAACCAACATTAACTTAATTACCCTTTACATGTAATGTCTACATTCATGTCAAGTACCTGCAAAACATAAATAATAAACAAACATATAAACATAAAAGGATCCCAATATGATCAACAATATATGCCAAGGTAATTTCATTGACAAACGGTAATTTACATGATAAATTACAAGACTTGAATATAAAACACACATCACATCTAGAATGCTTTTGTCACAGAGAAACATGCACCAACAGTCTCCCCCTTGACACCAGCATCTAGATGTGGCCTTCAAGTCTTCGTTTGTCTTCCTAAGTGTTGGCCAAAACCCTCTTCAGGAACTTCAGAGGTTGTCTACTTTCTCTTGCTCTTCTTCTTCCTCTTGACATGAATCTCCTTCTCAAAGTCAGAATCAGATTCGGTCAAGGATTCTTTTTGTTCTCTGCCTCTGCCTGCGGCAAATCTACGAGCTCTTTCTTGATCAGCACGAGATCCTGGATCCTTCGGCTTGATCATGTCGGCCATTGCATTTTGATATGCCACGTCATCATGTCCGAACTTTGTAAAGATCTCGTTCTTAAGAATCAAAGTGTCAGAAGAGTCAGATGATAGAATATCATCTCCAGAATGTAGACTATCAGTATATTCATCGGATGCTGATTCCTCCTGATGACCAACCCCTTCTCCTCCAGCTGGTCGTTCCTGGACACCAACACCTACATCTCCAGTTGGTGAGGGACAAGCATCGACATAAGCTTTCCCTTTTCCTTTGTCTTCAGCTGTGGGGGCTCGAGAGGTACCAGCAGCACCAGGCTGGCTTTGCTCCCCCTGAGATGTGGCAATCCTTATGCCAGATGAAAATCTTGGAATCTCTCTTTGTCTGCTAGGATCATCTCCCTCGTCCTCTCTTCTCTCCTTCCTAAGGGCATCATCCTTGCAGGTTGGCTGTATCTCCCCCTGAGATCTAAGATTTTCAATTATCTCATTCAGCTGGTCATAGTCGTCATCGAAGCTTGTCAGACCCGCAGTCTGGCTCTTTATCACTTCATTATGATTTTCCAATCTTTTGACGATCTATTTTAGGTGCTCAGATGTCTCAGATTGGATCTGTTGTAGAGCTTCCTGCCTTGTCCGAAGCTGAGCATTCTTAGCTTTTAGCTCTTCAAGCTCCTGACGATGTGATTCTTCCTACTTAGACAGATTCTCTGTTAAGCCAGCAACCAGAGCTCTCATTTCAGCCATTTGCCTTTCCAACCCTGATATAGTATCATCATCGGTTCTAGAGCTGCTTGGTTGGGAAGAAATCACTGATGGTCGAGGAGGGATAGTCGGTGGTGCAGTCGGTCTTGACTCTGACGGTCTGATTGTAGATGCATGTGGTTGTTGGGTTGCAGAAGTTCCAACAACCGGAAGTGTAACTGTACTTTGAGGAATTGATGTTGAAGCTGCACTGGTAAACGATGTGAATGCAGACCCTATAGCTGATAGTCTGATTCTTGTTCTTGATGGCTCAGCTGGTGCTCTCATCATCAAACCTTTACCTGCTCCCCTAGGTCTAACAGTTACCTCCTCAGTATCTCTCTACACATGCTCAGACATACACCCCAGTCCCTCTTCAACTGCCACACTCATCATTGCATCAAGTCTAGTTGACTCACGGGTGCCCGATGTGCCCTCGTTCAGCTCTTCTCCTTCTTTTCAGCTGACGTGGCAGACTATCTTCTTCTTCCTCCTCCTCAGGCTGGAAGTCTGCATCAGCCTTCAGTTCCCGTTCAGAACGAGCAGCACGTTTTGCTTGTAAAAGCCTGCGTGCTCTCTCCGGAGGGTCCTCATGACCATCATCATCATCACTGGAGTTCTCCTCTTGATCACTCGCAGTGGCATGAGGATCACTACTTGCCTCATCATCGGCCTCGTGATCCTCGAACAGCTCGTCGATCTCTGCCTCTAGATCATCCCGAGCGTTATACTGTTGAACCTGGTTGATGACATCGTCAGGTTCTAATAGTTGATGTGCAAACTCGACAGCTTCTTTAGCATTGCCCAAACCCTGATCCACTTGGAAGAACAGATCTTCAACAGCTTCAGCTTGAAGTGGGGGTTGTTTCACGAGCGGTTGTTGTTGTTGTTGTTGTTGTTGGACTTGGTGTGCTGCAGTTGGTGTTTGAGGAACTTGCTATGGAGCTGCAGCAACAATTTCTTTAACATCAGACCCATCATGTGCAAATCCATCATTGTCTGGTGCCACATATGTCGGATTTATAACTGCACCGAATAGATGTCTGTCTGTCGGTCGAGCTGGAGGTGGGAGTGGACCTCTATATTTGTAACTATCCCGAAATAAGCGATTCGACATGGTAGTTACTTGCTCGACAGGACCCATCTGTGGTAGATTGGGCAGACGAACGTTGATGATCATCATGACAAACCGAGGATACATCAAGAAACGCTCGTTGGAAGCTGCACCAATTTGCCTTCTAATCTCGTTGAAGAAGAAACGAGAAAAGCTATACGGCTTGTTTAGCACAAGGGAGACAACTTGAGACTGGGTCTCGACATTCAGCTTGTCGTACCCTGACTTCCTGTTGCTAAGAGCAACCAAAATCACGTGGCTGAAGAACTTCCATTTCCCATGAACACAGTTTTTCGTGAAGGTGTTTTGGTTTGGTTCACCAACATAACCCATTCTTCTGGAGACTCCGTATCGTAGTACCAGTGGGTATGTGATAGGACCATTGGCTCCTCCCTCTTGGGCTTCAGTACCCAATCCAAGTAACTGGACCAAATCCCGAGGAGTGAACTGGATGACCTGATTATTCACCCTAGCCTCAATCCTCTGATTTTCTCCAGCAATATATCTAGCAGAAGCTCAGAATTGATGAAGATACGTCAAATAAATCACCGGGTTGGCAGTGAGAACCTTCGGACTCTGGATCGTTGGAAGAACTCCAGAATCGGAACAAACTCTGCTGCATTCTCCTGGTGGACATCCAAATTAATCAAATAATTATGATTTATATGGAACTGTCTCTCAGCCATCTGCAAAAAGATATAAACAACAACAAGCAAAAGGTTAGCAACAACAAATATAGTCGAACTTTAAAGCTCCTAACATTTTCTAAGCCCCTGAAACTCTTAGTTTCACTAGCTCTGAAGATGTTATCAACTTTAACCATCGACAAATAAGTTGAATGATAAAATTCTTAATATTTTTCAAGATAGTGAAACCATTTGTTTCATAATCTTCCAAAACATCACCAACTTTATCGAAACAACACGTCGAAATTAAAACTCTTAATGTTTTCCAAGATAGTGAAACCGTTTGTTTCATAATCCTCCAAAACATTTTTAGTTTTAATAAACGACAACTTGAACTTTACTAAATTTAACCAAAACCACTGGTTTTTCTTAAATTTTCTAAAGTCCAATTTTATAAGGTCATTGCACTTTCTATTTTGACTCATTTAAAAATTTTCCCGTTTTGAAAATTTTCATAAGTCCTAGAACCAGCAATTTCCTTATACACACACACATACGGTGACACTACACACATATGGTGTCGGGTTTGACTAGTCAATGCGAGTTATGTTTCATATTTTACTTTCTAAAATTTTTAATTTAAAATTTTTTTTAAGTCATGAAACACGCAAATGTGTAACAAACATGCAAATGATGACACAACACGCAAATGGTGTATTTTACACTATGAACTCGCAAACTAGTCATCACAAACACGCAAAATCCGGGTAAGATGAGTGTCAAGAATCTGGGCATCAAGAACACGCATATTCCATAAGAACACGCATACGCAGACTCATCACTCTCAAATCTTAATCCAGTGATTTGAACACTAAAAACTCATAAATGGGTACGATTAATATCGTATATGTCCGATTTATCAATTTTTAGGTTCCATTTCTTCATCCATGTCATGTTTATGTTCCTATTTAGAGATTTTAGTTCGAAAATATAAAAACCCTAAAAATTGATCATAAATCATGAGATCTGGATCTAGAAACGTTGTTAATCAAGTACCTTTGTTCGAAATGTGTTAATGTAAGTGTTTCGTGTGTCTAAAAACATGATATAATCAAGTGTTATGAATCGAAGTGTGAACAGTGGGAGTACAGAGAACGCGCAAATGTGGAGGCTTTTGACAAAACACGCAAATAACTTTGAATTTGCAATAAATGTGTTTTTGTCACTTTATATACTCACACACAACTCGCAAACCCTAAACCCACAAGGAAACACGCATATTCGACTAGAACCTCACAAGGAAACACGCATGTCCGACCCACTAATCAGAACACGCAAATTAGGCCCATTTGGCAGAACACACATATCTGGCCCATTTGGCAGAACATGCATATCTGGCCCATTTGGCAGAACACGCATATCTGGCCCAGTAGTATAATACGCAAAGTATGCCCTCTTAACTCAAATATGCATATTTAGCCCATCTTGCATAACACGCATATGAGTTCACTTGGCAAAACACTCATATTATACTTAGGCTAATTTTTCGATTCATGTGAACCTTGACTTTCCAAAAAGTCAACCTTCACGAACTTGATTAACACTTTGAAAATTCACAAAGAATTTTCTCGAACCCGGTATGATTAACGCATAAGAATTCTTTAGAGAACACGATAAGACAGATACCGAATTTCATTCTATATCACTATTATCATTATTTTTCTCGATAAAGTAATTCTTGATAATTGTCAACACTTAAACAATCTTACAACGTAAAATCATTAAATCAAGACCCGATATGTCACTGTTTAATGAATTACAAAGCACCATTGTTAAGTAATTGACAATAACAGACATTGGACACAACAATGCTGTTTTAATAAATTCAAATACAACAAAAATGAGAGATAAGATTGAGTAACACAATAATCAAACTTTTAATCTTCATTTTCGTCTCCGTTTGAATATTGGTGAGTTGTTGGTGTGTAAGTGTACTCTACTTGATCAACAAGCTTGAGCTTTCTCCATTCCGGACTGGATAGACTCAATTTTCATACTCTTAGGAGACCCTTTATCTTAACGGTTGACACACATCCAGTTAAGATAAATAATTCTGCAAACACACCACTGAACTCATGAGATCCATACAACACATGTATTCATCTCAATTATAAATAATTGAACCCGAAAACACTTAAACAGATATGATAAGCATTTTCTATTCAATTATTCAATGTAAATTGCAAATCAAAATATCTGTCAAATACATCAACAAGGTGACTCTGTTTGACCTATTTTGACCGAAATCTTAAGTATTACACTTAACCTTTCGAGCAATTTACATGCAAGACCTAATTCAAGGTGTACCAAACACACTCAAATTAGAGTCTTGACTTACACTACATCCCTATCACGACACACGCTTATTCAGTGTTCAATAAGAACGCAGTTGAGTCCCTCCGGAAACCAGATACCCTATTTATCATTATCTCTCGTGCAATAGAACCCTTTTATTCACAATATACATGACGGAGCATAAAGTTATAAAATCGATCACAGTAATTTTAACATCAAAATTACTCTAACAAATCTTATAATAGTCATGCTTAATACTGTATATTGAGCAGGTGTTAGAAGGACTAATTACTACAGAAGAGATCGGATGTAGCAAATGAGTAAACTTAAATGCCACATGATTTCGTCATGTCTCTAGCAGTAACGACTCCCCCTTAAACCATTATTATATTTTTGTGTTACATTTTCTGATTTTAGGATGGTTCTTGAGAGACAGTAGCTAAGGGTTTCTCATTCCAGTCAATTAGACTAGCAACTCGAAACGCGATCGATCAAAGGCCTTAGTGTAACCATCATAAATAAATCATCTTTGCATATTCATCATAGGATAACAACCATTAAACAAATAATAATGCTATCGCAAATGATTTATTAACAAGCATAAAATAAAGTAACACTTTATATATACTCGTTTTCCCCAAATACGTTCCTTTATAAATAAATTATAAATAACATACATGGGACTTGCACCATGATTTACAATGAAGAAAATACAACAAAAGTTCGATAACCCACTATGTTATCTAATGAAAATTGTGCCTAGGACTCAGTCATCGATCACCGAAATACATGGTCCTCCTTGACTGTATCCCCCGCACTAATGAAGGGAGTTAGTTTTCTTCGTCAAGAACCCAGACCCTTTTTGTCTGGATTCTTCCCGAATCATCCCGATATGCAAATTCTCCCCAGCCTCCTTTTCCCAAAATCTTGTTCAATTGATTTGAATCATCTTGATGCTGCTTCTTACGAAAGGCATTAGATGATTCACCAACATTGTAGCTCTGAGATGTTGATCTGAAATCACTTCCACTTTTTCCCGCAAATCGATCATAATAAGTACTGTGATACTCTGTAGGCTTGGCAGATGATCTCACTTCATATGAGTATGAAGGATACCTACTGCCAGAGTTCTCTGATCTCTTTCTTGAAGAAGGGTAATTTGAAGAAGTCGCATGATTAGACACTTGTCTGAAATGACATTCTCCAACTGATTTCTTCTCTGAATCTCTTGATCTTTGAGTAGATAAGGCATGCATGGGAAGTCTTTGAGAAGAACCAACAAGGTTTCCAACTGATTCCCTGTATTGTTCTTTCATCATATCTTTTCCCTTCACTTTCTGAGAACTATTTCTCAGGTTTCTCTCATTAAGCCTGGGTAGATTGTGTAAAGAATGATCATCACTGCTTGAGCATATCATAGTATATGTATGTTCTGACCTTGAATGAGTCATTTCTCTATTTATTCCTTTACTTGGACACATGCTAGCTACATGACCCTTCGTACGACATATGAAGCAGGAAATTCTTTTGACATTTTTCTTCCTATTGAATCTTCTGAGATTTTCTTCCGTAATAGGAATTCCATACTCAGTCATCTCTTCAATGCACGAAAGTCTTTCCAAAACTTCTTTCATTGTCCTTTCTACTGAAACTGGATACTTTGTGATAGTTAAGTTCGTCATGAAGTTCACCAGACCCGATATTGTCTTTTGATCTTCGACTTTGTTTGAACTGCTCACAACTATTGATTTTTCAGGGTTTTTGAATGATCTAGTGTCATCACCTTCAGGAATATCTGATTCTGAATCTGACGACACATCTGAACTAATCTCAGCAAGATAGGCATTGTCGGCTTCTTCCACAATAGAACCCAAGTCATATGAACCTTCTTGTTGTTGAACCACCAAAGCTCTTGACCCACTTTGGTTATTAGAGTTTGGACTTTCAACTTTGGAACCTTGATAACTGTTTTGTTGAGAAGAGTTGTTGACATTCGAATCTTGACCCACTTTGGTTATTAGAGTTTGGACTTTCAACTTTGGAACCTTGATAACTGTTTTGTTGAGAAGAGTTGTTTGCATTCGAACTTGACCCTTGAAAATATCTTCGTTGTGGAGCACCTGGAGGAGATGTTGTTCCACCTTGATTGAAGTTTTGACGAGTCACTATAGACCTATCATCCTTCTTGGGTCTCTGGCATTCCGTAGCAAAGTGTCCAAAGCCCTCGCAATTGTAACACTTTACCTTTGACTTATCAAAGTCAAGCTTGGAACCCACAACCTTTCGCCCTGTTCTTGATAAGAACCGTTTAGTCCGAAGAGTCAACATGGCCATTTGCCATTGTAAGTCAATATCTTCTAAGTCCAAAGGATCAATCTGTTCGTAGTCTTCATCTATAAGACTAGGATCTTGAACCTTTCCTTGGATAAATTGTTCATACGATGTCACGAATGATGCAAGAATGGATAAGTGACTTTCCGCACATTTGACACTTATAGGCACGGTGGAACTCCACTGGAGGTAGGACACTGACGGTTGCCTAGATTGTTGCTCTGATTTGAAACAAGACATATGTTCCCCTCTGAGTCAAACGAGATTTTCTGTAAGTTAACATCTTCACTCAGGAAGGTACTTGTGCTTCCATCAGAGGAACCTGGACCCACATTGATCGAAGGCCTACCGTAATAAAGCTCGGGAATTTGAGCATTTTTATATCCTGCTTCCCTCCTTTTTAGTTTCATTTCTTGTCCCCTAAACTTAGCAACTATCTGAGTCAAAGACATATCAGAGAAATCTGCTTTCTCCTGCAAAGTAGTAATATAATTACTCCACTTTTCCGGCAAGGAGCTCAAAAATTTCTCGACTTTTTCCTCCACAGAGTAGGTAACCTCAAATGCTTGCAATTCTGCTAGCAAGTGATAATACCTTGTAATTAGTTGATCTAAGTTTTCACTTCTTAACCCATTAAATACATTATACTGATGCTTTAAAAGGTCTCTACGATTCTTTTTAAGTGTTTCATCCCCTTCACAATGATTCTTTAATGCTAACCAAAGTTCTTTAGATGTATTGAATCCATTAAATAAATGTAATATTTCTTGTTGAAATGACATTTTTGTAACATCCCAAACTTTTATTTAACGTTTGACTAGAGTAGTTAGGTCAACGTAAGGTGTCCGTTAAATCTATGTTAGATTTAATGCTTATATGTAGTTAATGTAGAATGCGTGTGAGACTTAAATGTCTTATTGATTGACGTAGTAATGTGGTTATGAAGTAGTAAAAATGCCTTTTGAGGTGTTAAAAGTGTGTATCAAGTTGTATATAGTCTATAGAGGTGTTTTGGGCTAGAAATATGACTTAATGAAGCTTAGGGACCAAATTTGACATGTGGTGAAAGTCAAAAACGGGATTAGGGTCAATGAGGGAGCCATTAGACCATCATTTGCAGAAATATTATCATTCTCTCAAACCCTAGCCACCCCTTTGATCCCCTAGCAATTTCTAAGTCAAGAACTCTTCAAAACGTGTGATTAAGGAGTGTTTGATCGAAGTCTTTTGCATCCTCATTGTGATCTACAGGTAGAAAAGGTATTGTAATGTGGATTTATTATCTTTTCAGTTGTATGGATCATTAAGAAGTGGTTTTAGGTCATTGGAGGATCAATCGATGTCGTAATAACGTTTGTTTTTATGATGTAAATCATATGTTGTTTAATGGAGAAGTTTATTGCATTTGATTGGTCATAAAATGAAGGACTTTGATGTATAAAGGTCTGGTATTTGATTTGGAGTCATTTGGTGTTGGTTTGGGGTTCAATCGATTGAAGTTGTGCAGAATCGCGTCGGGTTGCGGCGCAACTCCTAGTTGCGGCGCAACTGAATTCCAGAAAGATAAGTTGCGGCGCAACACAGAGTGTTGCGGCGCAACTGGAGGTTTAAGTTGCGGCGCAACGAGGTATGTTGCAGCGCAACAGTGTCAGTTTTGGAATGAGTTTAACTTTTGAACCTCCAATGCGTATGTCGTGTCTTGGGTCATGTTTGTAGGTGTGTAGGCCTGAGATATGACCTTAATAATGTGGGTAATAGGTTGTTTATTGATCGTTTAATAATTTTAGGTAGACGAGGCTAGTTGCTTTGCACGGTAATGTGGTTATTCACTGTCGTGCACTTCTTTGAGGTAAGATACACTACTTTTGACACGCTGAGGGTTCAACGAAAAGATGGTTTCAAATAATAACTTCCCAACTTATATCTTGAATTGCTTGTGGGTATCGGGGTTACACGGGAGGTGATATGGGTTATGTAGTTGACCATTGAGACCTGAAATGCAGTCCCTCATGATATGTAATGTAGTTCATGTTATGATATGATGTATGATGTAGTGTATGTATGTAGAATAATGAAGTGCTATTATATGAAGTAATATGTAGTATCTTGTGATGATTTGAGATGAAGTTTATGTAGATATGTTGTTGTGTGCATGTTTGTATGGCTTGCTCATCTAGAACACTAGACTTGCTAAGTTGCCATGACACGTGCACGTTTAAGGGTCCAAAACATAAAAGCAGTAAACGTAGTAAATGTTTAGGTAATGCAGTCACCTAAACTAAATAACGCAGGATCGAGCTCGTTAAACTTTGATGCAGGAAAGTGTTAAGCTTAACCCGTACTTGCCCTAGCTCGGCTAAGTGCGTTGACGTAGGTTGCTTGGGTGGCTCCTTGCAACATGGTCATTGAGATGCAATTGAGTAATACGAGGGGTCTGACCCGCCCTCATTTGTCTTGTACATACGGATTACTCGGGGATTGGCTTGCCATTCCTTAACGACGTTTGATGTTCAACTGAATGGTTGTCATCTAGTCGGGTGTACCTTATGTTACACATTTGACGCAGTTAAAATGCAGTAATGCAGTTAAAATGTAGTAAAGCAGTTAAAACGTAGTAAAGCAGTTAATGTAGAATGCGTGTGAGACTTAAATGTCTTATTGATTGACGTAGTAATGTGGTTATGAAGTAGTAAAAATGCCTTTTGAGGTGTTAAAAGTGTGTATCAAGTTGTATATAGTCTATAGAGGTGTTTTGGGCTAGAAATATGACTTAATGAAGCTTAGGGACCAAATTTGACATGTGGTGAAAGTCAAAAACGGGATTAGGGTCAATGAGGGAGCCATTAGACCATCATTTGCAGAAATATTATCATTCTCTCAAACCCTAGCCACCCCTTTGATCCCCTAGCAATTTCTAAGTCAAGAACTCTTCAAAACGTGTGATTAAGGAGTGTTTGATCGAATCTTTTGCATCCTCATTGTGATCTACAGGTAGAAAAGGTATTGTAATGTGGATTTATTATCTTTTCAGTTGTATGGATCATTAAGAAGTGGTTTTAGGTCATTGGAGGATCAATCGATGTCGTAATAACGTTTGTTTTTATGATGTAAATCATATGTTGTTTAATGGAGAAGTTTATTGCATTTGATTGGTCATAAAATGAAGGACTTTGATGTATAAAGGTCTGGTATTTGATTTGGAGTCATTTGGTGTTGGTTTGGGGTTCAATCGATTGAAGTTGTGCAGAATCGCGTCGGGTTGCGGCGCAACTCCTAGTTGCGGCGCAACTGAATTCCAGAATGATAAGTTGTGGCGCAACAGATAGTGTTGCGGCGCAACTGGAGGTTTAAGTTGCGGCGCAACGAGGTATGTTGCAGCGCAACAGTGTCAGTTTTGGAATGAGTTTAACTTTTGAACCTCCAATGCGTATGTCGTGTCTTGGGTCATGTTTGTAGGTGTGTAGGCCTGAGATATGACCTTAATAATGTGGGTAATAGGTTGTTTATTGATCGTTTAATAATTTTAGGTAGACGAGGCTAGTTGCTTTGCACGGTAATGTGGTTATTCACTGTCGTGCACTTCTTTGAGGTAAGATACACTACTTTTGACACGCTGAGGGTTCAACGAAAAGATGGTTTCAAATAATAACTTCCCAACTTATATCTTGAATTGCTTGTGGGTATGCGGGGTTACACGGGAGGTGATATGGGTTATGTAGTTGACCATTGAGACCTGAAATGCAGTCCCTCATGATATGTAATGTAGTTCATGTTATGATATGATGTATGATGTAGTGTATGTATGTAGAATAATGAAGTGCTATTATATGAAGTAATATGTAGTATCTTGTGATGATTTGAGATGAAGTTTATGTAGATATGTTGTTGTGTGCATGTTTGTATGGCTTGCTCATCTAGAACACTAGACTTGCTAAGTTGCCATGACACGTGCACGTTTAAGGGTCCAAAACATAAAAGCAGTAAACGTAGTAAATGTTTAGGTAATGCAGTCACCTAAACTAAATAACGCAGGATCGAGCTCGTTAAACTTTGATGCAGGAAAGTGTTAAGCTTAACCCGTACTTGCCCTAGCCCGGCTAAGTGCGTTGACGTAGGTTGCTTGGGTGGCTCCTTGCAACATGGTCATTGAGATGCAGTTGAGTAATACGAGGGGTCTGACCCGCCCTCATTTGTCTTGTACATACGGATTACTCGGGGATTGGCTTGCCATTCCTTAACGACGTTTGATGTTCAACTGAATGGTTGTCATCTAGTCAGGTGTACCTTATGTTACACATTTGACGCAGTTAAAATGCAGTAATGCAGTTAAAATGTAGTAAAGCAGTTAAAACGTAGTAAAGCAGTTAAAACGTAGTAAAGCAGTTAATGTAGAAAGCAGCTATGTGGTTATATGTGTGTAGTGAAGTAAAGCAGGATAGGCACATTTGGGGTGGTTCATCCTATTATGAAGTATTGTGTGTTTGATGTGTGTTGTGCCTTAATGAAGTATTTAAATCCATAATGTTTGAAATGGACACATATTTATAACTTGAGTGTTATCTTAGTTAGCTAATTCGTTAGCTAACACTTGTCTTTTGAAATGTGTTGCTCCCTCAGGTTTAGCTAGCTGAGGTAGTTGATGAAGAAGAGTGAGGAACGGGTAGATTACTTGATGAAGACTTTAGCTACCCATAGTTGCTGCACATTTCTAGACTTTTATTTATGACTTGTCATTTATGAAGTTTGCATGTTATGTAGTCGGATGTTTTGTGTTGGGCAGCCGACGGGTTTCTATTTAGACTTGTTTTGATGGTACGAATAAGTAACACCAACTAATAAAGAAACCAAACAGATTTTGATTGGTTTGGACTTTTAATGTTCTTCCGCTTTATTTTAACGTCGTTAGGCGAAAATTTTTGGAAACCCGTATTTTTAAATGAAGGGTGTTACAATTTTTAAACATGATGGTGCCTTTTTCTCTGCCTCATACAATTTTTTATTAGATTCAGTCATGTCTTGATAAGCATATACTTTGTTAACACCACTATCCTCATATGTTGGGGCACTATATCCTTCTGTCATACAAGTCCACATTCTAATGTCCGTGAATTGCATAAAGGATTCGAATCGACCTTTCCAAGAAAAGTATTGGTATATGATCATTAGCTTGGGTGGTGAATTACCCTTACCGGTCTCATGGTCCATTAGTATCAATTGGTTAAGATAATTTGTTGCCATTGTGTATGTGGTTCAACTTATAAACACGCAGGTACACAAAAACACGCAAACAGGGAACACTCAAATGAAACGAGCAAAAGTGTAGAAACACGCAAAACTGAAGAACACTCAAAACTGAAGAACACTCAAACTAGATCGCGCAAACCACTGAAACACGCAAACTAGTTTGAAAAACACGCATATCTGGGATGTATCGAAAACACATAAAGTACAGTACTAAGAACATGCAAAGTAATATACAAGAACACGCAAAACGGCTATTTTTCCAATCTTTCTTATATCCCGAACCCGATATTGTTCCTTGACCTCGGAAAGTTTGAAATAACAGTTTTTAGGATTAAGATGCGTCTTATTTTGGCGTCAAGTTTGAACCTTTCTTTCAAACGCACCCGAAAACAATCTTTACCTAAGAACACGCAAAAAACGGGATACCCAAACCGTAATCAATCTCGAACCAAGGTATTAAAACCTTTGGCTCTGATACCAGTTGTAAGTCCCTCGGGTCTACTTCTTCTATCGAACCGAGATTGACTAAGGATATGTCGAGGTGCGGAATCCCTCGAGATAACCCACGGTTTTTATATCTACCTTTTATATATGATATATATATATATATATATATATATATATCACCCGTATTTATATATCACTTATATATATCACTATATATATATATATCTTTGCGTGAACATAAACACCCGTATTTGGTTATTATAGTGAGGCGGCTTTCCGGACAAACCTTACCAACCAACGTGGTAATCTAAGTCTACAAGCCAACCAAACCGGGTGTGTGTTTTGCGGTTCGTGCGTGAGACGAGTAACACCTCCAAGATCTACTAGATTTGTGTGTTCTAGTTTCTCTCTCAAGATTTGCTTGTTTCTCTCTCTACACTCTTGTTGGAACACGCATAAACACACACCCCTATTTATAGGCAAGGGCCAGGAACACTCAAAACCATATGGGTTTGAGTGTTTCCATGTCAGGCCCATAAAACCCATTAGGATGTTTGTGTGTTTCCCTGAACACACAAACTGTTTGAGAGTTCTTCTGAACAAGCAAACTTTTGCTTGTTCCCAAGAAACTCTCAAACCATTTGAGTGTTCTTCTGAATAAGCAAACTTTTGCTTGTTCCCAAGAAACTCTCAAACCATTTGAGTGTTCTTCTGAACAAGCAAACTTTTGCTTGTTCCCAAGAAACTCTCAAACCATTTGAGTGTTCTTCTGAATAAGCAAACTTTTGCTTGTTCCCAAGAACTCTCAAATGACACTTAGGAATATTTGAGTTAATGTTCCTACTGCTGTAAAACGCAGAACCAACATTGACTCAGCCAATGTTCCTACTGCTGTAAAAGCAGAACCAACATTGACTCAGCCGATGTTCCTACTGCTGTAAAGGTAGAACCAACATCGACTGTATTACCGTTGGAAGTATATTAAGTTAATGTTTCTACTGCTGTTAACCGCAGAACCAACATTAACTTAATTACCCTTTACATGTAATGTCTACATTCATGTCAAGGACATGCAAAACATAAATAATAAACAAACATATAAACATAAAAGGATCCCAATATGATCAACAATATATGCCAAGGTAATTTCATTGACAAACGGTAATTTACAAGTTAAATTACAAGACTTGAATATAAAACACACATCACATCTAGAATGCTTTGGTCACCGAGAAATGCACCAACAGTCGCTTGTGAGGGTGGTGGGTGAATCGAATTTTGCCATATAAATAAAGGAATAAACCCTTACTTTCCAGAGAGAGCACAATTAATGTAACAGATGAAAACCCTACCTTCTAGGTAGAAAATCAGGAGCTTCTAAGCGGATTTTGGACTTTCAAACACCTCTTGAACTGCAGATCTCCAATCTAGGAGTATTATCTTTCTTTAATATTTTCACTTGGTAAACGATGTCTTTTTACTTCTCAGGCTTTGTTATTCCATTATTTATGTCTGGCTAGTAGGTTAATCTTTTTGGATGATGTGATTATGTAGACTATTTATATATATTTTTTATGTTAGATATGTTGGATTTTGTTAATATTTACCGTCCATTCATGATTGTCTAGTTTTTCATATTATCACTAATTTTATATCAATGATTTATAAGTCCATTGGTGGCTTGATCTGTCTATAATCGTTCATTAGGATTTAATAGATTGTTGATGGAAAACAATTAATTGGTTTATGATTAATTGTAAAAAGTGATTATACTCTAACGAGTGAATCCGAAATTAATATAACTAGAACTAGATAAACATGATGCTTAATAATGTTTTAGGCAATCTAGTAACCTGAAACGAGATCTAGACCATTTAGGATAATTAATACAATATTAAGTGCTTAAGATCTGAGTATAAAGATAGGTTAAATCTTAAACACATGCTTTAACATAGTAATGCTTGATAAGATATTCTAACGAGAATCTTGTTAAAGGTTAGAGTTAATATAAGTAGGATCTATTAATTTCGCGAAGTGAATATAACTAGGATCTAACAATGAAAAAGTCTTCTAACAATCCAGCATTAGAACTCAACGCAAATAGACTGTCACTATGCATGTGATCTGATTTCCAAGTAAGTATATATTTAATATAATTATTTTTGGTTTTAAAAGCAATTAACTAGACAAGGCTTCTCGCAGATTAACGGTTGCGACCTTTATAACTTTTTACTGATATATATATATATATATATAGGGGTGGGATAAATTGAGTCCAGCTTAATTTGAGTCCAAAAAGGGTCCATGTAACTTACACATGTGTAAGTCGTGGTGGCGGTGGTCGTCGTCGCCGGAAAATCATGGTGGTGGTCGGAGATGATGGTGGTGGTGGTAGGAGGTGGTTGGAATTTGAGGAGATGGAAGAAAATCAATGGACTCAAATTGGACTCAAAATAAGATGGACTCATTTTATCTTTTCCCTATATATATATATATATATATATATATAATTAAATTATTATATTATATATATATATAACCATGGAAGGGTGATTTTAAAAACTCTAAAAAAATAAGATTCATTAGGAGTATTTTGATATCTTAATATTTCATCTTCTATTAATGAAATCATATTTGCACTCCAAAGGCTGAAAGGGGTTTGGGAGTTAGGAGGACTGCTGATATGAACAAAGCGCTTATGACAACCCATATATGGAAGATCTTGAATAATAGTAACTCACTTTGGGTTAAATGGGTGCAAGATTATAAGCTAAAAGGGATCGAGAAGTCTTAAGGAAGTTCCTGCAACGTCTAGTATGAGCTGGGGCTGGCGTAAACTACTCAACTTAAGAATGACAATTAGACCTTTTATTTTGGTCTAAAATTGGCGATGGTTTCGACATCTGTTTGGCTTGATAAAGGGGATGCAGTTTGTCCCTTAAGAGCACATATATCTACTCGTGAAATAAGAAGAGTCGGGTTCACACTAACAGATAAAGTTGCTGATCTAATTGATGACGGGGTGTGGAAATGGCCCACTGCATGGAGGGACATGTTTCCGGTTCTTATTAACTATAGTGTACCTTCCTTTACACATGGAAAACAAGACTCGCTTATGTGGTGCAATGGATATGGGAAAGAGGTGGAGTTTTCAGCCTCTAATGTTTGGGAATCGACCAGAATCAGGGGGGATAAGGTCGAATGGGCTGATATTGTGTGGTCGTCCAAAAGCATCCCTAAACATTCCTTCCTCTTATGGCTCGTGTTTAAGCAGAAATTGAAGACTCATGATTGTATGAAGTCATGGGACATGGGCGGTGTTGTTAACCTCAATCTTGTTTGTTGTTCTTTATGTAAAACAGGACCGCACTCTCATGCGCATCTTTTCTTTGAGTGTGCATATTCATCATCTGTTTGGAAGCTGATCCGAGATATGGCAGACTTGTCGAGTATTTCACATTACTGGAATGATATTACAACCTTCTTAATCCAGATCTCCAAGCCTAAATTAGCTAGGTTTATAATTGCACGACTTGTGGTTGCTGCGACAGTTTATTATATCTGGCAAGAAAGAAACAACATAATGTTCAGCAATATAACAAGGCCTCCAGATAAGTTGAAGAGCATAATTGTGGATACTGTTGGACTAAGACTTGCATCCATACAGTTCAAGGCTAGTTATGCTACAAGGAAAATTCTTTCCACTTGGAGTCTCCCGAAGTCTTTACTCGTGGATAATGATACGGTTGGTGAAGCCACGTGATGGGACTAGATCCACATACTACAAATGTGCTTTATTGTAATTCTTATGTTTATGTAGTAGGCGATTTATCTAGATAGCTTTCTCATTCATGGTATTGCGTTTAGCTTGTTAACCTTTGCTTGATATGTGAGGCAAAGAAACTAATGTGACATTTGGTCACATTACTTGTTTTGTAACTTCCCCATGTTGTTGGTATAAAAGTTTAAACAGGGCAACCTATTACCCAAAAAATATTTGCACTTTTTTAAAAGAAAAAACGAATTGCTGTGGTAGAATTAATTAAATTCACATACCCGAGAACGAAATTGTGATTGGATGAATCAAATAATTCTAGTAGATCGAAGGAAGTGAATTTGTGACCAATTTGTTAAATTTCTATCGTCCGTAGGCCGTAGCAGTTTCTAGGGTTTAATATCATTTTCCTAATTTTTGATGAAGTTGTGAGAATAAAAGGGAAGAAAGAAATTGGTTTAGAAGTTTTCGTTTTTAACGTTAAAATGGAGATACATACATGAATTAGAAAGAGAGAATTAATATTACATGTCAATAATACCCTTTAGTCTTTAAAAATTGATATTCATTTTAATTACCATTGTGTTATAGTATCTCTATATATAGTAAAGGAGACCAAAGGTTGCATCACTTAATCTGATGTGTCAATCAGTTAGGATGTCTAGGTCGATTTATACACATATTCGCCTATGTCATGTGTGTGTTTTCGTATATACGGATATATATATATATATATATATTTTATATATATAGAGATATATATATATGTATATTTTATATATATAGAGATAAAATATCTTTGCAAATCTGATATATACAGGCTGCCTAAAATTCAAAATTCAAATCTGATGTATATTATAATATATATATCTGTTAATATTATTATTAGATATATATATTTTATATAATATATTATATATATATATTATATATATATATTATATATATATATATTATATATATATATTATATATATATATATTATATATATATATTATATATATATATATATATTATATATATATATATTATATATATATATTATATATATATATTATATATATATATATATTATATATATATATATTATATATATATATTATATATATATATTATATATATATATTATATATATATATTATATATATATATTATATATATATATTATATATATATATATATAATGTAATATTCAAGATATATACAAGGTTAGTGTATTTTAATTAATATATTTTTCTTATTTTTGTTGCTTTTTTGTTTATGGTTCATGATTTTGAAATTATATTTTTTATTTGTTGTTTATCTTTTACTTTTTTTTTATCAGGTATTCAAGTGAGATGATGATTAAAAAGTAAGTTTCTAAAGGTATTTTTTGTTTTTAATATATTTAACTTTGTAATACTTTATTTATTCTTGACTTTTATATTTTTTTTTTTTTTTTTTTTTTTTTTTTTTTTTTTTTTTTTTTTTTTTTTTTTTTTTTTTTTTTTTTTTTTTTTTTTTTTTTTTTTTTTTTTTTTTTTTTATATTTTTTATTTGTTGTTTTTTTTTTTTTTTTATCAGGTATTCAAGTGAGATGATGATTAAAAAGTAAGTTTCTAAAGGTATTTTTTGTTTTTAATATATTTAACTTTGTAATACTTTATTTATTCACTTCTGACTAAATAGCAAGCATATATGCTTTTTATATGTGTTCAAGTAACAAAGTTTAACTTTAGATGATTTCATTGTTTTGTAGTGGATGATGATAGTTTGTTGAAATGGGTTGAATAAAAAGTTTGCAACTTGCAAAGTTTCAACGTCTTTTTTTTTGTGTGGCAGGAAATGGTGGCTCCAATTATCAAAGATAATCGATATGCTCCTTACATGATGAAAGATCTTCATTAATTATAATGTATTTGGTTATTGTTTGTACAATCTGATCAACATCTTATTATACAAACGTGATAGGAAATCCGACCTGATACATTTTGACAATTTTGTTTTGTGTAGCAGGAAATGGTGATTCCAATAATCAAAGAGAAAAGGATATGCTGCTTACAAGATCAAAGATGTATAGATAGATATGAAATCATTTGTGTATATAAGAAATTATCATCCAATAAACGATTGACTTTTTGTTTGTACAATTTTTATAATAAGCTGATAGAAATTTCAATCTCAATTGACTATGGATGTGGGCTTGGCTGATGATAATTGGTCAGTTTTTAAATCTCTTCTTTTCATGTTCCAGTCACTAAAACTGATCAGTTTCAAAATCGTTTAATAGAACTTAAATTTTTTTTATGAATAATATATCATTTAATTTTAAATATCCCACTATATCTTTCAAAATCGTTTAATAGAACTCATCTTTCCTCATACATGTACCTAGAAATATTGTCAAATCTGATTGTTTTAAATTCGAATCAGTTTTGAATATATTTTTTTATAGTTTTCAAAGTTTGAAATAGAGTTGTCATTCAAATTTCCTATATCAGCCTAGCCTCCTAATACGTGTCAGACTCGGTCAGATAATCTATCTACTATTATTATATGATTTTCTTTTTCGTATATATACTTTCAATTTTAAATTATTATTATACTAAATCTTGAAAGATCTTGAAAGATCTTTTTAAATTTGAAATTATCCCAGTAAATCTTTAAATGTTATTTTTCTTTTGAGATTATAACAATTGATATCGATTTTAATATTATATACCCACAAATTTTAAAACAGACTTTTAAGATAAAAGTTATTTGAGAAAGTTTCACTTTTAAAAAAAATCTTAAATAGAGTTAAGTCAGCCCAGCATCTGAATGTGTCAGCCTAATATAACTTCATTGCAACCACAAACTGACTTCTACTATCAGCCTGGCTTTATCACCTTTTATTATCTTGAAGCCAAATGGTATTGATCAGTTTTCAAAACTATTAATTATGTTTACAATCTTACAATCTTAAGCTAATTTTGTAAAGAATCCATTTATAATCAACCCTCTCATAAAACCTCATGTCTCTAAAGTGGACTTATTTTTGGAAAACGATTTGCCGTTACTAATTAGCTTAAGTTTGTGTGCTAAACAGCTTTCGAAACTAAAAAAAAAACTAAAGTTTACTTGAAACCGTTATCTTTAGGGTTTGAACTTTTATGCTTAATGAATGCCACTTTTCCGTATGTTTGAATTTTCTTGATCTTGTAAAATTGTTGCCTTTTTTATTAACAAATTATCGTTCCTAATTAGCTTAAGTGGGGGTCATAAACAGGGCCAGAGAACATAAATATTTAACCTGGTCATAAAACCTCATGTCTCTAAAGTGGATCGATTGCCGTTACTAATTAGCTTTAGTGGGTGTCCTAAACAGGTGTCAGAACTCATAAATAACTAAAGTTTATTTAATACCGTCATCTCTCTTATTAATTGCATTGATTTATAAGGTTTCACCTTTTAGGCCTACCCAGAGCCAGTTTTGCATATGTTTGTTTTTCGTGTCTCATTTGTTTTGTCGGATATTTGATCTACGAATTCCCGTTCCTAATTAGGTTAAGTGGGGGTCCTAAATAGGTGTCAGATGTAACACCCCAAGCCGAGGCTCGGAATATCATGGAAATCATATAGCACAAGGTGGGATTACAATAGAACAAGAACTAGATGCAATTTAAGATTCAGTGAATCCATTACAAAACGAAACAAGTACCAAAATACATAAGGAGCAAATAACCATCAAAGTTAACAAAAGAACATCCAAAAGATGGCAACTCGATCCTAAGTATAATGCAAAAGAGAAAGTCGATGGATCCTTGATCCATAAAGTCCAATGCCCGGGTTTAACAGCAATCAAAGCAACTAAACTCCGCGTCCGGGGAGAACCTGATTACCTGAAAAGTGTACTAAGCATAGTCAACACAAAGTTGGTGAGTTCGTAGTAATGGTCCACAAGGAACCATAGACAGAAATCATAAGGTACGAGTGGAGGCTAAACATGACTTACAGTGAGCCTCTAAGAAACACAATAATGTCCAACAACAAGGTTACACAAATACAAAAAGCGTGTAATAAGAAATGCATAAATGATATGAGTATCAATGCAATGCCATATGCGTAAGTAAGCCAAAATGCCTATCTTATGCGTGATCTCCGGTCACCTATGCAACGATACTCGCTTGTCATCACCATGAACAAAGCGGCATCTCAAAAACATCGAGATATATATGTCTATATACTCGGAGGCATGTCACCAACATCTCACAGGATAAGTGTATACATCTATACACTAGGATGTTTGAGTCCTCAACCGAGGGATTATGAACAATGTATGCAATGCTTACAGTCAATTGTAAATGCATCAACCATGAACCAACAATCAATATACGATGAACCTGAACCAACCATCAATATTCGTCAATCATAAACCAATAAACACGATTTCAATTCAACTATACGTACATACACTTAAGAGGGTTATCCATTCTTCGAGTTCCAGATGCGTATATATAGGGTCACCCGCAGCCTTCCCACCACATCTAGAACCCAATGAAGGCATAACCGACTTCCATGTATGTACGTCTATCCTAATGTAAATGAAATACTTAACAAAACGTAACCCAAGTCAATCCAACGAAACGAATCATCATATCAAACCAACAATCACACAAATCAATAAATCAATCGACAACGTAAATAAACACGCCAGGTTTACACTTTTCAGCCCGAATCTCGAGCGAGTAGGGAGATACGAAACTCACCTCGATGACTTATGGAAAGTTAAGTCGATATAAAGTCGAGTTATGGAAGTACAATGTTCTCCTTGCGTCCAACACCTAAATATCGATCATACATTCACATCAACATTCATAAGTACACATACAAAGTTACCAAGTATACAGCAAAACCCTAATTAGGTTTTCAAAATGTTTCTCGGTGTTAAATGGCTTCTAAGACTCTTAATCAATGTTATATAAGATAAGAAGTGAATTAGATTAAGACTCAGCGCGTAAAAAAAGTCTAGAAAGTCAAACTAGGTCAAACAAGGAAAATTCAGAATTTCAAAGGCCGTAACTTACGGCCAACAGGGGCGTAAGTTACGGTGGTCAGAATACAACGGGCGTAAGGTACGGTCAAACTAGGCGTAGCCTACGACCCTCTAGAAAGTTCACTTTTGGCGTCTGGAGTGGCGTAACCGGGGCGTAAACAGGAGGTCGAGTAAAAAGATTGAGGGATCGGCGTAAGCTACGCCCCAAAGGGCCGTAACTTACGCCCAAGCAAAATTGTACTAGCGTAACCTACGCCCCATAGGGCCGTAGGTTACGCCCCCTACTGGGCAACCCACGAACAGCAGCAGCAGTTAAGTGCAGAAAACATACCCAAAAACCCCTAAATTCGACCCAAATCAATTTACAACGACTTGTAACCCATTTTGAAGCATAACTAAACATCAATAACCATAAATACACATAACCCAACCCACAAATTCGACCAAAACATCACAATCGCTTCCAAATCACCCAAACCCTAAATTAACCCTAATTTCCATTTTACCATTTTAAAGACTTGGAATCACATCAAAACGACTAGAAACACATAAACAAGCATAAATGGAAGTAAAAGAGTTGAATTAGACTTACACAAACTTCTCCTTGAGCTAGAACCCAAATTTAGGTCAAAATGGGTAAAGCTTGAACTAGAACTTCAAGTATGATTTAATGAAGATTATGAGGCAACAATGATGATGATTCTTGTACTATGGTAGCTCCAAAACACTAATTTGATGCAATGAGGGTGAAGAACAAGAGATGGTTCTTTTACTTGAGAGCAAATAGAGAAAGATAGATAGATAGATAGGGAAAGAATGGTGAAGGAAAGGATAAGGGAGGGGAGAAAAGGGTCATGGGTGGCTGGTGGGTCGTGGACTACCCACGGGCCGACCCGATTCTCTTCACAAGCCAAAATACAATCGATTACACAATTAAACGCCAAACAACATATTAACGACCCGACTAACATACCACATAGTCATATAATCACAAATGGGCCCAATTATTTCATTCAACAAGTTTGTTAGTCAAATTACACAAAAAGTCAACGGGTCAAAATTCACGGATGTTACATTATCCCCCGTTGAAAGAATTTCGTCCCGAAATTCGACAAAACACTAATTATTAAATAAATGCTGGTACTTAGACTTCATATGGTCTTCTCTCTCCCAAGTGAACTCGGCTCCACGTCTAGCGTTCCATCTTACCTTCACAATGGTGTAGCGCTTCTTCTTGAGTTTCTTTTCTTGACGGTCCAAGATCTCTACCGGCTCTTCAACAAAGTTCAATTTCGGATCAACCCTAATTTCGTCCATAGGCACATGATGTGTAGGATCTGCCAAACACTTGCGCAAGTTACAAATATGAAACACATCATGCACACTGTTAAGCTCTTGAGGCAATTCTAGCTGATAAGCAACTTTCCCAACCCGTTCAAGAATCTTGAAAGGACCAATATACCTTGGTGCAAGTTTTCCCCACTTCACAAAATGTACGACGCCTTTCCAAGGTGACACTTTTAAAAGTACAAAATCACCAATTTCAAACTCCAACGGTCTCCGCCTCACATCGGCATACTTCTTTTGACGTTCACGGGCCAATTGTAACTTCTCCTTAATTTGAGATATTACCTTAGTCGTTTCAACCACAATTTCTGGCCCGATAAGTTGACTCTCCCCAATTTCCGCCCAAGCTAGAGGAGAGCGACATATCCTACCATACAATGCTCTAAAGGGCGCCATTTCAATGGTAGCATGATAACTATTGTTGTATGAAAACTCAACTAGCGGCAAATGGTCTTCCCAACTTCCACCAAAATCAATTGCACAAGCCCTCAACATGTCTTCAAGTGTTTGAATGGTTCTCTCGGTTTGCCCATCCGTTTGAGGATGAAATGCCGTGCTCATGTCGAGTCGAGTACCCATTGCTTTTTGAAAAGCTTTCCAAAATTTTGATTTGAAACGGGCATCTCTATCAGAAATGATAGAAATCGGCACCCCATGCTTAGATATTACTTCCTTGATGTACAAACGAGCCAATGTGTCAAATTTATCGGTCTCACGAATGGCTAGAAAGTGAGCCGACTTCGTTAACCGATCTACTATCACCCAAATCGTATCACGGCCGCTTCTCGTCTTCGGTAGCTTAGTAATGAAGTCCATTGAAATATGTTCCCACTTCCATTCGGGCATTACCGGTTGTACCAACAATCCGGGTGGCTTCTTGTGTTCGGCTTTGACTTGTAAGCAAGTAAGACACTCGCTCACATACCTAGCCACATCACGCTTCATGCCCGGCCACCAATACAAGTTTTTCAAATCAAAGTACATCTTATCCGACCCGGGATGGACCGAATAAGGTGATTGATGAGCTTCATTCATAATAAGCGTTCTTAAGTTACCGAAAATAGGAACCCAAAGTCTTTCAACCAAGTATAGCCCATTATCATTCTTTTGGTCAAATTGCTGTTCCATGCCATCTAGGTTCTCGTTTCCAAAGTTTTCCGGTAGGGTGGCTTGAATTTGGGCTTCAATGATCCGATCACGAATATTTGGCCTACCGTGAGGCTCATAGCTCTAGCCCGTCTTGGTTTCACTCTCTCCTTTCGGCTCAAGGCATCGGCTACTACATTTGCCTTGCCCGGGTGATAACGGATGTCACAATCATAATCACTAAATAGTTCTAACCAACGTCTTTGCCTCATATTCAATTCACTTTGGTTGAAGATGTGTTGGAGACTTTTGTGATCGGTATAAATCACACATTTGGTGCCATAGAGATAATGCCTCCAACACTTCAAAGCAAACACAACCGCTCCCAATTCCAAATCATGTGTCGAGTAGTTCTTCTCATGCACCTTCAATTGACGAGAGGCATAAGCAATGACTTTACCCCTTTGCATAAGAACACAACCCAACCCTTGTCCCGAGGCATCACAATAAACAACAAAATCTTCAATTCCATCCGGTAGCATCAAAATAGGAGCGTCACATAGCATATCTTTAAGAGTTTGGAAGGCGTTTTCTTGTCTTTCGCCCCATTCAAAATTTCTCTCCTTTTGAGTCAAGAGAGTGAGTGGTTGTGCAATACGGGAGAAATTTTCAATAAATCTTCTATAATAACCCGCCAATCCAAGGAATTGACGGATCTCGGATGGCGTTTCGGGTCTTCTCCAATTCTTGACCGCTTCAATTTTGCTTGGGTCCACGTGAATACCATCCTCGCTCACCACGTGACCAAGAAAGTGGACTTCTTCCAACCAAAACTCACACTTGGAGAATTTTGCATACAATTTCTCCTTCCTTAGTAATTCAAGCACCTCTCGTAAGTGCTCAACATGCTCCTCCTTCGTCTTCGAGTATACAAGTATGTCATCAATGAACACAATGACAGACTTGTCCAAGTATGGTTGACACACCCGGTTCATCAAGTCCATGAACACCGCCGGTGCATTAGTCAATCCAAAGGGCATTACGGTGAATTCAAAGTGACCATATCTTGTACGAAAAGCCGTCTTGGGGATGTCATCTTCATGTACTCGGAGTTGATGATAACCCGAGCGAAGATCGATTTTTGAGAAGTGCTTAGCACCTTGAAGTTGATCAAATAAGTCATCGATTCTAGGGAGAGGATACCGGTTCTTTACAGTAAGCTTGTTTAATTCCCGGTAATCAATACACATTCTGAAGGACCCATCTTTCTTTTTGACGAAGAGAACAGGAGCACCCCAAGGAGATTGACTAGGGCGAATGAAACCCTTCTCTTGGAGCTCCTTGAGTTGAGTTTGTAATTCTTGCATTTCGGTTAAGGCTAGTCTATACAGAGCTTTTGCTACGGGCGCGACTTCGGGGATAAGATTAATACGAAAGTCTAGTTCACGAGTTGGAGGTAATCCCGGCAAGTCATCCGGAAAAACATCGGGAAATTCACAAACAATAGGAACGGTCTTCAATTCTACCTTTGTGACGGTAGCACTAAAGACTTTAGAGTTACAGGAATCGGAGATTTCACCTTGAACCCTAAGAATTCTACCGTTAGTCAAAGGTATCTTAACAACTCTCTCGCTACAATCAATGGTTGCATTTACCGCCATCAACCAATCTATACCCACAATGACATCAAAACTCCCAATATCCAAAGGCATAAGGTCTATGAAGAAATCGACACCTTCCAAAGTCAAGACACAATCGCGAAGTATTTGACTAATTTTAGTTAGTGACCCATTTACCATTTCAATGTCAAGCACATAGTTTAAAGCACAAGGATTCACATCAATCAAAGGAACAAAGTTAGAGGACACGAGGCTATAATCGGCCCCGGAATCAAATAGGACGGTTGCATAGTGACCATTAAGGAGAAAAGTACCTGCTACTACGTTAGGATCATTGCGGGCTTCATTTGCATTGGCCGCAAAGGCTCGGCCGCGTGGTTGCACTTGATGGCCTTGTTGTCCCCGGTTTTGGTTAGGCCCGACCATTTGGAGTTGATTGGGGTGAACGGCTACTTGAACTTGTTGCCCCACCCATCGAGGACAATTATTACGGTAGTGGTCACGGCTACCACATTCAAAACATTCACCTCTTCTTTGGTTACCTTGAGGAGGAACGGCCCGAACGGGAGCCACATTCATCGGACCCGCTCTTGGAGCTCTACAATTTCTGGCTTCGTGCCCGACTTGGTTGCAGTTATAGCATGCTCATTGGGCATTGGCGGGATGATGCCTGTTGCATCTCCCACAGAAAGGATGAGGCCCTGAATAAGCCTTCTTAGCCGGTTCCACCGCCGCCATCACTCTACCCTTATAAGCATTTTTGGGGTCAACCCTCCCGACTTTCTTTGTCCCACTCGACTCCCCCACTTCTTTCCTCTTGTTTGATGAGGATTTGCTCAAAACACCACTTCTCAATAAATCTTCAGTCACACTCCCGGCTTGATTAACAGCATCAGCCAAGGAAGCACGCATGTTAGAGTTCACATATGATCGGACTTGAGGATTTAAGCCCAATACGAACTTCTGGATGGCCTGAGGCTCGGTACCCACTAAGTGAGGAATGAGGGTAGACAACTCTAGAAATCGTCTAACATAGCCCTTGTAATCGGCTCCCTCCATGTTGAGATTTGCAAACTCAATGGTTAAATTTTGTAGTTCATATGGAGGACAAAACTTTGCTTTCACTTTGTTCTTGAAGTCAATCCACTCCAAATTATAAGTCCGCCCCAACGTTATTTCTTGGTTCCACCAACTCAAGGCGTCATGTCTAAACATGTCGGATGCATAGGAAATCCGGTCATCATAGGTGCAATGACTCCTTTCAATCACCGCCTCTATCGCCTCAAACCACCTTATACATTCCGTGGGACCACCTTTCCCATCGAACTCCGGTGCCCCATAACTTTTAAAGTCTTTAAATATACACCCTTGACGGTATCCTCCATGTTGATTATACATGGGCATACCGTTACCAACTCCCACTGGTCCCTCTTCTTCATTTTCTTCGGCATGAGGTTGAGCATTTTCATTATTCACATTTTCTGGGGCTTCATTGTTTTGAGGCCCATTGTTTTGCCCAAGATTTGCCGTGACTTGAGCAATAATGGTTGGCATGATATTGGTGATCGTTTGAGCGATCACCTCAGCCATATTTGGTTCAGGAACTTCACCACGACCCCTTCCTTGGCCTCTACCACGACCCCTACCACGACCTCTACCTCCTTGTACCTCCGGTTGGGCTTCCGGTTGAGGTTCTTCCTCTTCGGCCCTATAGTTCGTTCCGACTCTCCTTGGTCTCACCATTTCTATAAAACAAGTGACACGTTGACCCGAGAGTTAGTCTCAAATGCTCACATGTTAGTCACACAAATAGTCAATGCTCTCATACCGATACCACATACTCATTTCATATCATTAAGCTAAGGCAAGAGTGCTAGAATCCTATGAAATTGTTACTTAGCATGTCATCATGTCAATTTCATTACAATCGTTCATTATTTATTCAAGTAATCATGCTCAAGACATCATGCAATCAATTAACTAACACGAATGATTCAAAGTATAATCCGAATTCGATATGCTCTTTAGTTATTGACCGGGTATGTATACAGGGTGTACCAACGGCTAACCCTCCACCTAATCAACTTCCATTAAGCATATCGGTTCCTTATTATACTTTAAGCCACGCGTGCGCAATCCACGATGTCATGAACTTGCTATAATGTTGGGTAACCATAAAAGAGTTGATCGGGTTCTTTTAGGGTTGCCACAATATTATACTAAGTTAATGGCATCACTTCATTTTGCCCTAAATCATCAAATTAGCTCCAACCAATAACAACAAACCATATCAACCACATTGAATTCAAGCTATCACACAAGTGGTCTTAACTACGAACTCACACGGGGATTCACATAATTCACATTGCACACGAATTTCCTAACCATGCATGCTATATGAAGAGTTTTAACTTAAGCCGTAGTCTAGGTCAAACCGCCTAATTCTCTACGACCACGCATGGGCCACCATTCTGTAACACCCCAAGCCGAGGCTCAGAATATCACGGAAATCATATAGCACAAGGTGGGATTACAATAGAACAAGAACTAGATGCAATTTAAGATTCAGTGAATCCATTACAAAACGAAACAAGTACCAAAATACATAAGGAGCAAATAACCATCAAAGTTAACAAAAGAACATCCAAAAGATGGCAACTCGATCCTAAGTATAATGCAAAAGAGAAAGTCGATGGATCCTTGATCCATAAAGTCCAATGCCCGGGTTTAACAGCAATCAAAGCAACTAAACTCCGCGTCCGGGGAGAACCTGATTACCTGAAAAGTGTACTAAGCATAGTCAACACAAAGTTGGTGAGTTCGTAGTAATGGTCCACAAGGAACCATAGACAGAAATCATAAGGTACGAGTGGAGGCTAAACATGACTTACAGTGAGCCTCTAAGAAACACAATAATGTCCAACAACAAGATTACACAAATACAAAAAGAAAGATAGATAGATAGATAGGGAAAGAATGGTGAAGGAAAGGATAAGGGAGGGGAGAAAAGGGTCATGGGTGGCTGGTGGGTCGTGGACTACCCACGGGCCGACCCGTTTCTCTTCACAAGCCAAAATACAATCGATTACACAATTAAACGCCAAAAAACATATTAACGACCCGACTAACATACCACATAGTCATATAATCACAAATGGGCCCAATTATTTCATTCAACAAGTTTGTTAGTCAAATTACACAAAAAGTCAACGGGTCAAAATTCACGGATGTTACAAGAACTCATAAATAACTAAACCTGACTTAAAACCGTCATAGTACTTATTAATTTCACTTATTTATAGGGTTTCACCTTCTAGGGCGAGTCAGAGCCGGGTTTGCGTATGCTTTTTTTTCTTCTCTCTTTTGTTTTGTCGCATATTTGATCTACGATTTCCCGTTCCTAATTAGGTTAAGTGGGTGTCATAAACAGCTGTCAGAACTCATAAATGACTAAACTTCACTTAAAACCGTCATCTCTCTTATTAATTCCATCTTTTTATAGGGTTTCATCTTTTAGCCTGACCTAGAGCCAATTTTTCGTATATTTGTTCTTCGTGTCTCCTTTTTTTCCCCGCATGTTTCATCTATGATTTCCTGTTCCTAATTAGGTTAAGTGGGGGTCATAAACAGTTTTCATACACAAAACAAACAAAGCTTGACTTAAAACCTTTATTTATATTATTAATTGCTTATTTTTTTATGGTTCAATGCTTTAGGCATAACGAACGCCAGTTTTTCTGTATGTTAGAACTTTTATTGCGTTGTCTTTTTTGTTGGATATTTGTTCATGGCATTGCCGTTGCTAATAACGTTAGGTGGGTATGTTTCATAAACAGGTGCCAACATATATGAATTACCTAAATTTTATTAAAACACTCATTGTCTCGTTAATGGATTTCTTTTTAAGTGTTTGAACTTTTATTTTTATCCCTTTGACATTTGTTTGTTTTTCTTTTGCCGTCCGTTATTTTTTATATTTCATCATTGAATGGCTTTTATTCATTTACTAATTATCTTCTTATAAACAAACATGGATTATTTTATATAAAATTATAAATAATAAAGTTGTTAAAAAAAACGATCATATTTTTCTTTCTTTGTCACTCCATTATCGTAAAAAATTCTAAATTTATATAATCTTTATTTTTCAACCTTATATCAAGTCCAATCTGAGTTGTTACTTTGACTTCTTTTTTCAAAATCGTGTACAGTCTCCATATATAATTGAATAAAACGAACCAATTTTCACATTAGGTAAATAAATATAATAAATTAATAGATTTTGTTTTATGGATTCTCTGTGTATTAGATATCATGAATTGATACACGCATACTTTTTTTAAGTTTTAGTTGTACGTAAATTAAAATATTTTAAATAAAGGTTAATACACTAAATAAACATTCTCATGTTTTCAGACTATTTTTTTTTTTATATTCTATGCTTTGTACAATTATAAAATTTGTTATTCCACGGTGCCAAGTTAATCATTTATCAGCTTGGTTTACAACATGTTACAAGACAATAAACGTAATATAGTTTTTACTAGGGTATAATTATTTCCCGCCATTTCCTACATCACTTCACATTAATTAGAGGAGACAATTCACTGCAAATGGAGGCTTCATGTCCTTTTTGTTATCATTACTTAAAATGTCATCGATTAATACAAATTATATATTTTTTTCATATTAGACTTTTTACTGAGATATCAAAACTCTCATAAAAACTTTTTTTTATATAACTATAGTTTGTAGTTATTAAGTAAATATATATATTTTCATCATCTTCACAATCATTTTCATTCATGGAAACTGAATTAACTACTATGCTTTGTGATATCAATCCATATATAGTTTCACCAGTTATTAAAATATTTGTCATTCGAATTTGGGAAGATATGGATCAGTTTAAATTGGTTTTGCTTGATGAAGAGGTTTTAAAATTTATATAAATTTGTATCATTTCTATACATAATAGAGATTTTATACGATTTCTAACTTTTTATTGTCTTTTTTAGGGTAATAAAATTCAAGCATCTATAAATGCTTTGGATTTTCACAGTTTTTCGAGCCAGTTATCTGAAGACTTTGTTTATAAGATCACTAATTTTTCTTTGGAAGAAAATACTGAAGACCATTTTTTGTTTCATCATAAATACAAGCTGATCTTTTATCAATCTACTAAATTTATAGAATGTGAAAAACCAAAAGACCTGTATTATGGTTTTAGATTTATTTCATTTAATGAAATTTCTGAAACGAGAACTCATTGGTATACATCAGTTGGTATGTATTTTATTTCTATTTAATCAGTTTTTTACTACAATTTCTTTCTATTAATCTTGACTTATATATTTTATTATCCACAGATATTATTGGGAAGCTAACTACGTTTAGAAATATTGATACTTTTATCAAAGACTTTAACGTAACGAAGTCATTGGCCTTTAGTCTTCAAGATTTAGAGTAAGTTTTCTATCTCATTTACATTAAATACTTGGTGTACTTCATTGTCAGATTTGATTGTGGAATAAATTCATCAATCATTGTATAAATAGGTGTATACTGCTTTTATGACAATTTTACTTTAATGGACAAATAATTTTTGTTTTTAATCAATTATTGTAAATGAACAATTTTCAATAAGAAATGAGTGTTTAATTATTAATTTATCATAATAAATTAAATAAATTAAAAGTTATTATATATTCTGATTATTATGTATTTTGTTCATTAAGTTTGTTGACAAACATATCTAATGTATCAAAAACATCACTTTGCATTATATTGTTTCATCATATGTTATTATATTCTTTTAATTAAACATATTTAATGTGATTTTCTTTAATCTTTTGTTTAAATTTATTCCTAGATATAATATTGTCAAATGCATCATCACTGGGCCAGAAGTTGATCGGATTTTCTCATATTTTCAAATGAATCGCCTAAATGAAAATATTGTTGTCGTCTTACAACATGCTTATCCTTTTAATATCAATGGTAAGAATATGTAACAACTTGTCGGTAATTATTTTCAAGTATTATAATTAAACTTTCATAATTTTATATTTTTATTAATTATAGGAAAAATAAAAGTACAAAATATCCCTGCGACAAGAATTTTTCTCGATCCAAAATTTCCGGAAATCAAGATTTTTAAAAAAAGGTATAAACTGTATGAATATATTTTTTTTATTAAATTTTGTAGAAACTGTATGCATATTTTTTTTATAAAAATATTGAATTATTTCATGTTACAATATACAGTAATAATCTCCCGCAACTGTCTGCTACCACCTCATATCAGCCAGTTCCCAAATCAATCTCTAAGTTCGATGATATTGGAGTATTAAGTAAATTACCAAACAAATCTGTTCAAGAATTAAAACAAGAATATGAGGTAAGTTCTATTCATTTGCTAATTTGATATATACATATTTAGTAATAATTTCGTTATTACATTATTGTTTTAAATGATCAGGAAATAATCTTTTGTTTGCCTGGGACTATAAGTTGTGTAAATCAAGATTATGGTTGGTTTAAAAACCACTGTGGTGTATGTAATGAAAGTATAGAATTCATAAAGTGTTGTTATGCTTGTGGATCTGATCTTTTATGGTGTTTAAAATGCAAATCCAAACGAACCTCTATTGTGCAAAGGTATATTTAAAATTTCTTATAGATTTATACTACTTTCATTGTTTTATTTAGTAAACTAAGTTATATTAACCAATTAAAATAATCGTTTCAGATTCAATATTCAAGTAACAGTTTTAGATAATACTGGAACTGTCAATTTGATTATTGAAGACAATGAGGTGATGAAGCTGTTGGGGGTATCAGCATGTGATATCCGTTTGAAACAAATCCAAGATGGGAGGGTTGAAGTTTTTCCTAAAGAGTTAAATGTGCTGTTAAATAAGTTTGTGGTTTTCAAAATTTATTTATCCTGGGTTCTAAAACAGAGGAATTTTATTGTCTTGAATGTTTTTGATGATATGGAAACACTTTCTTATTTCTGTCATGGAAATAAAATGGTCAAGGTTAGTCATCTTAACCAAATTATTTTTAAACAGTCCATACATTTTCACTTTCAGCCGTTGATATTTGTTTTTCTTACTGTTTTACTCCGTATTAGGGAATTGCAGTCGAAGAAGAGAAGAATCCATTAGAAGTATTTTTACCTGAAGATATACTGTAACACTCCAAGCCGAGGCTCGGAATATCACGGAAATCACATAGCACCAGGTGGAATTACAATAGAACAAACTAAATGCAATAAAAGATTCGGTGAATCCAAAACATAACGAAGTAAGTAACAAAATACAACAGGAGCAGATAGCCATCAAAGTTAACAAAATAACAACCAAAGATGGCAAACGATCCTAAGTATAATGCAAAAGGCAGGCCAATGAATCCTTGATCCATGAAGTCCATAGTCCGGGTTTACAGCTAGCAAAGCAACTAAACTCCACGCCCTGGGAGAACCTGATTACCTGAAAAGTGTACTAAGCATAGTCAACACAAGGTTGGTGAGTTCGTAGTAATGGCCCACAAGGAACCATAGACAAAATCATAAGCACGAAAGGAGGCTAAACCTGACATACAGTGAGCCTCTACGAAACACAATAATGTCCAACAACAAGATTACACAAGCGCAACGCGTGAAATGAGAAATGCATAAATGATATGAGTATCAATGCAAATGCCGGAATGCATGAATAAGCCAATATGCCTATCCTATGCATGAGCTCAAGTCACCAATGCAACGATACCCTTCTGTCATCGCAATGACAAGGCTGTATCTCAAAATCATCGAGATATATATGTCTATATACTCGGAGTCAGGTCTACATCCAAAATGGGTGCATACATCTATGCACCAGGATGTCGGCAATCCCCTGCCGAGGGTCATCAACAATGTATGCAATGCTTACAATCGAATGTAAATGCATAAATCATGAACCAACAATCAATATACGATAAACCTGCGCCAACAATCAATATTCGTCAAACATAACCCAACAACCAATATACGACCATCATACGCCAACAATCAATAATCAACAACATAGCCACTAATCACAATTTAAACCGACTATACGTACATATACTTCAGAGGATTCTACTTTCTTCAAGTCCCAGATGCTTATATATAGGGTCACCCGCAGCCTTCCCACCACATCTAGAACCCAATGAAGGCATAACCGACTTCCATGTATGTACGTCTATCCTAATATAAAGTAATACTTAACTAAAACATAGCCCAAGTCAATTAAACGAAACGAACTATCCCATCAATCCAACAATCAAGTCAACCAATCAATAAATCAATAATGCAAGTAAACACGCCAGGTTTACACTTTTCAGCCCGAATCTCAAGCGAGTAGGGAGATACGAAACTCACCTTGCCCGACAAAGAAGCTAGAATAAGATTACAAACGAGTAATAGGGTCCACACGTCCACAACCTATAATTATACATCATAATACCATAATGTCAACTCTACAATCATAAACAAGTTGGGTTATCACAATTAGGTCGAGTCACAAACCCTAAATGCCTTTACAATTTAAACGAGTAGGAACAAGACGCATTCGACTCGACCTTATTAGAAATGAGAATAGATTCATATAAAGAGTGTTACCACAAGAAAACTAGACTCTCTTACGATTCCAACGATAGGTCATACGACTTATTTGGACTTACGAATCAAAAGTTATTAACGTTTAAAAATCGACGCGCAACATTTCCCAGAAACTAACCACTGCGCCGCAGTGAGCCTTTGCCAAGCTCACTGCGCCGCAGTGAGCTAACCCAAACTTGACCAGGCCCTAGCCACTGCGCCGCATTGGGCTAGCCTAAGCCACTGCGCCGCAGTGGCCCCATACTGGACCAGAAGAGCAGCAGCACCAGCATATGCAGAAAACAAGACCAAAACCCTTAAAAACTCGACCCAAACCAACCCAAATCGATTTGTAGGAACTTGTAACTTAAAGTGAAGCATAAATAAACACCATTAACCATAAATGAACATAACCCAATCCACAAATTCGACCCAAAACATCAAAATCATAACAAATCGTTCCAACCCTAATCGAAACCCTAGTTTGACCTAAATCGTCTTTTGACTCGATTCAAGACTTGCAATTGTTCAAGATGACTAGAAATGCAATAACAAACATAAGTAGGTGTAAATGGGATGAATTTGACTTACCAAAACTTCTCCTTGAGCTAGAACCCGAAATTAGGTCAAATGGATAAAAATGCAAGACTTCCACCTTTGATTCTTCGATATGACGATAATGTGGTATAGATGGCGATGAATCTAGTGTTATAACCTTTCTAAACACTAAGTAGATGGTAGAGAGAAGGGAGGAAATGGTCTTGCTTTGTTCTTGAGAGAAAGAGAGAAAGAGATAGATAGATAGAAATGAAAATGAGAGGGGAAAAGGATAAGGGGGGGGGAAATGGGTCTTGGGGGCTGGTGGGTCATGGACTACCCACGGGCCGACCCATTTCCCTTCACAAGCCATAATACAATCGATTACACAACTAACGCCAAACAACATATTAACGACTCGACTAACATACCACATAGTCATATAATCACAAATGGGCCCAATTATTTCATTCACAGGATTGTTAGTCAAATTACACATAAAGTCAATGGGTCAAAATTCACGGATGTTACATTATTCCCCCGTTGAAATAATTTCGTCCCGAAATTCAACAAAACCCTAATTATCAAATAAATGCGGATACTTAGACTTCATGTGATCCTCTCGCTCCCAAGTGAACTCGGCTCCACGTCTAGCATTCCATCTAACCTTAACAATCGTGTAGCGTTTGTTCTTGAGTTTCTTCTCTTGACGATCCAAGATCTCCACCGGCTCTTCAACAAAGTTCAAATTCGCATCAACCCTAATTTCATCCATAGGCACATGATGT
>CM067171.1:75899688-76011227 GCA_034093135.1 Erigeron breviscapus | reverse complement strand
ATTATCTATGTGAATTCTGGTACTCTGCAATTTATAATGATGAAACTTCATCAATTACTTATACTCTCAAGGGAGGTACCAGATCCTTAAGTTTCTCTGTTAGTTTACTCAGGTATGTTCTACAATTGAATTATTTTGAACAGAATGAGTTGCCCATCGAACTTCCCTCTGGTATAACTTTCAGGGAAGTATGCAGATTGATGGGGCACACAGAAATTATGGATGAGCATGGCCAGCTATCCAGAAGGGAACAGTCTACATGAGCAGGCTGACAGACTCATGGAGATTCTTCTTCACGCATATTGTTGAATGTTTGGGAGGCAGTTCTGGAGGGTTGGACCAGATAAATCAGACTCATCTCCAGATTGCCTACTGCCTCTGGTTTGGTTATAGAGTGGATTTTGCTCAGATCCTGTTTGATGATCTGGTAGAGCGTCTTAAAGTGAAAGGTAGAAAAGCCTTTGTTCCATATATTCGTTTTCTTTCACTGTTGTTTAAAAGCGCTCTAGGAGACCAGTACGATTATGAAACTACTCACTTTTCTGTGAGTGAGTATATGAGGGATCTGACCAACCTAAGATCTCTACTGAATGAGGTAGATATTCCTCAGTCCATGCTCTCTTTTCAAAGGGAGGAAGTAGAAGTGGCTCCAGGTAGAGGTCAAGTTGGTGAAGGACCCTCTGGTGACCAAGATGTTCAAATTATAGAAGCTGTACAACCCATAAGACAAGTGGCTCCTAAAGGTCAACAACCAAATGTTGAACCTTCCAGACGACCAAGATCAAATAGGCGTCTGATGAGAGATGGTGTTCAGGTGAATCCAGCAAGACATCCTGGTGATGTTATGAATTTAGATGGGTCTCCAATTTTTGAACCAGAAGAGAATGTTGAACAGGTTGAAAATGTACAAGTTGTTGAGCAGACAGAGAATGTTGTACAGGCTGTTGAGCAGATTGAGAATGTACAGACTGATGAGCAAGTAGAACAAGATGTTCAGGCTGATGAACAAGTAACTGGTGAGCAAGAGGCTCAGATCGATTTGAATGTTGAAGCTGGTGAACCGACTGGTGATCAGACTGTTGGTGAAACTTTTTGGGATGAAGCTGATTCACCCATGTCAGAAGGTCATAACTTTGACACTGACATGAGTTTTCTTGGAGATGATGTAGTAGAGATAGAGCGTCTACCAGAAATGCCACCACCTCCACCAGAAACAAATTTGCCACCACCAGAATCACAAATGCCACCACCTCCACCAGAATCCAATATGCCACCACCTCCACCACCTTCAATTCCACAAACCACTCCATACTTCACTCCACCAACAATTCAAATTTCACAATCTCAACCCCCACCACTTGAAACTCCAGTTGACTTATCTGAAACAAGTGTGCTGGACTCAACAGTTGTAACTGCTGAAACTACTTCTGAAGAGGTCTGGACACAAGTACCTTTCATGACTAGAATGACTTCCAATCTTGATCCTCCCAGTGGTCCCTCCTCTTCGTCTTCAGCCGAGGTCCAAGGCCTTTTAAGTAAGGTGGCGGACCTGGAGAGATCACTGCAATCTTCATCCCAGGTTATTTCTGACTTCAAGTCTTTATTATCAAATAATCTAGCTTCAGAAATGAATGTGTTTGCTGGGAATGAGAAGCTTGTCTTTGAGAAGCTGGATGAACTGGTACTGGCCACAAATAACATTTCTAAAAATATAAAAGTGGCAGTCCAGGGATTAGAAGAAAGGCTAGTCAGTTCTGTTCAGACTGCAGTGGAAAGTAAAATTGTACAACCACTGGCAGGTCTGACAGATGAGGTTAAGAAAATGGTTACCAGGGTGAGTTCATTGGAGAGTAGGCCAACACTTGATCAGAATGCAGTTGTTAGCACCATCAGTGATGAGGTTGCTAAGAAGTTCAGACACAGTATGCTGAAAGAAATCACTGAAGAGATTTCTGGGTCTGTTCTTCGAACAATTCAAGATGGACTGTTGCCAGAAGTTGTGAAAATGGTTAACACTGAGCTGCCAAAGCACTTGCCTCAAGAAGTTGAATTTGTTAAAAAGGAAGTGCAGGCACTTAAAAAAATTGTGAATGATACAACTCCAGTGGCTGGAAGAACGTTTGGTGAACTGGACAGACATATGCTTGAACAATTATGGAATGATCTCAAGTCAAGAACTGGTGATCATTCCAAGGGGGAAAAGTCATCTGATGTTCAAGAAGGTTTAGTTAGGAAGAAGAAAGAAGTGGTCACCAGTGCTATTGAAAAAGCCCTTGCTACTGAAAGCATCGTGCAACGAAAACAAGTGACTGGTACTGATACCAGTGCACAATTAGCACAAAGAACACTTGGTACTGAAGCCGTTATGCAGGTTGAAGAGGCTGCTGGTACTGATGCCAGTGAGCCCCAGTTTGAATCTTTCCCAGATATCCCAACAACGCTGAAATCTGTAAAAGGAAAAGAACAAATGGTACCTGGAGGAGAAGAGCAAACTGTTGAAGGTTTATCAGAGTTTCCTACTGCTGATGATGACACCTCTAAGAAACTGGAACAAGAATGTATTATGATATAGATTTTCAAAAGAAATCAAAAAGATGAACTGCTGGCCCATCATAGGGAGATGGCAATTATGGGAACTCTGGATTCATATAATGCTGGCAGATTGGCCATAAATATTGATGTTTACAAGAAGATGAAGGATGACCCCAGAGTTCATCAATGTCTGAATGCATTGGATGATGTTCACATTCGGTCCAGGTACTCTGAAGAAGAACAATTGTATGATGTTGTAACTTATGGTGTCAGTGTACCTGAACTGATTAGGCAGAGAAAGGAGGAACTGGTGAACCTCCAGAGGAAAATAAGGAAGAATGCTGGTGCTCTGGAGATAGAGTACAGGAAGAAGATAAAGGGTCTGCCAAAACTTACTGCCAAACAGCTCAAAGCAATAAAAGATGTAGATATAAGCACATTCATTCCTCTGGATACTTCTCTCAAAATCAATCGTGATCAACTCCAGTCTGCCATGGAACAGCAGAGAATATCCAAGGAAACTGAACATATGGTCCAGATGGCTAAGCAGAAAGCCAAGTATGATGATATATTGAAATTCAGGGCTGATGCCAGAAGAATCATAGGTGCTGAAATCAAACTCGCTGAAAATCATCAAGGCATGACCAGATTTAATATAAAGTTGACCAGGGAGGGTAACTTTACAGATGAAAGGAAAAATGCATCAGTCCAAGCTTTTGGATGGACTGAACTGAAGGAGATAGGATTAACTTTCAAAGGTAAAACTGATTTGTCTCCTGATGTAAAGGCATTTATGAAGAGGATTGAAAAGGTTTGGATAAGAATTCAACAGATGGAAGCTGTTCTAGGTATGAGACCACCAGTGTCTGTTCCATCATCTCCATCACCAAAGAGAAAGGCTTCTGAAGATGCTCCAGGACAGACATCGAAGAGAAGGGCCTAACTCTTATATCATTTACTTGTTGTTTGTATTTAAAGTTGTCAAAATTGTAACTTATTTTATGTTGATGGCTGTAAATATAGTTGCATATTTTGATTCATAAAGTAAATGATCAGATTTAGTCTAAGTTAGTATTAAAAGATGAAACTGGAACACTGATGATCTATAAAGTGTTTCCCAGTAACAATAAATTTTTAGACTAAGTCAAAACTTGTGTTTTTCAAGCATACAAAGTTGTATAGATATAAGCTTGAAAACACTTGCATTATTTCTAAACAAATAGGGGGAATTTGTTAGGTCCAGGTTTACTGGACTCGCTCCAGACTCGACTACTGGAGCCTTACTGAAGATCTGTCCAGAAATGATAATTACTGGACCTACTCCAGACTTGGAAACTAGAGTCCCTCTGAAGATTTGTTCAGAAATAATGGAAGACCAGTGAGCAAATACTTGTATAGGAAATCTGGAGTATTCTCCAGATTAGCTCACTGGACTTCACCCTAGTCCAGATCTATTCTACTGAAGACATTCTCACTGAAGTCAAAGACTGAAGTCTGAAGAAAGAAGACTGACAAACAATGGAGCCCACTGACAGTCTTACCAGATCTCCCGACTGGAGCCTTTATCAGTGTTCTAGACCTTACAAGTCTGAACACTGATATCGAGGAATTGACTTTATGCCTTTACACACTTTTACCCGGACATCCCAATTGTCTATTGATAAAAGTACATACGTGTGTAAAGATGGTTGGTTAAAAGGACTTTATCCTTGTACCTTAACCAATGCATTTAATAACCTTGTCGGTTCATTAAATGCATGCAACCATATTTGTACGGCAAATAAATTCATTGTTGAATTTATCTGCCTATAAATACAAAGTCATATTTCTCGTTCAAATCACTTTTTAGCAATTTGGTGAACTTGCTTAAATACTCTCGATCTAAACAGTTATACTTCACAACTCTAAGTATATCGATCTAAGGAGATTATTTAGCAAGTATAGATCACTTGTAATTCAAAGATTGTTTAGATAGTTACATACTTGTAATATCTAGGTTCCGCAACAATCTTGTATTTTGTTTATCATCAATAAAGAAAATACACTTGAAAATTACATTCGTGTTCCATCATTTATTTACTTGTTTAAATATTGCTTAAGTCGTTTATTGCTTTATTTATATTCTTGCATTTATATTTAAAGTAATACTTGTCCGATTCTAGTTCATACTTGACTTGTTATTTTACACTCGTGGGTTAAACCATCGTGTGAGGGACTTTACAGTTTTCCTACAGCAACTTCTCGCGAGGGAGCCACCGACTTTGTAGATCCACCACCTATTCGTGAAATGCTTGAACGGGTCAGAGAACTTGGCTATAACGGTCCCCTCAACACTATAGGTGAATTCAAGAAGAAGAACCTTCACAGACTTTGGTACCCGTTATGCTCAATCATCAACTACTGTCTCTCGCCTTCAAGAAAAGGTCAAGAAGCGATAACCTCTCAAACTCTGACTTACTTGTTTGCTATCGCCTTCGATGTACACATCGACTTTGCAGCAGTTGCTTGGGATCATCTTAGACTGAATGTCAAAGGGAAGTATAATGCAACAAAGAAATATATTCCTTTCATCCGTTTCCTGACAATCATTCTTCAGGGAACACTTAACACGCATGACAACATTCAAAGATTTCCTCGCTCCCACGGAATTCGTTTCCCTCGCTATTCAACTGTGTATGGCAACTCCGGTGTAGAAAACATTCCGTTTATGCCAATTCCGGCTTCGCTTCTTCGCTTGGTGCCCCATGAGGATAGTGACCTCATGAATTATAGAGTGTTTTTAGCCGGGGGTATGGCTGCTCAACGCCGAGAGCCGCCTACCGCTCCCCCGCATAGGTCGCCTGGTGAGGGTAGTAGGTCTAGGAAAAGAAATGAGGGGTTAGTAGGAGAAGAGGCACCAAGCTCATCTGCACAATCTTCATCGACTTCCGCTCCACCAAGAAAGAAACAAAAATCCCATCACAAATCAAAGTCTAAATCCAAAACAAAATCAAAAACACTTCTCCGTGATGAGCCATCACCTCCACCTGAACAATCGTTCACCATTCCTTCTCCTTTCACTTCATCTTCCACTTCTTCCGAATCTCAATCATCTTCCTCAATTCAACATAAATCAAAGAAAATCCGAAAGGTCAAATTCAAATATTCCAAATCTCTTCCACCGATTGAGGAAGAGGTTATCTTAGAATCTCCGGAGAGACAAGGTGGTTTGGAGGGAGGGGTTGAAAAACATAATGGAGAGAATGAGCGGTCCGGTCTAGGTACAGGGCATAAAGAAAACGTTGGCCCTTCGATAGTTGAACCAATTATTCGCCGGGATGACAACCCCAGGATAGAAGCCGAGGACTCCCCACCCTCGCATATTTCACCTCCTCGCCGCTCTGGATCCTCTCTACAGGAACATCATCATCATCATCATCATCATCATCATCATCATCATCATCATCATCATCATCATCATCATCATCATCATCATCATCATCATCATCATCATCATCATCATCATCATCATCATCATCATCATCATCATCATCATCATCATCATCATCATCATCATCATCATCATCATCATCATCATCATCATCATCATCATCATCATCATCATCATCATCATCATCATCATCATCATCATCATCATCATCATCATCATCATCATCATCATCATCATCATCATCATCATCATCATCATCATCATCATCATCATCATCATCATCATCATCATCATCATCATCATCATCATCATCATCATCATCATCATCATCATCATCATCATCATCATCATCATCATCATCATCATCATCATCATCATCATCATCATCATCATCATCATCATCATCATCATCATCATCATCATCATCATCATCATCATCATCATCATCATCATCATCATCATCATCATCATCATCATCATCATCATCATCATCATCATCATCATCATCATCATCATCATCATCATCATCATCATCATCATCATCATCATCATCATCATCATCATCATCATCATCATCATCATCATCATCATCATCATCATCATCATCATCATCATCATCATCATCATCATCATCATCATCATCATCATCATCATCATCATCATCATCATCATCATCATCATCATCATCATCATCATCATCATCATCATCATCATCATCATCATCATCATCATCATCATCATCATCATCATCATCATCATCATCATCATCATCATCATCATCATCATCATCATCATCATCATCATCATCATCATCATCATCATCATCATCATCATCATCATCATCATCATCATCATCATCATCATCATCATCATCATCATCATCATCATCATCATCATCATCATCATCATCATCATCATCATCATCATCATCATCATCATCATCATCATCATCATCATCATCATCATCATCATCATCATCATCATCATCATCATCATCATCATCATCATCATCATCATCATCATCATCATCATCATCATCATCATCATCATCATCATCATCATCATCATCATCATCATCATCATCATCATCATCATCATCATCATCATCATCATCATCATCATCATCATCATCATCATCATCATCATCATCATCATCATCATCATCATCATCATCATCATCATCATCATCATCATCATCATCATCATCATCATCATCATCATCATCATCATCATCATCATCATCATCATCATCATCATCATCATCATCATCATCATCATCATCATCATCATCATCATCATCATCATCATCATCATCATCATCATCATCATCATCATCATCATCATCATCATCATCATCATCATCATCATCATCATCATCATCATCATCATCATCATCATCATCATCATCATCATCATCATCATCATCATCATCATCATCATCATCATCATCATCATCATCATCATCATCATCATCATCATCATCATCATCATCATCATCATCATCATCATCATCATCATCATCATCATCATCATCATCATCATCATCATCATCATCATCATCATCATCATCATCATCATCATCATCATCATCATCATCATCATCATCATCATCATCATCATCATCATCATCATCATCATCATCATCATCATCATCATCATCATCATCATCATCATCATCATCATCATCATCATCATCATCATCATCATCATCATCATCATCATCATCATCATCATCATCATCATCATCATCATCATCATCATCATCATCATCATCATCATCATCATCATCATCATCATCATCATCATCATCATCATCATCATCATCATCATCATCATCATCATCATCATCATCATCATCATCATCATCATCATCATCATCATCATCATCATCATCATCATCATCATCATCATCATCATCATCATCATCATCATCATCATCATCATCATCATCATCATCATCATCATCATCATCATCATCATCATCATCATCATCATCATCATCATCATCATCATCATCATCATCATCATCATCATCATCATCATCATCATCATCATCATCATCATCTATCATCCTCATCATCATCATCATCATCATCATCTTCTTCTTCATCATCATCATCATCATCATCATCCGATAATAAGTCTAAATCTGGATCCGCACATATTTCTACTCCTAGACATACTCGACTGGCGGAAATTTATAATGATTTATATGCCCATCTCATCTCCCTCGATGATCAAACTGATTCATTTGACAAAGCTATTCTTGCAACCCTCCAAGCTCGCTATGATCACCAAAACAGGATAAATCTTTTAAAGCAGCAAGCAGAACAAGATAAGTTTGTTGCCGATGCAGCACTTGAAGCGGCTCAGAAAAGAATTGTTGAACTTGAGGCCACATGCAGGCAAGCCGTTGTTATACAAAGACGTGATGATTCTGATGATCAGGATCAACACGAGGGGGAGAATATGGATGAGGATGTGGCTAATGTAAGAGCCAGTGCTGCTACTGAGGTTATAGATGACACAGATGTTGGTGATGATGCACAATCAAGAGATCCTCCTCAAGATGTTGATATTGTAGAGCACGTGGTTGATAATGTTGTTGTTGATAATGTTGAGCACACAGAAGTAATTCGTATTGATGAATCAATGGTTCGAGCCAGTGCTGTTACTGATGTGGTTATTGGCTCAGATTTTCGTGATGATGCTCACTTTCAAGGATTACTTCGTGATCCCTTGATTATTGGTGAAGATTTTGGTGAAACAGAGTTCCCTGAGAATGATCCAAGAGATAATGATCCTAATGTTGATAATGATTCCTCTGATGATGATGATATTCCCCCAGGCTTTGATACCTATCAATCTATTCCTCAACCAAACCCCGCTCTCAACCAAATGAACCTTCATAACCTAATTCACCACCTTAATAATCCTCATCTTCAAAACATCACTAGAGCTCCAATTGTTCGAATAAACGATGGTGGTTTCAGAAAGAATGTAGAAAGAAAGATTGATTATCTCAGAATACCAACCAGACTCTTCAAATCCACAAAATTCCTCGAAGAAAAAGCATATGAAATCTTCTCAAAGGAACAAGAGTTGGTAAAGATAGACGTTGATGAATTACGGGCGAGGAGAGCTTATGATCTTGATCACCAAAGGGCAAAATACCTAAAGGATCTCATGGAAGCCAAGTGTCATAAAGCAAACAAAATATGGAAGAATCAGTTCAAATTGAAGATTGTAGAAGTTGTCAGCATTCATTTTAAGGAATGGCGTGATCCCGGGTTTGCAAGACCCCCTGGCTTAATATGGCTAATAGTGAGACGTGAAGATAACCGTCATCATCATCATCATCATCATCATCATCATCATCATCATCATCATCATCATCATCATCATCATCATCATCATCATCATCATCATCATCATCATCATCATCATCATCATCATCATCATCATCATCATCATCATCATCATCATCATCATCATCATCATCATCATCATCATCATCATCATCATCATCATCATCATCATCATCATCATCATCATCATCATCATCATCATCATCATCATCATCATCATCATCATCATCATCATCATCATCATCATCATCATCATCATCATCATCATCATCATCATCATCATCATCATCATCATCATCATCATCATCATCATCATCATCATCATCATCATCATCATCATCATCATCATCATCATCATCATCATCATCATCATCATCATCATCATCATCATCATCATCATCATCATCATCATCATCATCATCATCATCATCATCATCATCATCATCATCATCATCATCATCATCATCATCATCATCATCATCATCATCATCATCATCATCATCATCATCATCATCATCATCATCATCATCATCATCATCATCATCATCATCATCATCATCATCATCATCATCATCATCATCATCATCATCATCATCATCATCATCATCATCATCATCATCATCATCATCATCATCATCATCATCATCATCATCATCATCATCATCATCATCATCATCATCATCATCATCATCATCATCATCATCATCATCATCATCATCATCATCATCATCATCATCATCATCATCATCATCATCATCATCATCATCATCATCATCATCATCATCATCATCATCATCATCATCATCATCATCATCATCATCATCATCATCATCATCATCATCATCATCATCATCATCATCATCATCATCATCATCATCATCATCATCATCATCATCATCATCATCATCATCATCATCATCATCATCATCATCATCATCATCATCATCATCATCATCATCATCATCATCATCATCATCATCATCATCATCATCATCATCATCATCATCATCATCATCATCATCATCATCATCATCATCATCATCATCATCATCATCATCATCATCATCATCATCATCATCATCATCATCATCATCATCATCATCATCATCATCATCATCATCATCATCATCATCATCATCATCATCATCATCATCATCATCATCATCATCATCATCATCATCATCATCATCATCATCATCATCATCATCATCATCATCATCATCATCATCATCATCATCATCATCATCATCATCATCATCATCATCATCATCATCATCATCATCATCATCATCATCATCATCATCATCATCATCATCATCATCATCATCATCATCATCATCATCATCATCATCATCATCATCATCATCATCATCTTCATCATCATCATCATCATCATCCGATAATAAGTCTAAATCTGGATCCGCACATATTTCTACTCCTAGACATACTCGACTGGCGGAAATTTATAATGATTTATATGCCCATCTCATCTCCCTCGATGATCAAACTGATTCATTTGACAAAGCTATTCTTGCAACCCTCCAAGCTCGCTATGATCACCAAAACAGGATAAATCTTTTAAAGCAGCAAGCAGAACAAGATAAGTTTGTTGCCGATGCAGCACTTGAAGCGGCTCAGAAAAGAATTGTTGAACTTGAGGCCACATGCAGGCAAGCCGTTGTTATACAAAGACGTGATGATTCTGATGATCAGGATCAACACGAGGGGGAGAATATGGATGAGGATGTGGCTAATGTAAGAGCCAGTGCTGCTACTGAGGTTATAGATGACACAGATGTTGGTGATGATGCACAATCAAGAGATCCTCCTCAAGATGTTGATATTGTAGAGCACGTGGTTGATAATGTTGAGCACACAGAAGTAATTCGTATTGATGAATCAATGGTTCGAGCCAGTGCTGTTACTGATGTGGTTATTGGCTCAGATTTTCGTGATGATGCTCACTTTCAAGGATTACTTCGTGATCCCTTGATTATTGGTGAAGATTTTGGTGAAACAGAGTTCCCTGAGAATGATCCAAGAGATAATGATCCTAATGTTGATAATGATTCCTCTGATGATGATGATATTCCCCCAGGCTTTGATACCTATCAATCTATTCCTCAACCAAACCCCGCTCTCAACCAAATGAACCTTCATAACCTAATTCACCACCTTAATAATCCTCATCTTCAAAACATCACTAGAGCTCCAATTGTTCGAATAAACGATGGTGGTTTCAGAAAGAATGTAGAAAGAAAGATTGATTATCTCAGAATACCAACCAGACTCTTCAAATCCACAAAATTCCTCGAAGAAAAAGCATATGAAATCTTCTCAAAGGAACAAGAGTTGGTAAAGATAGACGTTGATGAATTACGGGCGAGGAGAGCTTATGATCTTGATCACCAAAGGGCAAAATACCTAAAGGATCTCATGGAAGCCAAGTGTCATAAAGCAAACAAAATATGGAAGAATCAGTTCAAATTGAAGATTGTAGAAGTTGTCAGCATTCATTTTAAGGAATGGCGTGATCCCGGGTTTGCAAGACCCCCTGGCTTAATATGGCTAATAGTGAGACGTGAAGATAACCGTCGGTATATGTTTGGAGAAGCCAGGTTTAATCTATTATCTGCTGATGATCTCATTTTTCTCCTTCATCACTTTGCAAGCAAACTTATTCAGCCTGATCCAAAGAATCATGAAGCTTACTATGCTGTGAAAAGATATTTGGATAGTCTTGTTTTGAGTCAAACCCAAAAAGACTTCCAATTGGCAGTTGAAAAGAAAAGAAAGAAAGTGAACATCACCTTGCCGAACCAAAGGATTCAAGGAATCAACCTCGAAAATTTCAACACTGGAGCCGTGTTTGATAATCCCAGAGGGTTTGTATTTGCTAGTGATCAAGGGCATAAGATTTTTATAAGACTCGACGAACTCTCCAAGTATTCAGATGGCACACTGATGCAATGTTTGGCTGTATTTGAAAGTCTAGCTGAGTTCGAAGAGTCAGTAAAGGAAAAGAAGAGGTTGATGAGAGTGATTAAGAAGATTAAGTCAAGATTGGATCACAGAGATAGAACGAGACAGATCATTGAGGCTAGGCTTCCAAAGGAAAGAAAAGGAGTAATTCATGTACCAGAAGGTACTTGGGTCAGATATTCTCCTAATAATGAACAAGGTCCTCATAACATGCCCCCAGTTGATTTTGCTGACAACATCATTGAACCACCAAATCGTCCTGAAGATCCAAAGTACCATTTTGTACCAAAGAAGTTCTGGAAGGAGAATTACCACAAGTACAGAAAGCGAGCCTTCAAATCACAATCAGTTCAACATGATATGCCTGAATCATCCACAAAGAAAAGGAATCGAAGACAGAGTAAGAGAAAGAGATCAAGAAAGTGACCATTCACAAAACAGCACTAAAGGGGGAGATTGTTAGCTTTAATAATATAGTTAGTGCATGTTTGTAACAATGTAATAGAATTGTCCTTTTGTCTAATCTTGTTTAATGTGGAAGGTTGTTAATGTAATTAGACAAGGACTTGTTTGTAATTAGGGAGGGGGTTTAGAGCAAATGTCAAGCCTATATAAACCCCCCACCCCATCCATTGTAAGGTTACACCTTGAAATATATTTTTCCTTACATTTCCATATTCTCTCTACTTTCTCTCTCACACACTTAAGCCTTATAACCTTGATTCACGATTTAGCATAGTTTACAAATTAGATGAATAAAATGATTTATGGAGGAGAGAAAAAAAAAATGAGTGGTTGAGATTTGATGAGAGAGAAAGGGTATTATAGTTATTTTAGGTAAATATAGAATAGATATGAGGGGCATTTTGGGGAAGTAAATGTTGAAACTTAAAATTTAGACAGAGCTATTTGCTTTATAATATAGTATAGATATGGTTTCTTGAAAATTAAACTGTAAGCAAAAATACTTACTATCAATATGCTAAGCTTAGTTGCAGTCCAAGTGCAAACTGAATGTTATTTAGCTGCCATGAACACATATCATACACAAAAGAAAGGTACGCAAACCACACAGAAGGCAGCATAACCCTCGCTGTGTTTGATGAGGGGTTCGAGAACCATGTTCAGCAAAAGAGTGTGCCAACATGCAGGTAATTGGTTTTATGTTATGAGAAGTGGATGCAAAAATTTGTCGTAACGAACACATTCAGTAGTTACAGCAATCACAACTATCTTTTATAAGAACCAAATAAAAACAACTTTGTTTGTCATCAATCATCATTTTTAAACAAGAATCTACTCCATATAAAAAACAAAAGAATGACTTGCAAACATTGAACTATTGAATGCATTGTATATATCACATTACTTTTGTCCTAAAGGCATCAAGGTAAGGTTAGCCCATCAGCTAAGAGGTTGAGGGTTCAAGTGCCAAGGAAAAGTGTGACGGGTCTTCACCACTAAAAAAACCCATACATGCATACATCATATATCATGCACGAAACGTGCCTCAGGTACCGCCATAAATCTGTCCAAAAATACGTGTACTTACGCAGAAGTAGACTTGATTAATGCCAAAGTCGCATGTTCCAACTTTTTGTAGGTTCAAAGAGATTCATTCTATCTTTCTATATATAAAACAAAAGATCAACAAAATTCATGTCCATCTCTACTATGTTAATCCGAACATCCGTGCTATTCTTGACAACCACTAACTAACCACTCCAAATTGCAACATACAAGTTAGGGGAAAATAAGCCACACAGAGGGAGCTAGCATTCACTTGCAGGTGTACTAGAAGTTGGTTCAGAGCCATTTCTTTTAGTAAATAACTTGTTAATATCTTCTGTAACCACATTGCTCCTGTAAAAACCGCAACTGTTATTATCAAACAATCTTCAACCCAGAAAACAGTGGCTTGCCAGCACTAAATTAGTAAATCCAAAGTAATAACACCAAAGAGAAAAGAGACAACTGCTTATGCCTATTTAAGGCAACATATTGTGTCCTGCCTTTGGCTTCATAGCCTTATCTCGTAGGAAAGAGAGGAAAAGATGGATAAACAAACACAGGAAATGCCGACAAAGTGCATATATAAGTTGCATGCTTCCTTTATTCCAAGCAAATAAGCATAACTGACTTCAAGGTCAGACATCATAGTTCAAACTTAAATGTCAATAATTTGTAGATAACCACATTAAACAAAAACTATGACAAACACTAAAAAAGAAACCAATTATGCAAAGCTAAGATTTAGGGCACAAATATATATTCATGTTCAACAGGATGTTTTCATGAGTGAGACCCCTAACCTACTAATAAAAGAGTAAACCTTGAGGGTAACAAACACTATATACACCATAAAACACCGACTCTAATTTTTGATGCAAAATTATATCACTTTAATATGTTAACTTTGTGTTTGACCTCCAAATTCAACTACAACCTTTTTTACGAACAGCAGGAGTACATAGCAAAAAGGCAACAAGAATGTAAAGAAGAAAATAAAAACAGACGAAACTTATCAAACTAAAAATACAGTAGTATTTTTTTGTTCTATAGATAAAGTTCCATGGTAATTACACATGTTGATGTGGTCATAAAGATGCATGGTTTTTATAGAAGTCAGCTACATAAGTTTTGATGAGTTAGAAACTATCCCCAAACGTATCAACAAGTTACATAAAAGTCCTACGCCGTAAAGTCAAGAGTTGAAACTCAACCTTTGGAAGCATGCAACAGAAGGTTCTAATCAAAGGATTATAAAAATCACTCAAGCTTTTATCATTTATAGTTCAAGTGATCATTTCATAGAACAACATAAACTTAAACTTATTGGCACGTCTAAAGTTTCGCTTGAACAACAAACATAATAAACAGGTACTCAAATATCAGCATAATCCTACAATATTGATTGATAGTTTACCGGTCACAACTTAGAGCTCAAAACACCACATGAACTAAATATAGAAAATGTATTCACAAATTCTAATATCTAATTATCTATTTGTTAGCATATACTTAGATAAACAGTTCGTCTGAGTTTCATACTGGCTGCAACAAAGCTGATTATCAGCAGGAAAGCTGAAGTTACGCATTTACCTTTTCTTCGGACCTACTTTATGAGACTCTTACTCCAATATCACATAGCTTGAAGACTTTTACCTCCAGTAATATATACATAATCTCTGACCAATTCAGCCTATAAGTTTTTTTGGTCTTTTTATATATTGATTACTTAATAGAAAAGAATTTTTCAAAAACTCAAACATTCAGTTATTTGATTGTTACAACTTAAACCTTCTATACAATCCATTTTAATACAGCTAGTTATATGATCTAGATTAGTTGATTATCACTTTCAGTAAACAGATCCAAACAACCACTTGACAAGATATTTGTAGAAAATTAAAATTATACTAGCATACTCGAATAAGATTCTACCAATCTATAAGAGAAATATCGCATACAAGGTAAACTAACCTGCCACTAATCTGAGGTGGAAGAAGAAGACCAGTTGTTGTCTCTGGACCAGTTTTCGACCGTGGAAAATTCCCTCTTGCAGTTTTTCCATGAGGATGAGAAGGTGTCAGTTCTTTGGGATCTCTTTTGCGTGATGCATTCTGAGCCATGGCAGCTGCAACACGAGAATTGTGGTCATAGCTTCCACTCGCATTGGATGGCAAAGAAGGTGATTCCAAGAGGAATGATGCATCAGGTAATTTAAGAGTAGAAGGCTCTGAACTCTTTATAGCGTTGTCCGACTGTTTGACTTGGAAACTTGCTGACTTCCTACCACATATAGAAACCAATGAGATATACATACAGATATAAAAATTAGCTATACGTATATTATTACAAAGCCTGTTTCGTCTAAAATACCCACATAATTTTCAATTGTCTAGTTTTTTTGGTCCGGGAAATTTTGTAGCCAAAGCAATGTCATTAGGAAATGTAATTGTACATTTGGCTTGACTTATTATGTGCTTATAACGAAAAACGGCACACATTTTGAAGTTTTAATGACGCATATGCAACATCTGGAGAAGAACGATGGTCTAGGAAAGGACAACTGGACAAGTAGGTAGTTATAAAAGAGAGTTGTCCTAAAACTCAATTGACCGATCACAATGCTTAATTTATCAATTGACTAATCAGAAGCTCAATTTCCTTACAACTTAGTCTTTCAAGATTAAAAAATCTCTACAACAATATGAACTTACATATCTGAAATATATCTACAACTTATTAAATCTCAAGTTACCTAAAATTGAACTTTCCTGTCAAAAAAATTTCCAATTTATCAAATTTAATTTATACACAGTAAATATAACACAACTTTTATTTATGTTCGCGTTTGTATTTATACCGCGATTGGGTACTGTTGTTGTTGTTATTGTATTTGCGTTAATTTGAAACTCAATTTTTTAAGTACATTAAAATTTGAAATTATAACTAAAAAATGTATGCGCAGAATATAAAATTCCGCATAAGAAATAATTCTGAACATTTGATTTTTTTTAAAAAGTATATGCGTGTTTAAAATGTATACACAGAACTAATATCTGGTTATGAAACGTTAAAAATTTCTACGTGATAAATGTTGGTGATAAATTAACACTAATGCAAAACATATATATTTTTTTTTGTAACCTTAAACAAAAAGATTTAGGGTGCTTTTAGTTGGAGAAAACACCCCTTGTTTTCCAAAAAAACATGGAAAACAGAAAACGCGTTCAAATCATAGTTTTCCAAAAATGTTTTTCATGAAAACAGAAAAGAAAACACTTTTTTTATTGTTTTCCACTTTTCCTTTTCCATTTTTCTAAATTTTGAAAACCTCAAATTGTTTTCCATTTTCTAGTTTTGAACGTGTTTTCAAAATTTTCATTTGTTTTCTAGAGATGGAAACTTCTTTCATTTTCTAGAAAATTAAAAATGGAAAACTAGAAAACATTTTCCGCAACTAAACGCACCCTTAGCTATTCAGCAAATGAAAAACATAAATATAAAATTAAAAAAATACAGAAAATTAATTCATAAGAAGTGAAGTTAGAACCCTAATTCAATTAAACCAAAAATGATAAAATAACACTAAATAATAAGCAGAAGAAAAAGAAGAACCTACTGGGTGGTGGGATGAGGAGGATTAGAACTTAGATCATTTTGATGTGAAATTACAACATTGCCCTTGTTGTTGTTGTTACGACCAGGTTGTTGTTCTTCTTCTTCATCCGATGAGGCATCATAATCCACCAGCGACATATCTCTCTCTCTTCCTCTCTCTTCCCCCTATCTCTCTGTCTTAAATGTTTAATTAAGTTTCATTTTTAGTCCTTTCAATTTTAATATTTGTTCTTGTCTTAAATCTATCCTTCTATACTACTTTCATATTAATTATACACTTTTATCAAAAACAATTAGAAAAAAAAAACGAAATAACCATCTTACGCTTAATAAATATCTCTTAAAATATCTATGCTACCCATTAAATCAATTACATTTACATCAATTATTATCACCACTCTACCTCACCATCACCACTCACCGCCATCACCACCTGTCGCCGCCACCACCATATCACCAACGTATTGCGCGAGATTATTTTATCTATAATACCTAATTAGAAAATACAACCCTCGTTGAAAGTTATACGTAGGGAATTGTCTAAAATGTCCTTCTCACAAATAGTCTTTGTTGAATTTATGAGATATATTCATAACTTGGGTAAGGTTTATGTGAGAACGGTTCACGTATGAACATAGGTATTATTAAGTATAACATGGTCGGTTCATATGTGAACCAATTTGTTCACATATATATTCATATATGAACATCAAGTGATAATTTAGAGGTTCTCATGGTTCTTTCAATTCAAATGGTTCTTACATGAACCTTACCTTTCATAATTTGATATAACTTGATGTTATTTTCGAGCTCTCAATTTATAATAGGCATTCTACTATATATAATCCATGGTTTGTTCGTACATTTACGTAACAGCAACGTACCTTCATATTTAACAACCTATTTTTATTCCCCGCAGCAACGCGCGAGTAAAATGTTAATATCCTATAAAAAAAAACACAAAATTGTTTTTGAAAGTGTTGAAAATGTGTAATATTTTCACCTAGCACCCCTTAAGATATTTTCACCTACGCTACCTTCTTAACATTAATGATTAAATTACACTATCAATCATTCATTTTTTATAATATCTTCATTAACCTTTTACATCAGTTATCTACACCACTCGATGCCGCCACAATCACCGCAGCATTGCGCGGGTACCGTGTAGTCTTTGAAAATGTTTCCACTGCCACCTTTACATCACTTACATTTACATCAACCTACACCACTCAACATCGCCACCACCATCAATAGTCTTCGCCATCACCTCCGTCGCCAACACCACCAAACTGCCATTGCGGCCACCACCGACGCATTTTGCGGGTACCGTGCTAGTATTTTTTGATCATTATACCGTCTAAAAACGGGGTACATGAAAATTGAAATGTAAACAACATTACCCTGTCTAAATTCAAGATCATTTCTTATATAATTATCTTAATTAATTATCAACTAATAATAAAAAAATATTTATTCGTCGGAACATTATTTACCTATAATATTACACCACCTACGAAGCTAAAAATCATTGAACACAACCAATAAAAAAGAACTTTTAACCCCTCAAACATTTTTTATTATACTAAAACACAGTTGCTTTAATAACTTATTAACCAATCACATCTCTCGATTTCTTTAAATTTTCAATTTTGACTTTTCTTAACACAATGTGTTTTTAATGTGTTTTTAGAAAACACATTGTGTTAAGTTCATATCACATTGTGTTTGAACAGTTTTCTGATTTTCACGCGCTATCAAAAACACATTGTGATTTAAAACTTAACACAATGTGTTTTCAGAAAACAGAAAATTGTGTTAGATTCAGATCACAGTGTGTTTTGGCTAGTTTTCTAGTTTTCACAGAAATTTTAGTTTTCAAATGAACATTTCACATATTAATATAAATATCTCAATTTAATATATTTAATATATAAACACTATATGAAGTTATGAACGGCATATTCCCTATTCCAATCCCAAACACAATAGATCATCCTATCCTAATCACAATCAGGAGACGATCACAAAACAGGGTACAGAGCATGATATACAACAAACTGAACAAAGGGTTACTTGAATCCTAAATCAAAACCAATATACTAAAAGACATTTGAAGTAACCTCAATTGACCAATTATAATTCTTAATTTTTCACCAATTTGGATAAACTATAAGTCCACCATAGCTATTAATTTGGTTTATAATATTAAGATATATACCCAATATTGGTATTGTATATAAAAAAAAAAAAAAAACGAGTTTAATTTCACCATATCTATTAATTTGCTATATAGTAATATTAATGAGAACTAGGTCAATTGTGTAATCAAGGTTAAGATATTGCTTCTCTCGAAGAGTTTGTATAAAAGAAACTCTGCTACATCATCTAGCCTTGATATGATTTAGCATTCAGTATTTACATTTGAATATCTCAATTATTTTTTAAGTATATTTTTACATTTGTAATGTATAAATATTTTTTGTTTCATATAATAATTCTCATATTGATAATGTTGTAAAACCCGTGTATTTGACACGGGTCTAAAATCTAGTTATTTACCTGTAATATTACACCACCTACGAAGCTAAAAATCATTAAACACAACCAATAGAAAAGAACTTTTAACCCCTCATCGTCTTTTGCAAAATGTGTGGGCCCACACATCGCACTGATACCCTTATGGTGAACCCGTATAGAATTAGTGCCAATGGTGTCTAGTTGAATCCCTTCAAATTAATTAACGATACGGTTATACAAGTGAAAATACGGTTATACCATGTATATCGAGCCTTACTATACATGGTTAAAAATCCCACTAATATGTTAATAATGGGACTAGAACTCATGACCTTCAAGTTAAATGCATAAAGCTTTAACCAATGAGATCAACCATCTTTTTGTTTAATTTTTTACTGTAATTTAGATAAATGCTCAGAATTAGTTATATTTCACCATCAACACACGTATACCATAATATAAATAATGTACAAATGATTATTAATATCAAAATATCTTCGTAAATATTTAAATCATAACATCTTAAAAAGAAAATAAATATTATATAATTAATACCAATGATAGTTGAATTCCATTACGACATTTTGCTTGTTAGACTATAATATGTAGATATAATATGTTTTGTCAAGAGGATTTTTTTATATATTTAAAATAACAACTTATTTTTTACATTATTTTTTGTGAGGTAGCTACTTTTAAGATAAATGTTTAAAATGTTTTCACCCCTTTAACATTAATGATTCAATTACACTATCAATCCTTTATCTTTTAAAATATCTTCATAACCTTTTACATCAATTATCTACACCACTCGACGCCGCCTCCACCACCAACAGTCGCCCCCACCATCACACTATCACCGCCATAATTACCGTTGCATTGCACGAGTACCGTGCTAGTTACCATGAATAGAAACGAGATACCATAATTATCATTATTAGAAATAAAGTCTCATTTATTGTAATAAAATGAAATTCATATAGTTGATTTTGTCCATAGTCTATTCTATAATGGTAACATATTTTACCATATGTATATAGTAAATCAGGCCTCACATGTGAGACCAAGTTGTATTGGTAATATGTAACGTTCTATCTATTGATGGGTTATTCAATTTAAGTGTACACAAATGAGGATCGAGCTTAAATGATGAATGTAGTTTTGAATATTTTTTTCTACGTCCTGTCCGAAACTCCATTAACTCAAAACCCAACTAATGGGAAAACCTTAAAAGATTTTACCCGAGTCCTTAAGGATTGGACTCCCTTATCTCAACTTCACATGTGGGCTCAAACTCCATTGGTAACATGTACCGCTCTATAACACGAGCTAATCGAGCTCGAGCTCCTAAACATGGAAACGAAACTCGAACTAAGTTAATACTACAAGTATTCAAATAACTATACGAGCTTCGAGCTCGAACACTAATGAGTCGAGTCGAGCGAGCTCGAGCTCGAGCTCAATTTTGAATATTTATACGAGCTCGAGCTCGATTCGAGTAATAAATAAACAAACAAGCCTAAATATCCTGAAACTCGACTCGACTCGTTCCCACCCACCCCTAGGCAAGCGTGTAGGCGTGAGTAATGTCATCAGCTACACCTCTTTTATCTGCAAATAAACAGTAAAACTCGCAAAATGCAGTTTGGTATTTCTCTATTTTTATCTTAAAAACCATCCCATGAAACTGTTTCGTGTCGACCAGCTCACTCGTTAACGGATTGATATCAAACAAGATTGAAGATCATAACGTAAGGTGAACCACATTTAATCCCTTTCGATATAACACGACCAAAACCATGACTTTTTACAACAAACGATACGCACACATTTTATCTCAAAATCGTAGACAAAAACTACATAATCAACATTAAGCTGTAACCAAACAAAATTACTGCCCCAAGAGAGACGGCATATAGAAGGCATGTGTTTGAGCAATTTCAATCCGATCACGAGGATCATTCATGGTTTCATCCCTCAATGCCTGAAGAATAGCCTGTGATGGAACTTCCCTGCAAAATCAGACAAAACATCAATATACAACATTTCATTACATGTTACATGAGTCATTTTCTGGAAGGAGAAAAAATCTAGTAACACAACCAAAAATGATATTGTCTTGAAAGGTTTACCTTGAAATTAGTATTTTGTGAAGGGTTTTTAAAATGGGACAAAGCTCGACAGGAGCAACGGGCTTTTTCTCTTCTGGATGGAGAATACTTAAATGAGACTGACTAAGTAGCTCATAAAATGCTTTCACCGCTGAAATTCCCTGAAATAACAAAAAGGGACATTTAAGCCACAACCTTTCTTCACTTTGCGGTTTTAGAGGACATTCAAGGTAGTTGCCTAATAGTTGCATGTTTCATAATTATATACGCAAAGTCAAATCAGTTACGAATAATCAATCTGCTTTGTACACACATATCAAGTATTTAGTGATTAGTAGATTAAGTTATGTAAATTTTACGACCCACAATCATAGAAGCATCTGCAAGTTTTAGTACTAAAACAATGGCTCGACTAGAATTTAAAAGAACTGGTAGCACTGATATTCAACTATATGATCAGCTTTGCAGAACAGGATTCCTTTTTCATCTTTGGCGAGTATTTTTGGATTTGCGTTTTGGAACTGATCAACTGATTATCTGGTTTTCGTAAATCGAAAGCCCTAATAGTCAATCTTAAAAGTCAGGATAAACTGATTTTCATTTCTTGGATATTTATCTGATCATCCAGAGTTCAACTAATCAATTTTGGATCACCAACTTCATACTAGAAACAACAAAGCCAATATCTAGATAAATTCCGTATTTATGTAAACTAACTTCATAGACTTTTATTCCCAATTCAAAAACATTATGTTGGCAATACATTTTACTAGAAATGATTATCTGATATGATTGATTAGTATAACAAGGATTACTTAAACATTAATTCTAGCAAGAGAAAGATTGGCAAAGGCACAGTAGTGCCCGATGAGAAAAAGTAACAAAGTGAAGAAAACACACCTGAATCATGCCCTTCCCTTTGATGCTATCCCCCATATCAAGAGTTAGTTCTCCATTGGCCAACTTTTGTCCATACCATGCATTACGTCCTTTTAATAATGTTACATATGTGTCGGCTAACAACGGACCTGCTAGCTTCTCGGGATTTATAGCCAAAAGATGGGTTATGAATATCATTTCCGATGTACAATGTGCAAAGTACACCGACTTACTGGTAGCACTCTCATTGGTTAGAGATGCTACCATACCTGCGAAATCATATATCGAGAATGAGAAGTAAATACAAACCACAATACTCGATTACTTAAAAAACAAACTTGAGAAAATGAAGTGAAAAAGTTTTGCTATTTAGTAACTGTGTACATGTGATACATGCCAAACTCGTAACAAAAGCAACACCTGTAAACCAAGAAATGCTAGATCTAATGATCATGGTCAGACCAGACACCAAAACATATCCATGGTAGCTTAAGGGCTGCTACTGGTCGACACAAACAACATTTGTACAAGTCGGGTCGGGTTACCCAAAAACACCTTTCCTTCCACGATTTTCACGTTTCATATAAATGAGTAGTAAGTCCTACCTAGTTCATATATGTGCCCTATTGTACATTCGCTCTAAACTAATAACCATCATACTGAGTTTCTTGAACAACTCGATGGGTCATGTGTGCTCAGAAAAATCCTACCAACCAGACGTGATTTTTAATCGTCTCGAAAAAATAGAAAGAGACAACATATTCAGATCCTTTTCGTGTTCCCTTATCTCGCAATAAATTGTTTAATAAAAAAAAAGCCTTTATCACTTATATCCAACCATGTTGACCTTTTAATGCTCTAGCACTATTATTATGTTTTCTTGCCAAAATCTTAGGGTTGTGCTCGAAATCTAACACTCTGTGCAAAGGATACAGGCGGGTCAGCAGCTAACAATCTATAAGAAAAGATAAAAATTAAAATTAAAAAATTCGAAGAGAGTAATACTAATATATAATCTTACCAGCTCCAATGGCATAGACATTCTTTAACCCACCCATCACTTCATGAGTAATGAGATCACCATTATCCCAAACAATGAAGTGGGGTTGCCTTAGAAATTTAGCTAGCGGTTTCCTCCATTTCTCTGATCCACATATTCGTGCATTTGCATATTCCTTGTTGTAGATTTCTGATGCTATATTAGGTCCACCAAGATATAGAATGTTCTCCATCGAAATTCCAGCTGTAAAAAACATCAACAGTTTTAAAAGAGAGAGAAGTTAACCTAATCTTAACTTATAAATTCGAACTTTCACTTCAGTGACTAACACCAAAAGCACAAGAGAGATATATAACTCACAATTTAAAAGCGTGTTAAGTCAAAAAAACAGTAACCCGGACTACCTGATTCTAGTATACTGTTTGTTTGAGCTAAATAATATAACTTTAACTCAAAATATCACAAAAAAAATTATACTTTTTGATGTTCCGCATGATGGATGCTTATCGTCAATTTCCATCACACAGGTTTACAACCACCAAACAGAATTGTAATCACGCCCTGCAAACTTGATGGTGACAAAAAATTTGTTTCACACATACATTAAACAGGGTATGTATATATGGAGGACAGAAGGAGCATTCTAAATTTGCAACTTGAATGTAATTTGTACGACTTGACCAGATAACGAGTTCTTTTTTGTTGCCAGAACTTGTTACCCACTTCCCAAATCATATTATCATAATCACTTCAAGTTGCTATAATCATCCAAAACACTCCCAACATGAATCAGAATTGGGTTATATGTAAGATCAACAATAAGGCTGAGTGCACCAAAATGTCTCGTGTTTTTCTATTGTGTGTCCAATGCATTCATATGTACGTATCTAATGTATTTTTGCTGTCGTGAGTCGTGACAACAATATAAGTTGTCACATCACCAAAATCTCACATCACCCATTTACAAGTTATACAAGGGCAAACACATACATGAATCAGAATTGGGCTATATGTAAGATTATCACTAAGGCTGAGTGCACCAAAAGTTGTCATGTTTTTCTATTGTGTGTATGAAATTTCCAATGCATTCATATGTAGATATCTAATGTATTTTTGTTATCGTGAAAATCAGCGACACATCACCCATTTCACCCATTTACAAGTTATAGAAGTCAAACACATACAACAGCAATGATTCAAAACACACAGTAATAAAATGCAACAAGTTCAATACATGTTGGTGCTTCAACACAAGTCAAAAATATCGAAAATATTAAATCTTATCTTACTTGATCTACTGATCATTTGCGTCGGGGTAACAATATGAGGTTCAGGTACCAACTGAGCCTCAATTCCTTTAGACAACGAAACAATAACCGGAACACTAATCCTCTCCTTCCAATACTTCCCAATTTCATCAAAAACCTCTCTAGTTTCCGTCGACGGCAAACCATTAATCACTAAATCCGCGTCCCAAACAGCTTCTTGCAAATTAGTCACAACTTTTAAAGGACAAACAGGTGTATCAATCATATTCAAACAAAACCCATCTTTTAAAATCTCATCAGCATACAATATCCTATCACCTAACCTAGCTTCGACGTATTTTAAATACGCACAACGTCTAATTAACCTTCTTAACACATCTTCTCTAGAGTTTATAACATCGAATAATCGATGAGCGGTTTGTTGGTCTACCGACCTCCCGGGCCGTCTCCAAATACGTATTTGGACCTTATGGCGTAAATGGCCATACCCATCTTGTAACATTGCTGCAAATACAGTGCCCCAAGCACCAGCTCCTACACTAACTATTCTTAATGGGTCATCTTCTGATTTATTTAACAGTATTCGGATTTCGTCTATTTTATCATCTAATGATGATGATGATGATCCGTTAGTGTATGCATAATGGTTGGAATCCCCTGTTTCTGTTGCTAGCATTGCTGATTTGGGTTTTGTATAATTAATTAAAATTAACAAATAGTAACAGATAATAACAATTATATATATTCTAAAAACCAATATGTTATTTACCAAAACTTATGCATAAGGTACAAGTTCAAATAACTTTTCAACTTTACATATTTTGTTGCATTTTGTACTACTTTATTGCATAGATGTATGGATATGTATTTTTTTTCTTTGCAAATAAAAATCTATATCATTACCAATATATACACTTTGTTAATATTGCTTCATTTTCTCCAATGTTTAATCAATTACATAATTTCAAACAAAATAAAATTCAAGCGGCAATTATAATGACCTTTTTTTCATTGATAGTAATAATAGTATTACAAAGCTAAAACTCAGCTGACAAATGACATGCCTTTTGAATATCGATGCAACTTTATCAACAATATCTCATACAACATAAGTAGAACATTATAGTGGGTGTTATGCATTGTATATCATGTCACATGTACTCCTATGTAGTAAATAACAATAACATATTTTTTTGTTAACACCTTTAAGATATCAATATCAACACGGTGTGCATTGTATATATGTTAACACTAACTATTTTTGTATTAATGTACCGTAAGTATCTAGATCAACAACGATAATATCCTACCAAAACTGCCGCAGCAACGCGCGGAGTTTATTACTAGTTATATCTAAAAATGGGAACTGATAGAAGTGGAAATGGAAATGAATCAGAAGAAAAAAAATAGTACTCGTACATAAGAGTGTGCCGTGTGGGGTATATGTATGTATATATATATGTTGTTGACGAATTCCTAATTCCGAATAACAATGAAACTAGAGTTGTTTGTTTTGTTTTTGGTTGGGTTTCGAGGTTTCATACGATGCCTCCAATGGCGGTGTTTCCGAACGCAGTAATTCCAAATTCTTTTTAACTACCCGGTTATTCTGAGATTATCCGATGACAAATGCATCTCACAAGTCATAAGGCTTTTAAAATGTTAAAATACAAGCTTTTAAAAATAAGCCAATTTTTAATATTAGTTTTATTTGAATATACATTTGAGGAAAAAAGAAATTATCGAAGGTGTTTAGAATAAATTCTTAGACGGTCATCATGTATAGGTTATCCTCTTCCACAATCACACCAGTTTTACCTTATCCTTCCCACAAACACTTTTTACCCACAACAATAACATATTCATTCTTCCCATAAATACCCAATTAAATATACATACACACACAAACATCTTATCTCTTCATCTTTCCTCATCCTTCCCCACAAACACCCATCCTCCACCTTATCACTCACAACAATATCATTCCTACACACATCCTTCATGTCACCACAAATATTCCATAGACATACTTGTTGTGAATAGTCTTATATACAAAGGTTAAAAAAACACCTCGGCTTTTAGCCTCAACTCAAAGCTCTAGCTCGAGCTCTAATCCCTAACCACAACCTCAGTTCGACACTTTTTTTTATATATATAAATTGGACAGTCAAAGCCTACCAAACCACTAGTTTTAAATTTTAAAGGGGGGACGGGCCGCATTTTTGATTGGATCTAAATTTAACACTAACCTTATAGGCCCAAATATGAAGTCAAACCAAAGACTTACACAATATTCTTGAGTTTTTATTTAGGAAAAAAACAAATGAGGAGATAAGTGATTACTAAATAAGGGATTCACTTCTTTCTTTTCAAATCACTCCAAAAATGACATGATTGATTTTAAACTGAATTAACTAAAATCTACCATCCACTTCTTTTCATTTCATTTCTTTTCATTTCATTTCATTTCACTTCACTTTATTCTTTTAACGAACACAAAAAATTATAATATTTTTTAGTTTTGTTTTTCCTTATTCAATAAAAACTCAAAACATTATGTTAGGTTGAGCCTAGGGTGTATGTTGGAAAGTATTTTTTGCTATTGATATATTATTATTAGACTTTATGTTTGATTTAGTTTCTTTTCCTTTTGTTCATTAACTAAATCGAGTCATATGCCCGCGCAATGCGACGGTAAAAATTTACAACGCAGGATATGTTGTGATGACGACAATTTACAAAATGGTAATTATTTTCCCCGCCTATATATCTAATTAAAAATATAATAGATTATACATCTACTTATAAAAGTTAAACTTATTGTTAAAAAAAATAAAATGTTATTTTTTGCATATAATATATATTGAAAAATAATATCTACTTGTACATCTAAAAAGATGATTGTTTACTTTTAACATATTTTTCAATTGAAAAAAGTATTAAAAAAGTTATAGTCAGATATGTTTCTCCTTCTCTTTGACCACATTATTACTCTTATCACACATAAATCATTTATCTCTCTCTTTAACCTCATAGAGTCATAGGAATTAAAAAACAAAACCACAAAAGGAAAAGGATCGATACCTACCCCCGCCCCACCCATATTTTCCACATTACAACCAACCACTTAAAAGGCACCACGTGTCAAAGGATAGCTGTATACATCCACTGGGTGTATGTAAAGACCACGGCTATTAGGTTTCTTCCCCCTCTCTTTTATTCTCAGCCGCCACTATCTCCTACCACTTTCTCCTCTACCGAAGACTGCCGCCACGAAAGTCAATCTAAACCATGGAACACCCACTGATACTCCTCTGTCTCTCTCCTCTCTGTTTCTCTCCTCTTCCCTACTGATTTTGACCGCCGGATTTGACAGATTTTGACCACTGGTCCACCATAGATCCACCATCACCAGCGTCCGTCCGGCTGCCACAATCTCTCCACCAAGCTTCTCATCTCCTCTCTCTGTCGTTTCTCTGTCTCCTCTCTTTTACAGTCTAGAATCAGCCACTTTCCGCCGCCGTGGATGGTGGGTCCCTTTTCCGGCATAGAATTCACAGAAAACGATGAATTTGGCGATTGGAAGTAGGAAGTCGACGATTGATTTTTGTTGCTGTTGGTCGGAGATGGAAACCGGTGATGATTGATTTTGGTAATCACGTTTTTCACTTTTCCGGCGAGTTTTTGAATTTTCCGGCGAACCTTGAATCGGTTTTATTTTGGTAAGGGTTTGTGCGGATTTTGTTCCTGAGCATTTTGGTGACAATTCGAGTTCCAATTCAAAGAAACGGATGATCGATCGTAGATCTAAGTTTTCCGGCGAGATTCATGAATTTTCGGCGGCGGTGGTGGTGATGTAATGGCGGCGACAGCGGTGACGGTGACGGGTGGTGGTGTGAGCGGCGGTAGCGGCAGTGTTGGCGGCGGAGATTGGCGGCGACGGGTGGTGGTGGCGGTACGTAACGGCGGCGGTGGTGGAGGTGACGGCGGTGGATGGAGATGGTTGTAGACGGCGGTGGTTGGCGGTGGTGGTCGGTGGTGGTTGTAGTGGTGGTGTTTGGAGAGGGTTGGGGGTAAAGGGGTAATTATCTTTCAATGGAGAGGGGCATTTTAGGCGATTCAATTCTCTAATTGAGAATTGAAAAAAGGTGGTCCTCTATTATAAGGTACGAGCAATAGTACCCGCGCAATGCGGCGGTGAGATGGTGTGGGTGATAGGTCATAGGAGGTGATAAGTCATAGAGTGTGATAGTCAAATGCCTTAGCCGTACGGGCTCCGTACTCGGATTTAAAAATTCGTCGAAAGTATATCGAATGACATCTCTAATGAAAGAGCATGAAATTTTAAGAACACCCATACAATTTTTATAATTTATCGATATACGGTTTTTGAGATAAAAGATTTTGAATAAATTAGAGGAATAAAATGATTTATGGAGGAGAGAAAAAAAAATGAGTGGTTTAGATTTAAGGGTATTAGGTAGAGATGTTTAAATTAGTGAATAAAGAAGGAGGTAATTTAGGTAGTTCAAATCATCTTTTGAGATTTTAAAAAAGGGCAAAATGCTTTATAAGATAGTATAGATATAGATGTTAGATATGTTTAGGCTTTATGTATTTTAAATACTTTAAAGTCTGTTTACAAACTCAATTTTTGGATTATACTAGAATTAAAATACTTGTTATTGTGATTGCTTGATCCAACTTGATTGTAAATTACATATATTAGTATCAGGTTATTGATTGTTTGATATAGTACAATTGCAACCTTATTGGACTTTTATGATGTTTGCATTTATCCTTTTCTTCCAAATGGGTTTTCATATCCATCCCTATCATCCCAGATATTGTGGTCTCAAAATCTTAATTAAACTGTTAGCTCGTTCTGGAACTCGAGATCCCGTATTCGTTGTTATAGACTTTCAATCTTGTCGATGTCACATGGGCCGCGTCAATAGTCTTCGTTGAGTTGGTAGAAAAATCTACGAGGCTGTTGATGATCACGTCTCCCACTTCTTTTATGGTTGACCTCCGCATGCAATTACAATCAAGTTGGATCAAACAATTACATTGAAATAAACATAAATTATATGCGAGATTCAAAAAAATCTAAACCTAAATATTTTAAGCAATAAACAAGGAACAGAAGACGACCGAGTCAAACAAAAATTCTAGCTCTAAAAGATCAATAGCTAAAATAGTTCCCAGCTAAAGTCGGATAGGATAACCTCGGCCAAGTCTTTGGTTTGGGCTTCAACATATGGGTCTGTCCGGTCGATGACCTATGGTCTCAAATTTATTTTCCCCATATCATTTGAGATAAAAGATTTTGAATAAATTAGAGGAATAAAATGATTTATGGAGGAGAGAAAAAAAAATGAGTGGTTTAGATTTAAGGGTATTAGGTAGAGATGTTTAAATTAGTGAATAAAGAAGGAGGTAATTTAGGTAGTTCAAATCATCTTTTGAGATTTTAAAAAAGGGCAAAATGCTTTATAAGATAGTATAGATATAGATGTTAGATATGTTTAGGCTTTATGTATTTTAAATACTTTAAAGTCTGTTTACAAACTCAATTTTTGGATTATACTAGAATTAAAATACTTGTTATTGTGATTGCTTGATCCAACTTGATTGTAAATTACATATATTAGTATCAGGTTATTGATTGTTTGATATAGTACAATTGCAACCTTATTGGACTTTTATGATGTTTGCATTTATCCTTTTCTTCCAAATGGGTTTTCATATCCATCCCTATCATCCCAGATATTGTGGTCTCAAAATCTTAATTAAACTGTTAGCTCGTTCTGGAACTCGAGATCCCGTATTCGTTGTTATAGACTTTCAATCTTGTCGATGTCACATGGGCCGCGTCAATAGTCTTCGTTGAGTTGGTAGAAAAATCTACGAGGCTGTTGATGATCACGTCTCCCACTTCTTTTATGGTTGACCTCCGCATGCAATTACAATCAAGTTGGATCAAACAATTACATTGAAATAAACATAAATTATATGCGAGATTCAAAAAAATCTAAACCTAACCATATTTTAAGCAATAAACAAGGAACAGAAGACGACCGAGTCAAACAAAAATTCTAGCTCTAAAAGATCAATAGCTAAAATAGTTCCCAGCTAAAGTCGGATAGGATAACCTCGGCCAAGTCTTTGGTTTGGGCTTCAACATATGGGTCTGTCCGGTCGATGACCTATGGTCTCAAATTTATTTTCCCCATATCATTTGAGATAAAGCTCATTAGTTAAAAGATATACACGAGTAATGATAAATATGCCTAGCATATAAATAAGATCATTATATATCTAAAATTCTATCAAGCTGGTGTTAATTATCATCATCTTAATCTATCTGTTGGTTTACATACCCAGCCAAATTCAATGATTTGGCTTTTGTATAATGTATTCTGTATTTTGTTCATTCATACCGAAATGGATATGGTTTATTTAGCACTAATTATTTAATTAGGAGAACTTTTGGTTTTCTCATTTAATTAGTGGCAGGTTATTTGATGCAGGGTAAAGAAAGGCATAACCTGCTTTTCTTTTATTTCCTTTTCCCTTTCCTCTCTGTATTTCTAATTCTATCTTTGAAAGTCATGTTGTTGTTGTTGTTGACAGGGATTAACAACATTTCGAAGCTATGAGTAGTGATCATGTCATCAGAAAACACCCACTTTTCAGTATTCACAACTTCATTCAAGTTTCTCTCGTTTGTTTGTTCATGATACACATAGGGTCTTTGTTTAGTCTGATACAGAAGTGGCTAAAGAAGAAGGTGGTGATGATGTGAAAAATCTGGCTGACATGAGTTGCAAGAAGAGTCTGTGTTAGACCGCAGCTCAAAAAAGGGAAGGTATGGAAATCATGACCCTTTTTTCTTCTCTGATTTTGATTTTGGTTTGCAGTTGTCTTTAAGGTGTTTGGTGTTATGTTTCAAAGGGATGGCTATATGTGAACAAGGTAATCATCTCTCATTTTCATGTGGTTTACAATAAAATTACAAACGCATATAACCTTTGTCAATTATAATTAAAATAATGCTTTATAGTATAATATTTGATTAATGATAAACGAATCCAAGGCTGTAGGTTGATGTTTCTTGATGTTAATTTTTGTAGCTTTACATGATCATGACCCCATTTTCAAAAAGGTAGTGCTATTCTTAAAACCTCCAATATATTTTATATGTGAAGGGACTTGATTACATTTGAATGAAATTATAATTTTAAGGTTTACATGATTCTAAATGATTTAGTTTCTGGCCTATCGTTTCCACTATATGTATATATATTTTAAGCTAGGACGATTATTGCAATAGACTAATGTGATAATATGTTCTGATTTTTATGCTTAAATAGGCTGCCAGTGAGACCGAGTAATAAATTAGAAGTCTTATCTAATGATTTTAGTTTTTGCATATGCTTATGTGATAGATTGATGCGTGATGGTCGTTTCCTGAAAAAGAAGTTGTGGAAGTCCTAACTATACCATCTTATTTTCCCATTATCAAATAAGTACTTAGCACTAATAATTGTGGTTCGTGAATTGCAATCATATAAATGAATAAGGCAGCTGAGAAGACATAGCATTTGTAAGTTTCAATCGTCAAAATATTGCATTCAAACCATATTCTCTATTCATTCTCAAACCATATATATATATATATATATATATATCATCAGCCATCTTCTACAACTTTCTAATTCATTCTCAAATCTCAGTTACAAACCGACTTCATTCTCTCCTTTTACTTCGTCTTCTCCTTCCTTCTAGGTGATTAGTGCTTTCTGAAATCATATATAAGGAGTGTCATCATTACTCTTGTGCAAAATTTAGGGTTTTGCTAATTTGGGGTTTTTTGGTTCGGCCATGCTTTTGTTGATTTTTGGGATTTTATGGACAATCTGACCCTATGTGATGCTTCCTTAATCTGATTGAAACAAGGTGTGTTTTTTCCTTTTATTGCTTGCAACATTGCAATTATTTCCCCCTTTTTTGATGATTTTTTCTATCATCTGATTTTAGTGAAATGGTTTTTCCAAAGATTATATTATTCTTTACTTATATCTATATCACTGGTTAGTCTGGTTATAACCATACGTATACATGTATTTGTTTGTTATATATGTTTGTTATTATTGTAAGTTATCTTTTTTACGACACGATGAGTATGTATATTGATGGGTGCTTTTTCAAATAAAAATCCTTTTTTATAATTATTGTATAGTATTAGTATTGTTTTTATGTTGTTTTGATATGGTTTTTAATTCGTATTTGGCGTTTAGGTGCTTCAGGAATAGATATGGCAGGGAAATCAAGCAGGGGCGGAATAAGAAAGGGTAACAACGAGCTGCCCACCAATGCAAGTGCAAAGGCGGTTGCATCACAAAAATGTTAAGTCTGTTGTTGAAAAATAGAAGGTCAATGCTAATGGGATGAAGCAAGGTAAATATTCTTCAATAGATGTTCTTTTTATCATTTCTTCAATAGAAAGTTTATAATTGGATGCATTTGAGTAGTTAGTTCACAAATTTATAGTGTTGGGTAATTTCATCAGTGAAGCATCCAAATCCAGCTTCTATGAACTTATTTGATCATGTGCCAACTACTTGGATCAGGAACCAAATTGCACAAGGCAAGGTGAGTAAAAATTCAGTTTGGATCAGGAACCAAATTGTCTTTTGTACTTAGTCATCAGTTCAGGCCTTCCCAGAACCTTCTTCACCAGGTACCTTTTACACTTTGATTGATAATATCATTAGTATTAGGCAGTGTTTGGATCACCATGTAAAATCACCATATAAAATGATAGAGCACCATATGTATTTTACCGTCCTTTCATACTTGGAAACCGGCTTCATCTATAATGGCTTCGCCCTTAACAGCCTTAAGACCACAACAACCTATTACTAATGATTTCACTTTTCAAAGTCCCCTGCCAAAAACCCCACAGGGTTGGCCTTCCCAGAACCCACAAGTGCATCCACTGGAAAACTTTGGACAAGCTCAGCAAAATCATCCATTCATGGGATTCCGACCACAAAACTTGGCTCCTATGAATCAGCAATTCTGTGACAATGGCCCATATTCTTGGGGCGGGCTGGTAGGTTCTAACCTATTTGTACATCAACACGTGCATGATCCATTTTCCCAGGCTGCTTTGCCTAAGCCTAACCTTCAAAGTTCAAGAAAACAAGATAGTGATCCCGAGTATGATGACTTGATGGCATCTGTTATGCTTGATCTATGGTAAATTATATCATTTTAGGCTATTTTCCAACTTATGCATGTTTTCTCGTCTTTAAAGGTGAGATTTCAGGTTTGGCTCAGTAGTTCTTTATAATAATGGCATTCGTTTCTGAATATTTATCTGTGCAGAATGTGCCCCCTAGCTTTTTTCTCCGAAGAAGTTATATTCCTGTGTGCTGTTAGTCTTTCTTACCATAATGTTTCTTTTTTTGTCGTGGCTTTTAATTTCCTTTGATATGATCTTTGAGGATTGCAGAACTAAATATGATAATATGCATTACTGTGAAACATTCCACCAACCAGTTGGAGAGAATGTCGATTTTGTGAGAAGGTAATATTAGATCCTATGATTTCTTAAACTCTCTATATTACCAGGGATGATGAGATGGGTGGGTTGGGTAACAGGTCAAACCGGGTCAAACCGGTTCGTGTTGGAACGGTTGCACCGGGTTACTCGCGAGAACTTTTATCTTCATATTTAATTTTTAAATCATATAATGAGTGCCGTTAGTTATGATGAATACTATGTAAAGATTTGGTTAAAATGCTCTTTAGAAGGTTGTATGCGTAATAGCAGCCTTTTTTGCATCTTCAGGTTGTTTTTTGTCCTTTATCACTACCCGCCAGTTAGATTTTTGGTTGAGTTTAATTGGAAATCTGGTGTGACTGCTATAGATTGGTCTAATGGTGCTATCAATTTGCAAATTTGTCTGTTTTGTAGGGTATGGAATTAGCGCTAAAGAAGCTTAAACATTAGTCTTCCATTCATGAGGAGATATTTTATCTTTGTGACAGGTTTTTTTGAGTTCTATTAAGTGTCAACCAAGAGCAATGTAATTGGCTACGATAGTGATACTCTTAGTCGACCTATGGTTAATGATTAATGAACTTATATCGAATATACCTTTTTTTATGTAGATGGAGAACATGTCGTATGTATATGCATAATTGTGATTATGAATTACAAGATGATCAGATTTAGTCCATCTATGATTGCTCCAGGAGCGGTGTATGCAACCCCTTCCACATTACACAAGACTCAAGTGTGGTAAGAGACTTTGGAAATGCCTTTAACTGAGCACTTTGTGGTTCTATGAGAAGGTATAAGCATAGCTTTTTCATTCAATTTTGTTTAATAATAACAACAAATAGTGCATATATTGTAACTTAAGGGTGCCTCACTTATTTAAGTATCTATAGCATTCTTGAAGTGACATATAAGTGGTGATCACATGGTCTTATAAGAAATGCTATATTGAGAAATTTGAAGTTTGGAAATCCCAAAATTGGAAGTTTATACAAAGGAGTCAAAACGAAAATTGTCAGTTTTAGTTGGACAGGACGAAGGGAGAAACACCTCTTAATAGTCTCTGTGTTTTTTATATGATCATTCTTTTACCACAAACGATTTAAAGTCACTTTCATTAACTATTAAATGAATGCTAATGTGGATGTGCAAAATGAATGCTAATGTGGATGTGCAGGGTGCATGGAGCACTCTCTCCTGACTTAAAAAACTTGGACTAGATCCGGAATGTAGCCCATCCTGTTAATGTGCTAGATCAGGGATTTCTGTATGATTTGTTATGGGTTGATCCTGATGGAGATTTGGAAGGCTGGGGTGAGAATGACAGGGGCATGTCATATACATTTGGGGCTGACAAGGTCGTGGAATTTCTTGGTAAAGCATGAACTTGATTTTAATTACAGACTCACTAGGTAGACAAATCATTTTCTTTTTCAAGCTATTGTCATGTAACTTATTTTGTTTCTTATTATTATAAATGGCTATTTTGAACCATTTACTTATGAGTTGTGTATATCTCAAAAGCCAAATGGATTGAAATAAAGCTTAGTTAAAATGGGTCATAAGTAAAAGGTTAACAATTGCCAAACTTATAATTTTGGATGCATCCATACTACAAATTCTTTTATCCAACAATATAAATTATTATGGTTCTAATTTTGCTAAGAAAAAATTGAAGTAGTTACAAATCATTTTAGAAAATGGACTAAACAATGTATGGATCACCTGGCTCATAAATTATTAATGAGTTTTATTATATATAATCATGATTGTTTAAACTGGGTTTTGCTTTAAATTGATGTTGTAGGAACTTCTTATCAGGAAGCTCCTTTGGTGGTTAGATCCTTTGGTGGTTAAAACAGATGTATTCTATACCTTTGATGATGATGATAATAGAAACTCGACAGAGCTTCGAGAACTTATGAGCAGGTTCATATCTTTTATCTAATTACTAGAATCCAATTACTTCATTTCATTTTTAAATGTTTTGGCCTCTCAGGTGATCCATTTTTGGCTAAAGTCGAGTTAATTGTGTGTGTAATATATGATACTTACTCTATGAGAATTCTACTGTTCTACTGTTACTGTTCGCTTACGCTTTATTATGATTATGTTTATATATGAATTTGGAGTATTATTGTTACTTTATGTTTTTGGCCTCTCGGGTGATCAATTTGTGTTACTAAAATCTGGTTTTATGTGATTTGTGTGTATAGATTGTGGTTTGTGCCTAATTTTGTATCTATATATATGTAGTCCAAGGGAAATAAGAAGAGAGGAGAATGCGTGGTATGCAGTTGGAGAAACGACTTTATGGAATGATTAAAATTAGGAAATTAATGAAAATTAATTTCCTAATTTTAATCATTCCAGAAAGATCAGTACACTCGAGTCCAATGTTGTGTAACGTATAACATATTTCTTAATTTTCATCTTCGTATTTCTTCTATGATGTCTGAACATGTGTCTATTGAACCTTGGTCATTCTTGGGAATGTAATGCATAAACAATCAAAATAGTAACACAACTGTATGAATACCAGCCATTTTAGATAAGGATGACCACAAAAGTACCGCAGCAAGAAAAGCATATCATGTTGTTACTCCCTGCTCAATTAGTTGGTACTAATATGCTGACATAATAAGGAATCTTCATCAAGTAAAAATATGAATGACAACCGAATGTTATAAGCCACATGGGTTTGTTCTAACTACTCATATGTAAGCATTTGGCACACTAATTATTATACTCTCAATAAATTAGGGACCTTTCAATACACTAAAGTCATAATGAACACAACCAGTTGGTATTGCCAATGATAAATGAAGCATCATCCGTTCACCTTCATATCATATTCATGTGTCCTTTAATATCAGTTTGGTTCGTTTTTACCTAAAAATTTACTTACAGAAAATTTAACTCTTTCAAAAAATATCGATTAGTACATGTAAAGTATAAACATGTCATGACATAATAACTGCTGCCGCATGCAAGCAATCCTCCAACACATGCCTGATATGACTATTAAACCCTTAAACTATTTCGTAAACCTTAAAACATGACCAGAAAATTGCCGTAAACGCATCATACGAATCTTCTTACCCGGCCGTGCATCGCACGGGCCTTCACTCTAGTTTATTACAAGAATTATAGCCAAAAAGTAACAAAGAGACACGTATAATATTAAATTTATTTAGCATATGAATAAACCTAATGATAAATGTATTGTGATTTTCTCTATTTTTATCTTTAATATTCATTATGTCATGTATTTATAATATATTTCATATTTTTTTGGATATATCCTTTAAACTTGAATTTTTGTTTGAGATAAAACTAAATAGGCCATTATTTTGGTAGATTAATATACAATTGAAGATATTTAAATGAAAAATAAAATAAAAGTAAATAACATCTTGAAGATATTTAAATGAAAAGAAAGTAAAAATAATTACTCTCTCCGTCTGTTTTATTTTTGAATTTTCATAGTATTTGTTTTATAAATTTGACTTTAAATATTTTTAATTGTGTTAGATAATACTCCATGAAAGTTATACCAATGGAAACACATATAAAACTTAATCAATTAATACAATTTTTATCAAATATTATATAACATAATAAATAAGTATATTTAATGTCACAAAAGAAAGACTTTAAAAGTTTGAAACTGGATACTTCTAATGGAATATAAGAAATAACATCCAATATCGTATCTGGGTATTCAGGTGACGGGTTTTAATATTATCAAAGACACTGTATGTAGATGTTAAAATGTAGACAAGTTTAAAGGTTGCTTTACTTAGAAGATTTTCGGCTTTGGTAGTTTGGTGTAAAAATCAAACTCTTCGCCTTTGGTTTAAGTAAAACTTTAGAGGTTGCTTTACAGTCTTTAACTTGGTAAGTAAATTTATGAAAAATCAATATGGTCAACAAAAATCTGTTTTACTGGCCACACGCCCACACATACTCGAAAATAACTTTAACCGGCAATTAATTACCGCAAAACGGAAATTTAGATAACTGCAGGCCGTGACGGTGGTACGCTGCTACATACTCTTCCCACCACCAGCGAGTGGCGGCAAATCCTCTTGAAGATAAATCTTTCACGTACGTCTTCTCCAACTCACTTTTTTTTAATCAAATGTATCATCTCATCTCAGTTTGATTATATGTGAATTTCAGTTGTAAAACGATCACTTAGAAAATGATCACACTTTTGCCTATCTTTTATTATTTGTCACATGTTGACCTAACTTTGACTTATGATTTACCTTGTAATGTAATGTAATTTTTTTACAAGATATATACTAATACAATATGATATACTCCGTAATAATAATATTATTGCATATATTCCAATATACCTGAATGTATTTGGAAAATTTTGTTGTTATTAAGGGCACGTTTAGTTGTGGAAAATGTTTTCTAGTTTTTCATTTCTAATTTTCTAGAAAATGAAATCAGTTTTCCATCTCTAGAAAACAAATGAAAATTTTGAAAACGCGTTCAAAACTAGAAAATGGAAAACAATTTGAGGTTTTCAAAATTTAGAAAATGGAAAATGAAAAGTGGAAAACAATAAAAAAGTGTTTTCTAATTTTCCATAGAAAAGTGGAAAACAGTGTTTTCTGTTTTCATGGAAAACATTTTTGGAAAACTATGATTTGAACACGTTTTTTGTTTTCCATGTTTTCTTGGAAAACAATGGGTGTTTCCCCCAACTAAACGCACCCTTAAAGTGTTTAGTATTGCTTTAAAGCCAATAAGCAACACTTATCCCATTAAGCGCGTTTTTGTGTTCAAAATTAAATAATACTTCACGTAAATGCACATAATAATAATACATAAACACTTAAAATTAAGCATTTTGTGTTTAAAACAACACCAATAAGTTATACTCACTTGAAATGAGAATCTATGTATCATGTATGTATGTATGTATAGAGTTACAATCAAATGAAAACATCATTAAAGTAAAAACATGTGAGAACAATTTAATTAGGCCTCTGGATTCTCTTGATGTTACAAATAAAAGTGGAAGTTTTAAATTGAAAATGGGACAAAAGGGTAGTTTTGGTATTGGATGGAAAGGCCCACAATACTTTTCAGGAGAGTGAAAAAGTCTTGAAAAGAATAAACAGAACAAATTTACCAATATACTCTTGATTGTACATGCTTGTGTGTATATATATATGTATGTGTGTGTGCATGTGTGTGTATATATATGTATGTATGTATATGACTTGGTTTTGTGTGGAAATTTGTAACTGGTTTGATTATTTTCTTCTGAAAAGTCATGGGCTGGAATAAGCAACAAAGTTCCTGACTGATTTCAATTTTTTTTTTTAATCAAGGAGAAGTGAGCAGAGATGGTCGAGTTCCTAGGAGGATGGCTTAAATATCCCGGTTTGTCATATGAGCTGATTTTAACGCTACACATTGCTTCATCGACCAGGTGACATTCTGTATATCTCATATTTGTGTCATATTCATCTTAGCACGAGATTGTGCTAAGTTGGTAAAATATGCTTTTATGTCATGTCTGTTTATATGATGCAAATACATGTGACTATGTGAGTACTCATATCATCTTTTGAATGAATATTACACAATAATGATCAGTTTGAAATTCATTAATTTCCAAGCATCATCAGTAGGGAGAGCATACTAGGTAACTGTTTCCCATATATGTATAAAAAGTATAATTTCCAAATTATATTTTGAAACCATGCCATCCAACCATCTAGTCATTATTGGAATCTAAAAAGGCTGCAACTTCCACTCGGGTTGGCCCTGAAGTCCATACTAGCCAGTCATGTTGTGTCAGTAGATATATCAATATGGCATTTATGGGGAAACCTTGCTTCCTTGATTCCAATCATTAAGTTTTGACACCATTGCATTCTTGATTTTGTTTTTCTCTGTTCAAATTTTATAATGGTGTTTCCTGTCGTAAATAGTAACATACTATTGCATAGAAGATATAAAGGTTTCCAGTTATCCAACAGCATGTGCTGCTGTCACCAAGAAAGCAACAATTTAGTGTCCAACAAACCATACACATTTGTTCAATTTGTACTGACAACTATTTTGAAGATTATGCACTAATTATTATTATAGCATTGTAAAACTCTGGAAGGCTGCAGGCTTGGCTTTTTCAATCTTTGCGTCTAATAATACATTGTATAATGATTTGTCAATTTTATTTTAGGAACAGATGTGATATCTGATTTGGTCCATTGTGATCAATATTTGGACAGTTTTTAGTTCAAGTACCCTTTTGCTAGAACAAATTTGATTGTTCTTGAGACAAGTTGTGCCTCATCGTTTGATTAGCTTACTTCCATAGTCAATCTTGCATGATCCTAAGTCTTTGGTTTCAGTTCTTAAACTTAAACATCTACTTATTACGGAAATGATATGGAGTTGCTTGCATGAGGAGGCAGTAACCAAAGATAGAGAAAACTATCTATGAGAGAGTGCAATATGGATTGGCAAAGAAAAATTCTGAAGTTATGGATTTTTGTGTTTGCCTTCCTGCATTTCAACAGAAACGGTAGACATTAACTTTCGGAGTAAAAAAGGTTGTTGGTTGCATTGCACATATTTATTTACAAGGAATCAAAGAACTTGATAACTACATTACACCATATAATAAATAGTACAATAGAAAGAAAACGTTTTGCTTAATTTACATCAATTAGAATCCATAAAGTCACTTTGTTTGAATGAGGGGGCACATAATCTCAACATTTGTGAGTTTAGCTACTAAGAAGGTGTCGCAACATGTTCAAAGAATGAAGTTCAACTCTTCCAAGAAATTGTCTTGAAGCTTTGGATTTTCAAACTCTTCTAAAGAGCTACTTTTAATTGTTGAAGTCTCAAAAAGGAAAAGGGAAAGTTTAAGTCAACTCCTGTTAAGAGTCGGGTCTATCATGTGCAAGTGAACTGAATCTGAAGCTCATGATTATTTTTCTCCTCTCTTCGAACGGCTTGACCACCACACATATCTAAGTCATTTTCGCCTTTTCAAAATAGTTGTAACCTTTGTCATATGTCTAATGATCCCTTTTGAAAAATTCTCTGGCCAGGAGCAAGGATTGCTAAAGGGTCATAAGCCAATTTCCTCCGTTGAAAGGTCTCCCACTGTTGACCAAAGTGGGCCCGCCACTCATCTTGTGTGGCATAATGTGGTAAATATTGTTTGACACCAAGACGGGCTCCCTTGCAAAAGTCTAGTACTCTTTTATTCTGACTTAATATGTGTTCTAAACCATCTTTTCCTGTGGATAAAGGATTCGCTTGTGATAGAAGTGCCACTAGGTAGAATATATCTTCTTCTGGCAATACTGCTGAAGTCCTGTTGTTCCATCTGAAATAATAAAAGTAACATATACTCTTAGAATAATCTCTATATGTACTGAATGTTTCACTTAGCCCTCTCGACTTCATGAATAGACATTTAATACCCTTAAAAACTTAAGCCTTGTTAGGCAAATGTCAAATGAATCTTAACTAGCTAATGGGCTTCATTCATTAATTATTCTAAACTTAAAGAAATAGAGTTCAATGTTTATATTTATGAAGTAGAGCAACTGATTTACCACCCTCAAGTACAAGGGTGTCGTTACGCTATATTATATGTATTATTAAGGATTTAAACTATTACTTTGATTTGTTAACTGGGTAAACAAGGACAGGGCCATTGCTTGTATCTGCTAGAATGTTTCCAAAAACTTCATCAGCAAACTTGTGTATTTTGCTTCTTGGAACAAGTAGATTTAGCCACGGGTGTGGCACGTCCCATAAACCCTTTTCTTGTAATTTAATCTCTGCTGTATGAACTCTGTCAAGAAACTCTACATATGTAACTTCGTTCATGAACTGTGTCGATGGTATATAACTCAGGTCAGATAACATGCTCTCAATTTCCTGTATGATACAAATAATAATGGTTACTAAATATATATAAATTCATATTTAGATTGAAGTTGGATAGTAGCCCATTTGATATTGAACGTTTAAGTAGTACCTCATTAGTTGTATCTCCCTCGCCAGGGTTGAAGTATTTTGCCAACTCAAGGCAAAAGAGTGTTTTTCCTTCTGATTCAAATTGACTTGCTTGATCATCATATTTTGGATTAAATGATGATCTCCAGTTGTTAAGGAGACCTGTTCGGTTTATAATTACAAGTCCCTCGATGTAATCAAATGATTTGTCTGCAGATATCAATCGCTCCTGGTCTTGTGTAAATGTTGTGAAATCGGAATATAAGACTCTGATCCATTTTACCTGTTCATATGGTGAACGTGAAGTTAGTCAAACTAGTAAATCTTTGTAACCGTGATGCTTAATTTTGTAGTTTTATTGATATATGATATTAATTTGGTAAATACCATTTGTGCAGCTGGTTCCAGTGAAATTCTCGCTCGAGTAATTATTCCGTACTGTCCAAGTCCACCAAGAACACCACTAAAAAGATCTGCATTCTGTTGTTCTGAACAAGTCACCACCTCTCCTTTTCCTGCATCCAAATTGTAGGTATTAATGTATATTGTATATAGTTTATATAATACTCTATTTATATTCTATAAAGTTGTATTATTTCATATACAAACCTGTAACAACCTCCAGCTGGTGGACATTACTGATCTGTGGACCATGTCTAAATGCTTGTCCACTAATTCCCGCATTGGACAAAGTACCACCGACTGTTAAATGCAAATAATCCGTCCAAGATTTTGGTGACAACCCATATTTAAGGCTTTCTTTTAGGATATTTATCCACAACTCCCCACCAGAAACATCAACATAAGAATAATCGCCAATTTCAAAATGCATTTTTGGTGTTTTTAATGATTCCATGCTGATCACAATTCCCCTGTGAGCTTGTGCTTGACCTTGAATGGAGTGACCATGGCCTCTTGCTGCAATCGTGAGCTCTGAGCTCGGACCCAATTCCCAAATATGCCTAACCATTGTGGCTATATCAGAAACTGTTTTAGGGTGCAAGACTGCTAAGGGTAGAAATTGGAACTGTTTCCCATAATCTTTAGCTGCAAATTCATTGTTGATGAAACTGAAATGTCCATTGACACTTAGCGTGGTTAATGAAGATGGGATATTTGAAAAACAGAGGTTTAGTTGAATAGCTAGAAAGCTTGACAGCATGATCATGAAACTTCTTATGAAGAATAAGTTGGTATGTCTAAAGATACTTGGTGATAGAAAAATTCTCATTTTCGGTTATGGAAATAAAGAAATGAGGAGGGAATTTAAAGAGATAATTTGGTTGGCAGTGGCACAGTCAGTGATAAGGATCCGTGTGTAGACTGTCTGCTTAAAGTTTCTTACTCCCTGGTTTACCTTTTTAGCTTCCTTTTGGGCCTTCTGATTTTTAATAAGAGAAGCCATCATACATGTCATGTTGAAAATCTTAAAGTCACAAGAAAGAAAGATTTCACAATCTTTGCACTTATTTCTTCACAGTTGCAACTATATGTGCACATATTAACTTCCCTTTTTCTCCTTTTTTTTTTCTCTGCATGACTACAGGTGTTCGATTCTTATTAGTGTTCCTTCCGTTAATCTCCACGAATCAAAATGGTATAATGGCATCAAGGGGTCTACAAAATTTTGTGAATTGCAACAAAGTTTGACCTACGCATGGTTGTGCTGTGCTGGGACCGGAAGTTGACAGCTCACAAGAAGACACATGTCACCCGTAAACAGTGATATCCAAGTAAGAAACCCGACCTATATATTTGCGTTAAAACTTCATGCAGTTTTCCGTTAAGTTGAAAATGGTTTTCGTATAACTGATTGTAGCATATTCAGTAACTTTCTTGAAGATGCCAAAAGTAGTTATACAAGATATTGAAGTAGGCCTAATAGCAATCTTTTGACATGTATGCTTTTTTGGAATATTTAATGCTCAAAGTTGAAGCACGAACGTCCATTGGATGCCAGGATTCATATCCTGTCCCTCCATATCACAACACGATTGACCCTTTTTCCTTTGTGGGCTAGGTAGTGTGAAATCTGAACCATTAAACTCCAGTCCTTTTATTTGTGGTTAAAAACCTAATTTGTTGACATGCTTTACTAGCTAGACACCGACCATTGATGATTTAGAAAAAAATAATTGGTTATAGGCATAGGTAGCAAAATGGGTGGGGCGTCAAAATGGGTAATCTTTGTATGGATTCGCTTACCTTAAACAGTTCATTTTATTTTTAATTTTTGTAGAACCAACTTGTGGGTCTGATGTGATTATATAAATTTTAATGGTAATCTGAATCTTCATTAAATTTGTTTGTCATGTTCTATGCATTTACGATGCATGTTGGGCGACTTTTATTCACCGCTTTCCTTTTTAGTTACTTCTTCTTTTTATGTTATCCATTTGACCTGTTAGAGGTAAAACATAAGTTTACTCAACTTATGCATAACTAAGTTTAAAGAAATGCTTTCTCTAGTGGTCAAGATTACAACTAAATACATATTCATATGAATTTCGGGATCATGTGATGTATGTACACATGTTGATGCATATAGTACAAGCAAAGTAGTGAGCATATATCTTGTTGAATGAAAAGGGGACAAGTGGGGTGAGACTGCATGCCACTATGAAAGATGAGATTGGCTGGGCTGCCACTAATGGGGTCCTCTAGAAGTTGGTCATTATACCATAGATGCTAAAGAAAAAGAGTAAAAACTAAAAAATAGTTGGTAGGATTTAGGATTTTGCCAAAAAACTACTATTAGATTACAAGTAATCATGGGTGTTTTATCTAATCATGTCTCATGTCTAACTTTCATTCCTTTCTACTCAATGTTGTTTTGTCTGATTCACACCCTCATCAAATCTAATTTGATATTCTCCATAATGTCTCATATCTCCCCCGCTGAATAGACTTGGTGATTGGCCACAAACAGATCCTTCTTTGTTTTTACTGCGTTTGTATACTTGCTTCGAGCATATTATCTGATATCTGATCATATCGGATGGGAAATTCACATGCTTTTTATCCCCTTATGTTGACGTTTTGGTTTTATGTGGTTTAAGTAATCGTCCGTTGACATGTGAAATTCACTAATGTTTTCATTTGGAGATATATTGCTGAATGATCTTGTTTGTTTATTACGAGTATTGTTAAGAATTTCTGATGCATTGATTAACAACTATTTCTTAGTATTTGGGAGCCAGTTGCGTAAATCAATAGGTCAGACCATATAACCATTTCTCGGTTTTAAAGCAACTTCTTATCAGAAACATTGGCATCATCTCCATTTTAGGCCTCATACGATGTAAGCTATATCTCTACCTACTATCCCTATCGTTAGAGTGTATGAGACAAATTATACGTCTGGTATAAATTATCGGCATGCTGCTTAGTGGTTTGATTTAAGCTCTTACATGTTGATTGTTCAGGGTCGAAAAGCCATTTTCTAACCAAAGATTATAAGTGCAACGTCTAATCATTTTGATTATTTCATTAGGAATTTTGTTTTAGAGGTAAATTATATTCACATCACCTGCAAAATCGCAAGGGTACAATTACCATCAAAATATACATTCACACACTTCTTAGTATTCAATTTGTTGCATTCCATTAGGCCTAACATAATGTTTCCTAATTTTCTTTAAACTGAATATATACTATGGTTTTCGAAATATTTGCTATTGAACGTGCATGCGTGTCTATACGTATGCACACATATAAATAAGAATCATAAAAATTTGCAAGGACCACAAAATAACGTGTAATTTATGACATTTGAACAAGTCTATTGACATGTGAAAATATGTGAAGTCTATTTACATTTTATGAGAAAAACTTATTAAAACACAGTTATTTGATTTATTCACATGTGAATGCTACGATCTATATGTTAATGCTATATGGATCCACAAGGTCGTTCTTGAAGTTAAATCATCTTAGGAACTATATATCGCTGACTAGTCTATATTACTAAAACTAGTTTTAGACCCGTGTAGAAACACGGATTTTCGATAAACCTTGTATAAGTTATAGTTTACATATATGTACGTAAAAAAAACGTAATTAGTTACATGTGTCTTTACGTTATCTTTAAGTCCCTTTAAGTAAATTATTCATGTTACTTACATATTTTGCTTGTTGGTATACATTCTGATGACATGCGGAAAATGCAAATCTAAAAATAGGCCACTTTATAAAATGTCTTGAAAACAGAACTACATATAATGCATTTAAAAGACAAATACTAAATCTTCTCTGTTTGGCCTAGTTGAACGTAAGATATCTCTCATAGTCCTATCAAGAGCCTCAAAACAATGTTTGTGTATCATGGGTGCTTCATCCCAAATGATCAATTTAGTCTTCTTTATTAAAGAAGCAAGATCACTTTGGGGGTCGATGGAACATACTGAGTTTTCCAAGATGTGAATCGGGATCACAAATCTAGAGTGTGCAGTTCTCCCACCATCGAGCAGCAGAGATGCAATTCCACTGGACGCAACATTTAGCACTATATCACCTCTGCAGCGTAAAGCAGCTGTCAATGTTTTCCAAAGAAACGTCTTACCGGTCCCACCATATCCATATACAAAAAAAACACCCCCCTCATCTTTATCTACTGCCTGAATTACTGTATCATAAATATGCAGTTGTTCTGGTGTTAAGCTACTTAGATAAGTAGCATGGTCTGTTTTTAAGGCTACCTTATCGTACATTAGCTCTCTTCGTATCAATTGATTATTTAGCGATGTCACATATTCATCATCTGGGCAAGGCAACTCCGGGAAATTTTTTAGTGTACTACCATTGCTTTTTAACAACACTTCAATATCCGCAAGACAAAGATTTTTGAGATCTTCCTCTTGAAGAACCAACCCTACAATATGTTTGAAAGTAAATATTTTGAAAGGAATATATACTATGGTTTTCGAAATATTTGCTATTGAACGTGCATGCGTGTCTATACGTATGCACACATATAAATAAGAATCATAAAAATTTGCAAGGACCACAAAATAACGTGTAATTTATGACATTTGAACAAGTCTATTGACATGTGAAAATATGTGAAGTCTATTTACATTTTATGAGAAAAACTTATTAAAACACAGTTATTTGATTTATTCACATGTGAATGCTACGATCTATATGTTAATGCTATATGGATCCACAAGGTCGTTCTTGAAGTTAAATCATCTTAGGAACTATATATCGCTGACTAGTCTATATTACTAAAACTAGTTTTAGACCCGTGTAGAAACACGGATTTTCGATAAACCTTGTATAAGTTATAGTTTACATATATGTACGTAAAAAAAACGTAATTAGTTACATGTGTCTTTACGTTATCTTTAAGTCCCTTTAAGTAAATTATTCATGTTACTTACATATTTTGCTTGTTGGTATACATTCTGATGACATGCGGAAAATGCAAATCTAAAAATAGGCCACTTTATAAAATGTCTTGAAAACATAACTACATATAATGCATTTAAAAGACAAATACAAATCTTATAAATATTGCAAGACTTCTTTGTATACAACATTTGTTGTGGTCTTGCTAATGTTGTTGTCTTGATCAGCAATCAATATCTTCAATCCCTTCTTGCTTTTCACCCTGAAAACAGCCACATACAATTGTCCATGACTAAACACAGGACGTGGAAGATACAAACCCACACGATCCAGAGATTGACCCTGACTTTTGTTGATCGTCATAGCAAAGCATACTGCAATAGGGAACTGTCTTCGACATATCTTGACGGGAATCCTTTTGTCCGATGGTGTCATCTTCAATCTTGAAATTAAATTATATTGACCAACGTTTGTTCCCGTTATTACCTTTGCCTCAATCACATGCTTTCCAAGCCTAATCACTTGCAATCGAGTGCCATTGCATAACCCATTGGATTGATCAATGTTCCTAAGTAGCATTATAGGAGTGCCCACTTTCAACACTAATCTGTGGTTAGGTAATCCGGATAGTTGCATACAATTTAACACCTCCGTCGAGAATAAGGCATTATCAATCTCAGAAGCTTCTTCCGACTCACAAATACTATCAGAACTAAGATATATCATCTCAGTACCTGGGTTTGAAATTTGTAAAATTAACATACGAAGAAAAATATTATAAACGTAACAAAAAAGTTCAATATAGAGTTTTTTAAAACAAATATAAAAATGAAAGAATCGAGTAATAACCTGGCATCATTTGAAGCAACTTTTCATTTATAGAATTCACTAAATTGTGAGTTGGAGCAAGTATGACTCTCTGTTGGAAATAAATAACATCACCCAAATTGTCATTCATATCAGGATATGTAAAAGAAATGAGAGAAGAAACCGGATCAATTGTGTCATTAATAAGTAGCTCATCCGGGATTGGAATTTCTACTTCACCGTCATTTGGGCCACCAAGGAGACCATCACCAAGCTTCAATATCCAATCTGCAAATTCTTTGATCTCTTGTAAGTCACCCTGAGCAGCTCCTACTCTTAGCCTCATATTAACTGTTAACTTGAGTACACGACAGTGATCCCATAGATACGAAGAATTCAAAGAAGAGTTAACAATGTCGGAACGGGTGCCTTTAGGGATGACAGGGAGAATCTGTCTAAAATCACCACCAAATAAAACAACTTTTCCCCCAAATACTAAATCTTCTCTGTTTGGCCTAGTTGAACGTAAGATATCTCTCATAGTCCTATCAAGAGCCTCAAAACAATGTTTGTGTATCATGGGTGCTTCATCCCAAATGATCAATTTAGTCTTCTTTATTAAAGAAGCAAGATCACTTTGGGGGTCGATGGAACATACTGAGTTTTCCAAGATGTGAATCGGGATCACAAATCTTGAGTGTGCAGTTCTCCCACCATCGAGCAGCAGAGATGCAATTCCACTGGACGCAACATTTAGCACTATATCACCTCTGCAGCGTAAAGCAGCTGTCAATGTTTTCCAAAGAAACGTCTTACCGGTCCCACCATATCCATATACAAAAAAAACACCCCCCTCATCTTTATCTACTGCCTGAATTACTGTATCATAAATATGCAGTTGTTCTGGTGTTAAGCTACTTAGATAAGTAGCATGGTCTGTTTTTAAGGCTACCTTATCGTACATTAGCTCTCTTCGTATCAATTGATTATTTAGCGATGTCACATATTCATCATCTGGGCAAGGCAACTCCGGGAAATTTTTTAGTGTACTACCATTGCTTTTTAACAACACTTCAATATCCGCAAGACAAAGATTTTTGAGATCTTCCTCTTGAAGAACCAACCCTACAATATGTTTGAAAGTAAATATTTTGAAAGGCCAATTAAATTGTTTTAGGAAGTAATTTGTTACATCAAGTCATTTTATAAGATATAAAAAACGATGTATTATACCTAGGCAGTTAAGAATGTTCCGTTTCCTATGCTGAATGTCTTCACTTAGATACTCCCAGGTTTTGGACCACAATTCTAACGGAGATGTTAGAGAATTGGAAAGTAGTAAACATTACAAAAAAATGACGAAAAAGGACCTGTGGCCCATGCGCTTGCTTCTCTTATGGCTTCGACATATTCTTTATCATCGCTCAAAAGTCTTAATTCTTGACATGCCTCTTTGTAGGTTTCAAAAGGGGTACCATTAACAGTTTTTATTTCTTTAAAACTGGTGGGTCCCTTAACATGATTCAATAACATCCTCAAATAGTAAACATCTCCAAGCGACGGTGGAACATAATGTATTCTTCCAATACTACCACCTGGATGCGTCCTTCTAACCCACTTTCTATCCTTACGAATCCAAACAAAATACCTGGGAAATTCGACATACTTCAAGGTTCTAGCAAACTCATCTTCAAGGTTACATTCCATCCACTTTAGGAACATTGACTGTTTGACCGTTGGGTTAGTAACAACATCATATAGATTAGATCTCTCGTCATATACTATGCATTGCTTATCTTCATCATGAAAAGGTAGTACTTCGACAGGAGGCCACCTATAATGTATATCATAACCAAAAATCCTCCATGCCGCCTCACAAGCAGAAACATACCTACAACGAATAACATGATTCAGCAATGTATATGACTTGGAAACATGTAAAGTGTTAGTTTTAAAGTGAAATCCTTCAAGAAGAATTTATGAATACCTGCAATCAAGGTAATTTTTTACTTCATCCACTTTTTTAGGAACTTCAGTAGTATTGTTGTCTTGATTTGTTTGAACAACGGATGCTGTGACTCTATCAGGTCCCTTGTTTATATACTTAAATAAATACTTTATAGAACTTGACTGGTTGCACCATTCTACATTGATGTGACACTGGTACTTTTTAAGAAGAGAAGCATTGTAAGGGACAACAAATCGATTGTCAAGTGGGATGCCATTCTTTTCAACGGTATGCCATGTCTGTCGACGCCTATATACCGGATATCCTTCGGCGTCAACAGAGGTTTCATCTTTAAATTTCTTGGGGAAATTTTTCAAACATTTATCTTGAACCATACACGGACATTTTGGGTTGTCTTTACCACAAGGGCCATGCATCATAAATTGATTGACAAGGTCATACAACTGTGGATCCTCTTCTTTGTCTGGTATTTCTGCACAAATGACTCGGTCAACATGTGATGCGGTTGGAAACTTGTGTTCAGGGCTCAAAAACACACAGATGTGCGCATGAGGTAGTCCACGTTTTTGAAATTCTAATGTGTAAATAACTGTTAAGAAAATATGTCAAAATAAAATTATCGCAAATAGAGATGAAATTTATAAATATAATTCAAAGTTACATTGAAATAACTTACCTGCTTGTATAGGACCAAAGATTTGGTCATTCTTTAATTCGTGTATGAGGTGATCAAGTTTGATCTTGAAAAGTCTTGTTAGAATATTCGGTCTATCTTCAGACCTAAGCTTTTTATCAAACAAACACCTATGGATCTCAGGCCAATTGGGATTGCAAGTAATTGTGATGAATAGATCGGGATATCCTATTGACTTACATATAGCCATAACATCCAGATACTTTTGCATCATGTACCTAGCACCACCGGTAAACGATGATGGTAACAATATACGCTTACCAACTTCAGATGCATTATCATTTCCAGTTTCAACATTTTCTTGTATATTTTGAAAAGTATCGGTTCGTAGTTTTTTTTGCTGTTGTTTAATGTAAGACAACCGATCAGATTCAACCATGGTGTATCCATCCACCAAAAACTGATGAAATAGTTTCTTTGCATGAAGTAACAATGATAACTGTTTGGGTCGGTCTTGTATTCTATAACAAAAGAACTCCCTCATTGTCAGCCTAGTTCTAATCACTTCAGAGTCAAGTGCAATACCCTTGTGTTTAATATCAATCCTGTAACCATCTTCGGCAAATGGGAAAATAAGAGGATACTGTAGAGCCAGATAAGACGGGTGCAACTCACTTATTCTTTGGAGATGGCCTGCCTTAGTCCTAACGACGATGTCACGATGATCTACTAATCCATCTATATCACCAACTATTAAGGCAGCAACTTCAGAGCATGTTGGCAAATTGTAAGTTCTACCGTCTTTAACTCTAGTTGCAATTAATTTAAGACTTACATCTTGCAAGTCATTTTCTTTCAAACAATCCCTAACCATCCTGAAGGATTTTACAAGGGGATTGCAAGAATCCAACATATTCTTAAGCAAGTTGATAATGTTAGGATCAAGATCATCTTTTTGGTCACTACGTGATTGTCTATTTATACTGCCAAAAAACATAATTTTAATCAATGCCTTGTAGATTATATACATATTGGGAACAAAAGTTTAGTTGATGAAGGAAGTATATAAGAATAAATAAGTTAAGCTAACCTCACCGCCTTTATTCGATTAGAAGTTTCATTCTCTGAATCGTGAATGTAAAGTTGTGAGAATTTAGGTTGCGCACCATCTGACGGCAAAAGACTACCCATTCTATGGAAATTTTGACCTTGTAATCTAAAGCAATAAGGACCTCTACCTGTTTGAACGCTTTTGTCAACCTTTCCACCCATTGATGTGAAAGAGAACATGGTGTTATAGGCACGGATGTTATTAATAAAATTAGTGTTGTTTGATGATTGACCTGTATAGAGATTGTATAACGAAGGTGGAGGTGGTATGGGGTTGGGAAGTTCAACTTGGCCATTCTTGCAACAGAGGGAAAATGATCGTTTCTTAAGATCATGGTTGCCCCTAACCATTTCAGCTTCCCAAAGCATGGCATGACAATTGGCACAAACGTATATTGGATCTCCATGATCAATGTATTCTGGCAAATGTGAATATATTACTATATTATTTCTTGAAAGTTAAATTTAAGCAGCAAAAAAGAGATAAAGATCTAAAAAACTTTTAGTTGGATAAAATTAGCTACATTAGCAGTTACTTACCTGTCGAGATTCCCTAAACTTGTTGACTGCATCTGTTAGTGTGTCATCGGTCATCTCCAAATTGATGGGAGCTATGTCCCGTGTGTTAAACTTCTTGGAATTTTTGTTAGAATTGGTGATATGGATAGGGTTATGAGGGTCTGATCCATTCATTGTTAAAAACACATTTTGTTGTGGACATGGTATACTTTGCTTCTGTTTTCCTTTTCTCAAAGCAGATGATGATGGCAGTGAAGAGCTTGTAGCAGTAGATCGAGGAGTTGGTGTACAAAATGTGGAATTCTTGCTGATTTCCTTCGAACAGTAACTGAAGAAGGAACAGAGTTAGGAGTAGCATTAACAGTTTTATTTTTTTGAATTTGTAAGAGTTGAGATTGGAGAGCTTGAAGCAGGACTAATGGAAGGTCCAACAATATGAAAACCATCGAACGTAGTCTTTTTTGAAAGACCTTCATTAGATACATGAATGTCAAAATATGGAGGGGTATAAGCAGATGATGATGGCAGGGAAGAGGTTGTAGCAATATATGGAGGATTTGGTGTGCGAAATGTGGAATTTCTACCTGATTTTCTTCGGACATTAACTGAAGAAGGAATAGAGTTTGGAATTTGATTAAAATGGTTGTTTTTATAATTTGTAAGAGTAGACAGTGGAAAGGTTGATGCAGGACTAATTGAAGGTCCAACAATATTAACTGAAGAAGGAATAGAGTTAGGACTATGATTGAAATGGTGGTTTTTATAATTTGTAAGAGTAGAGAGTGGATAGGTTGATGCAGGACTAATTGAAGGTCCAACAATAGCAGCAACATTCAACGCAGTAGTTGTTGCACCAAATCTAGGATTTGTGGGTGATTGTGTTTGGAAAACAGTTGATGAACTGGTGTTTTTATAATTTGTAAGAGTAGACAGTGGAAAGGTTGATGCAGGACTAATTGAAGGTCCAACAATATTAACTGAAGAAGGAATAGAGTTAGGACTATGATTGAAATGGTGGTTTTTATAATTTGTAAGAGTAGACAGTGGAAAGGTTGATGCAGGACTAATTGAAGGTCCAACAATATTAACTGAAGAAGGAATAGAGTTAGGACTATGATTGAAATGGTGGTTTTTATAATTTGTAAGAGTAGACAGTGGAAAGGTTGATGCAGGACTAATTGAAGGTCCAACAATATTAACTGAAGAAGGAATAGAGTTAGGACTATGATTGAAATGGTTATTTTTATAATTTGTAAGAGTAGACAGTGGAAAGGTTGATGCAGGACTAATTGAAGGTCCAACAATATTAACTGAAGAAGGAATAGAGTTAGGACTATGATTGAAATGGTGGTTTTTATAATTTGTAAGAGTAGACAGTGGAAAGGTTGATGCAGGACTAATTGAAGGTCCAACAATATTAACTGAAGAAGGAATAGAGTTAGGACTATGATTGAAATGGTTGTTTTTATAATTTGTAAGAGTAGACAGTGGAAAGGTTGATGCAGGACTAATTGAAGGTCCAACAATATTAACTGAAGAAGGAATAGAGTTAGGACTATGATTGAAATGGTGGTTTTTATAATTTGTAAGAGTAGACAGTGGAAAGGTTGATGCAGGACTAATTGAAGGTCCAACAATATTAACTGAAGAAGGAATAGAGTTAGGACTATGATTGAAATGGTTGTTTTTATAATTTGTAAGAGTAGACAGTGGAAAGGTTGATGCAGGACTAATTGAAGGTCCAACAATATTAACTGAAGAAGGAATAGAGTTAGGACTATGATTGAAATGGTGGTTTTTATAATTTGTAAGAGTAGACAGTGGAAAGGTTGATGCAGGACTAATTGAAGGTCCAACAATATTAACTGAAGAAGGAATAGAGTTAGGACTATGATTGAAATGGTTGTTTTTATAATTTGTAAGAGTAGACAGTGGAAAGGTTGATGCAGGACTAATTGAAGGTCCAACAATATTAACTGAAGAAGGAATAGAGTTAGGACTATGATTGAAATGGTGGTTTTTATAATTTGTAAGAGTAGACAGTGGAAAGGTTGATGCAGGACTAATTGAAGGTCCAACAATATTAACTGAAGAAGGAATAGAGTTAGGACTATGATTGAAATGGTTGTTTTTATAATTTGTAAGAGTAGACAGTGGAAAGGTTGATGCAGGACTAATTGAAGGTCCAACAATATTAACTGAAGAAGGAATAGAGTTAGGACTATGATTGAAATGGTTGTTTTTATAATTTGTAAGAGTAGACAGTGGAAAGGTTGATGCAGGACTAATTGAAGGTCCAACAATATTAACTGAAGAAGGAATAGAGTTAGGACTATGATTGAAATGGTGGTTTTTATAATTTGTAAGAGTAGACAGTGGAAAGGTTGATGCAGGACTAATTGAAGGTCCAACAATATTAACTGAAGAAGGAATAGAGTTAGGACTATGATTGAAATGGTTATTTTTATAATTTGTAAGAGTAGACAGTGGAAAGGTTGATGCAGGACTAATTGAAGGTCCAACAATATTAACTGAAGAAGGAATAGAGTTAGGACTATGATTGAAATGGTGGTTTTTATAATTTGTAAGAGTAGACAGTGGAAAGGTTGATGCAGGACTAATTGAAGGTCCAACAATATTAACTGAAGAAGGAATAGAGTTAGGACTATGATTGAAATGGTGGTTTTTATAATTTGTAAGAGTAGAGAGTGGATAGGTTGATGCAGGACTAATTGAAGGTCCAACAATAGCAGCAACATTCAACGCAGTAGTTGTTGCACCAAATCTAGGATTTGTGGGTGATTGTGTTTGGAAAACAGTTGATGAACTGGTGAAGTTAGTAGGCGTGGTCTGGGAATTGGTGTATCTTGAAAACTTTGATCTTAAAACATTGGAGGACGGACTAACATTAGGGGGGTGTTTACAGAGTTTGTAATATTAGATAATGGATTTCTTGAAGCAGATCTAAGGGGAGATCGAAACATACGACTTGCACTGAGATTACGATCAACCAAAACAGTCTTCCTTTTCTTGCGGTTGGCTGCACAAGTTGATGATGATAACCCAGAAGGACCCTGAGTTGCTTTGTTACTACATTGATGTTGATTTTCCATTGAACACGTAAAATTCAATAGTGGGGAGGTAATATGGTTGTGTGGCTAAATTGTATGATCAAAATAACACTTCCTAATATATAGGGTTAATTTTGAAAACATAATACTCAAATTTCATTTTGGAGGGTAAATCCTTTTTTAAATTGAAATCAAAAATTTGAAATTTTCAGGGAAAATTCAAATAGATTTCACCAAATTTGAATTTGACTATTTTTTAAAACAATCACCTAATATGCTTAAAAAAATTGGGTTGACTTTGGTGAAAATAATCAGTGCAAGGTCCATCAACATTTATGCATAGGGCCTAATTTATGTTTTTGGGTTCATATTTTGGGCTGGGCTTATGATCAGATTTGGAAAAATTATAAGTCGACATGTTTAAGTATTTAATTTTATGGGTTCTAAAATAGTTTATTTATATAAATCATTCTTATACAGGGGATAATGTTACCAATAAAAATTAAAAGTCAACATGTTTAAGGATTTAATTTTTGAATACAAAGTATTTTGTACAGTGCATGTACCGTTTTTTGCAAATGAAACAATTGTTAATTAGGAATAGGAATATGAAGGGTCTAAAACTGGTCAAGAAGAAACCAAGTATGGTTACATTGTAACCGGATATTTATAATGTGCCTGGGAATTCGAAGAGCACTTACTTAGTGGTATATAAGACAACCAATCCCCAAAATATGTATCACATACTATTGTACTTGATTAGGGTTAACAAAATAATAATAAGGAAGAAATTGAGGAAACAATGGTTCGCTTGAGGTCATGGACAGTTCGTAGCAATGATAATCGTTTTATTTTTAGGAAAGATAATAGAAGGAGGTTGAGGATTGAGAAGTTAAGGAGGGTTTTACTTTTGGATGAAGCATTGTTAAGAGATGCATATAGAATGGGCGGTTGGAAGACTAATGTTTGTGAAAAATCAAAGGAGTTAATGAGGGTTCTTCGGAAGAAGTTTGATCCAAAGGCCATCAATATGGATGATGAAGCAAAAAGTGTAGTTTGGTGGAGTTTCATCGAATCCAAGCATCATAAATCAGGACATGTCATGGTATGTTGGGGTAATGGGCATAGGCGTTCGTATCCAGCAAATATGTTGTTGGCTTCTGGTAGTTTGGATATGTTGAAGCAGCTAAACAACATTCCTTGTAACACATGGAAAATCCCATGGGTACCATGTGACCAATTTTCTCAATTTGAAGTTGTAACATTCATGATTTTTACCGTTTGACTGTGCATGTAATTTGATTAACTATTTCAATAAACGGAAATTTGGACATAATTGTGTACATTTATCTGTAAATTGGGCCAATTATAATGTCATATTTGAACTTCTAGAAGTAGGGCCATATTAGCAGACTATGAAATTGGCCCAGTACATGTTATGGAAATTATATAATAGATGATAATTGAGTAACTATGGTAACAGGAAAAACGTATATACGAAACCTTAAGTATAATGTACGGTTACAACAGTGTCGATGGAACAGTGTCGGTGAAACAGTGTCGGTGGAACAGTGTCGGTGAAACAGTGTCGGTGGAACAGTGTCGGTGCAACAGTGTCGATGGAACAGTGTCGGTGAAACAGTGTCGGTGGAACAGTGTCGGTGAAACAGTGTCGGTGAAACAGTGTCGGTGGTTAGATGATAATTCCATTAATAGGACAAAAACCGACACAACCTTTATATTATATGAAATGATTTATCCATATTATGGATTTATAATAATTTATAAAAGTTGTACGCTCGTGAGTATTTTTGTTATTAATTTCGGAATCAATTAACTAGTTAGATATATTGTACATACTAGTAAAATAAATATGCAATTGTGTACTTGAACTAGATAACTAATAAATATATAAATACATGTAATTGATTTATAACCACATAGATAAAAGTAATTATACTTATATAGACTAGTTACTACATTTAATTACACAAATAATAATCAAGAATCAAAGTTTAGAGTCAACCAAAGTCAATAAGTCAAGTCAAGCTTGTGTTTTTGACATAAACCCCATACAAACTAACCAAGACTTGGATTATAGCTTGTAATCATGCAATGGACACATTCCTACTGAATTCTAGTTTGTTTTAAGGCCAAAGTTTCAGCCATTACACTCAAGGATGAGTTGTAAACACATGATGAACACCTCATGGCCAAGGTGTGTATTCTTGGCACTTAGTTGCAACTCTTGGGCTATATAAGCAAGCATTTGATGATCATTCTATCATTCATCTCTGCTCTTTTCTCTCTCTTTCACATTCATAACACAAAACAATCAAGTCCATAAAGTCTTGGGTTCATCACTTGAAGTTTCAAGTTGAATTTAAAGACTCTATAGGACTGAAATTTTCAGTCATCTTGCAAACATCATAGAAGATTCATCTGGACGAATTAGGAGACGAATCTTATATTTTTGGAAAGGTCCAAGTGTCAGTAAAATTTGATAAGAACGAAGTTTCTTCTGGTTTTGCTCAGAAGAGTGCCAAAAACGACGATTTTCAGAACTGGTATAATTTCTGACGAGGCTACAGGTTTGTTTTTGTAAAAATCATAACTCTTTTATTAAAGCTCTTCAAGAGTCAAACCTTACATTTTTGAAAAGACCTTTGAGTGCCCAACAAATGTCTAGAACTAAGTTTTGTTGTATCTGGTCTTCCTGACTTCCCAAAGTCGTTGTCAAGTAGATAACGCAAAGCTGGAAACATGCTGAAAATTCCTTATTTTGCACTTAGGCTTTGTGGTAGCTTAGAAGTTGATCTTATACTTGTTCTAGGTACCCGGTAGTACATTTTGAGCATAGTAAAGTACTTTGCAAAGTGTTTTGAGCTGTACTAAGATTAACTTGTCACGAGGATTATCTACTGCTCTGATTTGCCACTACAACTAAGGTGAGTTTCGTAAACCCTCCCTACTCAATTGAGATTCGGGCTGAAAAGTGTACATGTTTGTTTAACTGTTGATTGTTGATTTGATTGATTGTATGATTGAATTGTTGATGTGGACATGTTAGCGCATTATTCATTATATAAGTCGCACCGTTAGCGCATTATTCATTATATAAGTCGCACCGTTAGCGCATTGTTTACGATGTAAGTCGCACCGTTAGCGCATTGTTTACGATGTAAGTCGCACCGTTAGCGCATTATTTATTATATAAGTCGCACCGTTAGCGCATTATTCATTATATAAGTCGCACCGTTAGCGCATTATTCATTATATAAGTCGCACCGTTAGCGCATTGTTTACGATGTAAGTCGCACCGTTAGCGCATTGTTTACGATGTAAGTCGCACCGTTAGCGCATTAATTATTATATAAGTCGCACCGTTAGCGCATAGTTAATTATTAACTATGTAAGCCGCATCGTTGTTGATCGTTATTGATTGTTATGGAACGTTGTTGAACGTTATATGGAATCGTTATTATTGAATGTTGACTTGTATTGAATTGTGATAATGTGAAACCTTATAGGTTATCCTTGGATGTGATTAGTTCTCCTAATCCTCACTTATTGTTAACGGTTGTTATCCGACGCGGTTATCCCATATTATTTGTCCCTACGAACTCACCAACTTTATGTTGACGTATTTTAGTACACTTTTCAGGTAATCAGGTTAATCAGAGACAAAATGGATGATTATGTGCTTGCATTGCTAGGATTGGACTAGCTTTGGACTTCTGGATCCGTGATCCTTATTTCCCTTTAACGGGTTATGCTTAGGATCAACTACTATCATTTAAACATTTTCATTTAATATTGATTGAGTGTGTATCTTTGATAGATATTGATTATTGTATACATTTGAGTGAGTTTATGGATTGTTTCAATCCTATGAATGCATATAGTTTGACTCTACATAATTCCCATGTCGTGCTGTGCTTTTCTAAGTGATACCCATGATTCCGCCATGTTGGGGTGTTACAGAATGGTATCAAAGCCGTGGTTGTAGAGAGCTAGGTGGATTGACCTAGTCTATAGCCATTACACCCACATTTCATATTAGCATGCATGATAGGAAGTTTTGTGTGCAACGTGAACTGTATGATGCATAAAAATGGTTTAAACTGAGTTCGTAGGTTACTCATAGAAAAGAATAAAGTTGACTAAGAACTATCGAAATAGAAATTTCTTTAATTAAAATTGGAGTCTTACAACCTTGAGATACACCGGCTCACCCATTTGAACAAACTCTAAGTCGGAGTGCGCTAGCCTCCAAAAAGGGCGGGTTTTTAATTGCGTCCTTCGCAAACCTTTGCCTTTGCGCTTCTTTGTGCGTTCAAATGGAGCTACTGAGCTCTCTTGTGTTACTAAGACTATAAAAATAAATTTTATTAAACATTATGTTATGAAGATTTGCATGAGTCTTCATACATAAACTTTTGATTCACATCAAATGCATTACCCATTTAAAGATAAGTCATTACCACAACTTGATGGACATATATGATAGTGTCGGGATACACCGTGAATTGTGGAATTATTGTGATAAACGTTGATATGTGGAATCTTGGAAGTATTTATTATTTGTCCCCCTAGTAAAATGATCTCGTGGATTGCGCCTTGTGGATAAAGTATAGTAGTTAACCCGGTATGCTTAATGAGTGTTGGTTAGGTGGAGGGTTAGCCACTGGTACACCCTGTATACATACCCGGCCAACACTTAGAGAACATATCGAAACCGAGTCTTGACATCCATTCAATATATTAACGGTATGGAGGGTTAGCCGATGGTACACCCTGTATACAAACACTTTTAATGTGTCGAATGTTGAAGTTAAGATCCGGACTATACTTTACCCACCTTGTTATGACTTGACCCTATATATATATATATAAACATCGATAATTCCTTCAAAGTAGAATTATAAGAAGTGTATGTGCATCGTATTTGTTGGTTGATTCACTTGTTATGATATGGACCGAAATGTTAATTGTTTATTTGTTGATTATTGATATGATTACTTGTGGTTTAATGTCGCTTTGATTATCATGTAAATGATATATCATGTTAGGCGTATTGGTTAATGATGATTGTCGCTTTGATTATCATGTAAATGATATATCATGTTAGGTGTATTACTTGAAGGTAAATTTTGATATTCGGGTGTGAATTGTGAGACTTAACTTGTTAATATAATACGTGTGTTCAGGAAAGATGGTTAGACCAAGAAGAGCTAACACTAACTATAGGCGTCAAAATGAGCAAGAGGAGCCGATAGCTCAAGAAGAAATTGTAGGTGGACGTAGTGGTAGAGGTGGTCGTGGAGGAAGAGATAACCGTGGAGGTCGTGGTGGCAGAGGTGGTCGGGGTAATCCTAATCCCCCGATAACCGCCGAGGTTGTCACACAAGCTTTAAATGATCTCATTCCGGATCTTGTGGCTCGAATTCAAACGGCCATGAGAAATGTAAACGGACAAGAAGAACCAGAAGATGAAGCGGTTCCCGTACAAAATGAACAAGAAAACGTAAATGTAAACGGTGTAGGTGTAGGAGAAGTTTTACCTAGACCGGATTATGATGTTCGTCAACCAGGATGCTTGTTTAAAGACTTCAAACTTTGTGGAGCCCCGAAATTTAATGGAGAAAGTGGTGCTACGGGTTGCTTGGAATGGTTAGAGAGCATTGAATCTATCATTGCTCGAAGTGGTTGTGCCTTCCACCAAAGAATCACTTATGCTTCCGGTATGTTGAAAGGTGGGGCTCTTGAGTGGTGGAACGAAGAAGTTGATGAATTGGGGATCGATGCGGCTAATAATCTTTTATGGGGAGAGTTCAAGAATATGATAACTACTAAGTATTGCCCGGCCCATGAACTGAGGAAATTGCAAGTGGAATTTTCTAAACTTGCCATGAAGGGAGGAGACTACGAGAGTTACACACGCCATTTTGGCCAACTCTCTAGACTCATTCCTCATTATGTGAGACCCCAAGAGGTTAAGATTGAGAAGTATGTTGCGGGATTGCCACATGAAGTGAGAGTGCTCGTCTCTCACCCCACCATGCCTTTGACTTACAAAGAGGCAACCACCCGTACCGCTAGTATAACCTTGGAACTCATTAGAGGTGGTAAGTTAAATAAGAACGATAACAAGAATGACAATAAAAGGAAGGATGTTGCCGAGTCAAGCGGCACCAAGAAGGATGATCGGCGTGATAATAAGCGCCATGGTCGTGGTGGAAAGGTTTTTGCAGCGGTAATACCAACAAACGGTCCTCAACGGGTTGGTTACACAGGGGGTAGTCCTTTATGCCCTAGGTGTAATCGCTATCATTGGCCTACTATGAGGTGTGATGCTTGTTTTCATTGTAACCAACAGGGACACACCTCAAGATTTTGTCCAACTAACCCCCGGAATGGTCCTTTAAATGTTGCTCCCCTTAATACTATGCGTCCCCCGATGGCCCCGGGTTCTTGTTATGAATGTGGTAGCCAAGACCACTACCGCAACCGGTGCCCTAATCTTATTGGCCAACAAGTCCAAGTGACCGTGCATCCTAACCAGTTGCAAATTGCCGGTCCGAATCAAAACCGAGGAAACCAAGGACAACAACAACAACCTCCTCAAGCTCCTCGCCAACATTTGGCCCCCTGTGGAAGAGCTTTTACCGTGAATGCGGCCGAGGCTCGTGGTGATCCTAATGTCGTAGCAGGTACCTTTCTCCTCAATCACCAATATGCTACTGTGTTATTTGATTCTGGAGCCGATTATAGTCTCATTTCCAATGATTTTATTCCATTGATCGATGCTAAACCTAGCCCGTTGTCCTATTGTTTTGAACTTGAAATGGTAAATGGTGGATTGTCTAGGATTAGTCAAGTTGTTCGTAATTGTGTGTTAGATTTATGTGATCACCCATTTTACATTGACTTAATGCCTTTTGATATTGGTAGTTTTGACGTGATTGTGGGTATGGATTGGTTATCGGCCATGAACGCGGTAATTGATTGTGGTAGTCGAACTGTGAGGATTCCGTTAGAAAATAGGGAAGAATTAGTGGTTCAAGGCGAAACGACCGAACTATGGGATGGGAATGTATATAGTGTTAAAATCACAAAGATTGAATTGAAAACCGTGCCCGTAGTTAAAGACTTTGCGGATGTATTTCCGGATGACCTACCGGGTTTACCTCCATCTCGTGAACTTGACTTCCGTATTGAACTTATTCCTAACGCTTCTCCCGTGGCCAAAGCACCTTATCGCTTAGCCATGACCGAATTACAAGAGTTGGCCGCCCAACTCAAAGAGCTTCAAGACAAGGGTTTCATTCGCCCTAGTCAATCGCCTTGGGGCGCACCGATTTTGTTCGTTAAAAAGAAAGATGGCACATTCCGAATGTGTATCGATTATAGAGAATTGAACAAACTAACGGTAAAGAATCGTTATCCTCTTCCTAGGATTGACGATTTATTCGACCAACTCCAAGGTGCTCGTTTCTTTTCCAAAATTGATTTGAGGTCGGGTTATCATCAATTACGTGTTCATGAAGACGACATTCCAAAAACCGCCTTTCGAACGAGATATGGACATTTTGAATTTAGGTGATGCCTTTTGGATTGACTAATGCACCAGCTGTGTTCATGGATTTGATGAACCGAGTGTGTCAACCCTACTTGGACCAATTTGTCATTGTTTTCATCGATGACATTCTTATCTATTCTAAGACAAAAGAAGATCATTTGGAACATTTGAAACAAGTCTTAGAGATACTCCGGAAAGAAAAGCTTTATGCCAAGTTCTCCAAATGTGAATTTTGGCTTGAAGAGGTCCACTTTCTTGGTCACGTAGTGAGCAAAGAAGGAATTCATGTGGACCCAAGTAAGGTTGAAGCAGTAAAGAATTGGAGACGACCCGAAACACCGACCGAAATTCGCCAATTTCTTGGTTTGGCGGGTTACTATAGACGATTTATTGAAGGCTTTTCAAAAATCGCCCAACCTTTGACTCTGTTGACTCAACGGGAAAGAAGGTTTGATTGGGGTAAAAAGCAAGAACAAGCATTCCAATTGTTGAAAGACAAATTGTGTGATGCACCCATCTTGAGCTTGCCCAATGGAGCCGATGATTTTGTTGTATATTGTGATGCATCCGGGCAAGGATTGGGTTGTGTCTTAATGCAACGGGATAAGGTGATAGCATATGCATCCAGACAATTGAAGGTGCATGAGAAGAATTATCCGACTCATGACTTAGAATTGGGAGCAGTGGTGTTTGCTTTGAAATGTTGGAGGCATTACTTGTATGGCACCAAGAGCGTGATCTATACCGATCACAAAAGCCTTCAACATATCTTCAATCAAAGCGATCTGAACATGAGGCAAAAAAGATGGCTTGAACTGTTAAGTGATTATGATTGTGTTATCCGGTATCACCCGGGTAAAGCAAATGTGGTAGCCGATGCCTTAAGTCGAAAAGAACGTATAAAACCAAGAAGAGTTAAAGCCATGAGCTTTACCGTGTTAAGGAGTGTTCGTGACTCCATTATTGAAGCACAAGAATTGGCAACTAGACCGGAAAACTTCATCAATGAAACCTTTAACGGTCTAGAAGAACAATTTGATAGAAAGAATGACAATGGTTTGTATTTCGTTGATCGATTGTGGATTCCCTTTCTTGGAGGATGGCGGTTGAAATTGATGGATGAAGCTCATAAGTCAGCCTACTCGGTTCACCCGGGTTCTGATAAAATGTACTTTGGATTGAGAGATTTGTATTGGTGGCCGGGAATGAAGAATGACATTGCAAAATATGTTAGTGAATGCCTCACTTGTTTGCAAGTGAAAGCCGACCACAAGAAACCACCAGGTTTACTAGTCCAACCAGTAACACCGGTGTGGAAATGGGAAGAAATTGCTATGGACTTCATCACGAAGTTACCTAGGACGAGTAGTGGTCGGGACACTATTTGGGTGATAATTGACCGGTTGACTAAGTCGGCTCACTTCTTAGCCATCCGGGAGGACGATAAATTTGACACCATGGCACGTTTGTACATCAAAGAGGTGATATCCAAGCATGGAGTGCCGATTTCCGTGATATCCGATCGGGATGCCCGATTTACTTCAAAATTTTGGAAGGCGTTCCAGAAATCTATGGGTACTCGTCTCGGCATGAGTACGGCGTTCCACCCACAAACTGATGGTCAAAGTGAAAGAACGATCCAAACATTGGAAGACATGTTAAGAGCTTGTGCTATTGATTTTGGTGGTAATTGGGATGTGCATCTTCCTTTGGTTGAATTCTCCTACAATAATAGCTATCATGCTAGCATTGGAATGGCCCCATTTAAAGCATTATATGGGAGAGATTGTAGGTCACCGCTAGCTTGGGCAGAAGTTGGTGAAAGCCAACTCGTTGGGCCCGAAATTGTTATTGAAACGACGAAAGTGATCTCACAAATCAAAGAAAAGTTAAGAGTGGCCCGAGAACGACAATTGAAATATGCTAATGTTAGACGACGACCCCTCGAATTTGAAGTTGGTGATTATGTTTTATTGAAAGTATCCCCGTGGAAAGGTGTGGTTCGTTTTGTGAAACGTGGCAAGTTGGGACCACGGTACATTGGCCCGTTCAAGATCTTGGATCGTATTGGTCCGGTAGCTTATCGATTAGAACTTCCTCAAAACCTGAGTGGAGTTCATAATGTTTTCCATGTTTGTGAACAGTGTCGGTGAAAGTGTCGGTGGAACAGTGTCGGTGGAACTAGTGTCGTTACAGTGTCGTGAACAGTGTCGGTGGAACAGTGTCGCTGGAACAGTGTCGGTGAAACAGTGTCGGTGGCTAGATGATAATTTCATTAATAGGAACAGTGTCGGTGGAACAGTGTCGGTGGAAAGTATAATGTACGGTTCCAACAGTGTCGGTGGAACAATGTCGGTGGAACAGTGTCGGTGAACAGTGTCGTGGAACAGTGTCGGTGAACAGTGTCGCTGGAACAGTGTCGGTGGAAAGTGTCGGTGGAACTAGTGTCGGTGAACAGTGTCGGTGGAACAGTGACGGTGAAACAGTGTCGGTGGAACAGTGTCGGTGGAACAGTGTCGGTTCCAACAGTGTCGGTGGAACAGTGTCGGTGAAACAGTGTCGGTGTAACTGTGCTAACAGGAAGAAACATATATGAGAAGCCTTAAGTATAATGAACGGTTCCAACAGTGTCGGTGGAACAGTGTCGGTGGAACAGTGTCGGTGGAACAGTGTCGGTGGAACAGTGTCGGTGGAACAGTGTCGGTGGAATTCCAGTGTCGGTGGAACAGTGTCGGTGGAACAGTGTCGGTGGAACAGTGTCGGTGGAACAGTGTCGGTGGAACAGTGTCGGTGGAACAGTGTCGGTGGAACAGTGTCGGTGGAACAGTGTCGGTGGAACAGTGTCGGTGGAACAGTGTGATAGATGATAATTGAGTAACTATGGTAACAGTATATACGAAACCTTAAGTATAATGTACGGTTACAACAGTGTCGGTGGAACAGTGTCGGTGAAACAGTGTCGGTGGAACAGTGTCGGTGGAAACAGTGTCGGTGGAACAGTGTCGGTGGAACAGTGTCGGTGGAACAGTGTCGGTGGAACAGTGTCGGTGGAACAGTGTCGGTGGAACAGTGTCGGTGGAACAGTTGAGTAACTGTGGTAACAGAGAAAGTATATACGAAACCTTAAGTATAATGTACGGTTCCAACAGTGTCAGTGGAACAGTGTCGGTGAAACAGTGTCGGTGGAACAGTGTCGGTGGAACAGTGTCGGTGGCTGTGTCGGTGAACAGTGTCGGTGGAACAGTGTCGGTGGAACAGTGTCGGTGGAACAGTGTCGGTGGAACAGTGTCGGTGGAACAGTGTATACGAAACCTTAAGTATAATGTACGGTTCCAACAGTGTCGGTAGAACAGTGTCGGTGAAATAGTGTCGGTGGAACAGTGTAACAGGAAGAAACGTATATGAGAAGCCTTAAGTATAATGAACGGTTCCAACAGTGTCGGTGGAACAGTGACGGTGAAACAGTGTCGGTGGAACAGTGTCGGTGGCTAGTGATGTGGAAAAACGTATATACGAAACCTTAAGTATAATGTACGGTTACAACAGTGTCGGTGGAACAGTGTCGGTGAAACAGTGTCGGTGGAACAGTGTCGGTGGTAACAGTGTCGGTGGAACAGTGACGGTGAAACAGTGTCGGTGGAACAGTGTCGGTAGAACAGTGACGGTGAAACAGTGTCGGTGGAACAGTGTCGGTGGAACAATGTCGGTGGTTAGATGATAACAGTGTCGGTGGAACAGTGTCGGTGGAACAGTATATACGAAACCTTAAGTATAATGTACGGTTCCAACAGTGTCGGTGGAACAGTGTCGGTGAAACAGTGTCGGTGGAACAGTGTCGGTGAAACAATGTCGGTGGAACAGTGTCGGTGAAACAGTGTCGGTGGAACAGTGTCGGTGGAACAGTGTCGGTGAAACAGTGTCGGTGGAACAGTGTCGGTGGAACAGTGTCGGTGAAACAGCGTCGGTGGAACAGTGTCGGTGGAACAGTGTCGGTGGAACAGTGTCGGTGACGATAATTGATAGATGATAATTGAGTAACATGTGTGGAAAGTATATACGAAACCTTAAGTATAATGTACGGTTACAACAGTGTCGGTGGAACAGTGTCGGTGAAACAGTGTCGGTGGAACAGTGTCGGTGACAACAGTGTCGGTGGAACAGTGTCGGTGGAACAGTGTCGGTGGAACAGTGTCGGTGGCCAACAGTGTCGGTGGAACAGTGTCGGTGGAACAGTGTCGATGGAACAGTGTCGGTGAAACAGTGTCGGTGGCTAGATGATAATTCTATTAATAGGAACAAAGAACGTAACATGGTAAAGGAACAGTGTCGGTGGAACAGTGTCGGTGGAACAGTGTCGGTGGAACAGTGTCGGTGGAACAGTGTCGGTGGAACAGTGTCGGTGGAACAGTATAATGTACGGTTCCAACAGTGTCGGTGGAACAATGTCGGTGGAACAGTGTCGGTGGAACAATGTCGGTGGTTAGATGATAACAGTGTCGGTGGAACAGTGTCGGTGGAACAGTGTCGGTGGAACAGTGTCGGTGGAACAGTGTCGGTGGAACAGTGTCGGTGGAACAGTGTCGGTGGAACAGTGTCGGTGGATAATTGAGTAACTATGGTAACAGGAAAAATGTATATACGAAACCTTAAGTATAATGTACGGTTACAACAGTGTCGGTGGAACAGTGTCGGTGAAACAGTGTCGGTGGAACAGTGTCGGTGAAACAGTGTCGGTGGAACAGTGTCGGTGGAACAGTGTCGGTGGAACAGTGTCGGTGGAACAGTGTCGGTGGAACAGTGTCGGTGGAACAGTGTCGGTGGAACAGTGTCGGTGGAACAGTATAATGTACGGTTCCAACAGTGTCGGTGGAACAATGTCGGTGGAACAGTGTCGGTGGAACAATGTCGGTGGAAAGCGTCGGTGGAACAGTGTGTAGATGATAATTGAGTAACTATGGAAAAACGTATATACGAAACCTTAAGTATAATGTACGGTTACAACAGTGTCGGTGGAACAGTGTCGGTGAAACAGTGTCGGTGGAACAGTGTCGGTGGAACAGTGTCGGTGGAACAGTGTCGGTGGAACAGTGTCGGTGGAAATGTCGGTAACAGTGTCGGTTCCAACAGTGTCGGTGGAACAGTGTCGGTGAAACAGTGTCGGTGGAACAGTGTCGGAGAAACGTATATGAGAAGCCTTAAGTATAATGAACGGTTCCAACAGTGTCGGTGGAACAGTGACGGTGAAACAGTGTCGGTGGAACAGTGTCGGTACAGTGTCGGTGGAACAGTGTCGGTGAAACAGTGTCGGTGGAACAGTGTCGGTGGTTAGATGATAATTCCATTAATAGGACAAAAAACCGACACAACCTTTATATTATATGAAATGATTTATCCATATTATGGATTTATAATAATTTATAAAAGTTGTACGCTCGTGAGTATTTTTGTTATTAATTTCGGAATCAATTAACTAGTTAGATATATTGTACATACTAGTAAAATAAATATGCAATTGTGTACTTGAACTAGATAACTAATAAATATATAAATACATGTAATTGATTTATAACCACATAGATAAAAGTAATTATACTTATATAGACTAGTTACTACATTTAATTACACAAATAATAATCAAGAATCAAAGTTTAGAGTCAACCAAAGTCAATAAGTCAAGTCAAGCTTGTGTTCTTGACATAAACCCCATACAAACTAACCAAGACTTGGATTATAGCTTGTAATCATGCAATGAACATGTTCCTACTGAATTCTAGTTTGTTTTAAGGCCAAAGTTTCTGCCATTACACTCAAGGATGAGTTGTAAACACATGATGAACACCTCATGGCCAAGGTGTGTATTCATGGCACTTAGTTGCAACTCTTGGGCTATATAAGCAAGCATTTGATGATCATTCTATCATTCATCTCTGCTCTTTTCTCTCTCTTTCACATTCATAACACAAAACAATCAAGTCCATAAAGTCTTGGGTTCATCACTTGAAGTTTCAAGTTGAATTTAAAGACTCTATAGGACTGAAATTTTCAGTCATCTTGCAAACATCATAGAAGATTCATCTGGACGAATTAGGAGACGAATCTTATATTTTTGGAAAGGTCCAAGTGTCAGTAAAACTTGATAAGAACGAAGTTTCTTCTGGTTTTGCTCAGAAGAGTGCCAAAAACGACGATTTTCAGAACTGGTCTAATTTCTAACGAGGCTACAGGTTTGTTTTTGTAAAAATCATAACTCTTTTATTAAAGCTCTTCAAGAGTCAAACCTTACATTTTTGAAAAGGCCTTTGAGTGCCCAACAAATGTCTAGTACTAAGTTTTGTTGTATCTGGTCTTCCTGACTTCCCAAAGTCGTTGTCAAGTAGATAACGCAAAGCTGGAAACATGCTGAAAATTCCTTATTTTGCACTTAGGCTTTGTGGTAGCTTATAAGTTGATCTTATACTTGTTCTAGGTACCCGTTAGCGCATTATTCATTATATAAGTCGCACCGTTAGCGCATTGTTTACGATGTAAGTCGCACCGTTAGCGCATTGTTTACGATGTAAGTCGCACCGTTAGCGCATTATTCATTATATAAGTCGCACCGTTAGCGCATTATTCATTATATAAGTCGCACCGTTAGCGCATTGTTTACGATGTAAGTCGCACCGTTAGCGCATTATTCATTATATAAGTCGCACCGTTAGCGCATTGTTTACGATGTAAGTCGCACCGTTAGCGCATTATTCATTATATAAGTCGCACCGTTAGCGCATTATTCATTATATAAGTCGCACCGTTAGCGCATTATTCATTATATAAGTCGCACCGTTAGCGCATTATTCATTATATAAGTCGCACCGTTAGCGCATTATTCATTATATAAGTCGCACCGTTAGCGCATTATTCATTATATAAGTCGCACCGTTAGCGCATTATTCATTATATAAGTCGCACCGTTAGCGCATTATTCATTATATAAGTCGCACCGTTAGCGCATTGTTTACGATGTAAGTCGCACCGTTAGCGCATTATTCATTATATAAGTCGCACCGTTAGCGCATTATTCATTATATAAGTCGCACCGTTAGCGCATTATTCATTATATAAGTCGCACCGTTAGCGCATTATTCATTATATAAGTCGCACCGTTAGCGCATTGTTTACGATGTAAGTCGCACCGTTAGCGCATTATTCATTATATAAGTCGCACCGTTAGCGCATTATTCATTATATAAGTCGCACCGTTAGCGCATTGTTTACGATGTAAGTCGCACCGTTAGCGCATTGTTTACGATGTAAGTCGCACCGTTAGCGCATTATTCATTATATAAGTCGCACCGTTAGCGCATTGTTTACGATGTAAGTCGCACCGTTAGCGCATTGTTTACGATGTAAGTCGCACCGTTAGCGCATTGTTTACGATGTAAGTCGCACCGTTAGCGCATTGTTTACGATGTAAGTCGCACCGTTAGCGCATTATTCATTATATAAGTCGCACCGTTAGCGCATTGTTTACGATGTAAGTCGCACCGTTAGCGCATTGTTTACGATGTAAGTCGCACCGTTAGCGCATTATTCATTATATAAGTCGCACCGTTAGCGCATTGTTTACGATGTAAGTCGCACCGTTAGCGCATTGTTTACGATGTAAGTCGCACCGTTAGCGCATTGTTTACGATGTAAGTCGCACCGTTAGCGCATTATTCATTATATAAGTCGCACCGTTAGCGCATTATTCATTATATAAGTCGCACCGTTAGCGCATTGTTTACGATGTAAGTCGCACCGTTAGCGCATTGTTTACGATGTAAGTCGCACCGTTAGCGCATTGTTTACGATGTAAGTCGCACCGTTAGCGCATTGTTTACGATGTAAGTCGCACCGTTAGCGCATTGTTTACGATGTAAGTCGCACCGTTAGCGCATTGTTTACGATGTAAGTCGCACCGTTAGCGCATTATTCATTATATAAGTCGCACCGTTAGCGCATTGTTTACGATGTAAGTCGCACCGTTAGCGCATTGTTTACGATGTAAGTCGCACCGTTAGCGCATTGTTTACGATGTAAGTCGCACCGTTAGCGCATTATTCATTATATAAGTCGCACCGTTAGCGCATTGTTTACGATGTAAGTCGCACCGTTAGCGCATTATTCATTATATAAGTCGCACCGTTAGCGCATTATTCATTATATAAGTCGCACCGTTAGCGCATTGTTTACGATGTAAGTCGCACCGTTAGCGCATTATTTATTATATAAGTCGCACCGTTAGCGCATTGTTAATTATTAACTATGTAAGCCGCATCGTTGTTGATCGTTATTGATTGTTATGGAACGTTGTTGAACGTTATATGGAATCGTTATTATTGAATGTTGACTTGTATTGAATTGTGATAATGTGAAACCTTATAGGTTATCCTTGGATGTGATTAGTTCTCCTAATCCTCACTTATTGTTAACGGTTGTTATCCGACGCGGTTATCCCATATTACTTGTCCCTACGAACTCACCAACTTTATGTTGACGTATTTTAGTACACTTTTCAGGTAATCAGGTTAATCAGAGACAAAATGGATGATTATGTGCTTGCATTGCTAGGATTGGACTAACTTTGGACTTCTGGATCCGTGATCCTTATTTCCCTTTAACGGGTTATGCTTAGGATCAACTACTATCATTTAAACATTTTCATTTAATATTGATTGAGTGTGTATCTTTGATAGATATTGATTATTGTATACATTTGAGTGAGTTTATGGATTGTTTCAATCCTATGAATGCATATAGTTTGACTCTACATAATTCCCATGTCGTGCTGTGCTTTTCTAAGTGATACCCCATGATTCCGCCATGTTGGGGTGTTACAGAAGTGGATCTTGGTGTCAGAGTGCAGGAATTGGAGGAAGCCGAAGAAGAAGCTGGTTATGGGGAGTATGTTTCTGAAGATGATGAAGATTTGTGGGGTTGATTGTTGTTAGGGTCTGCATGTGTCTCTTTTGGTAAAATTATCATGTATTTACTATTGTAATCAAAGTCTTATCATGTTGCTCTGTTTTTTGCTCCAGGGTATGCCTTTGCCCTATTTAGTACCTTTGTTTACAATGGATGGGAAATGTATAAATTTCAAGTCAATTGACTATCCTTCTCAAGATTGTAATTTGCAACTGAAATTTTGAAAGCAAGTTGCTTGTTAATCAGGAAATTGAGCTCATGAGGGTACACATCAACATCACCTCCCCTAAGTTGTCTCTCTCGGATTTCGTTTGCAGACAAACCAAGTATTTTGACTACATCTTTGTCGAACATGACAAAGGAGACAGAACCAGTTTGATCTTGGACTTTAAATTGAACCTTGAACCAGGGGTAAAAAAATTAAAAAAAATGTTATAAATGTCCTCATTAACTGAAAAATAATATGTAGCCAATGAAAATGGGCCATGAGAATTGCATTTCATTATACTTCGGTATTAAAGACTTTGCAATGTCTTTGCAAGTGAGACACCATAGGCTATCCATTGGAGCCTCAAGAAAATGAGATGGGACATCTTCAGCTTGCTCCAGATACAAGTCTTTAGTTAACGCCTTCCTGTTATGTTGCCTACATGCTATGTAAAACCACCCAAAATCTTCTTCAATCATTCTTATTGTAGCAACCACCACATAATTAGTTTCCTGTTAAAAGTCAACAAAGATATGTCAATAAATAGATATTAAATAATGAACAGAAAACACACATGAAACCATGAAATGCTAACCTCGACTGCCTCACTTATTTCATCTACATGTTTTCTTTCAGTTTTCATAACGAATTCAGTATGGAAGGGATACACTTTTTGAGAAGATAATATTGTTTGAGAAGTGTAACATTTGCCATTTTAGTCCATTACTTGTTATATATGATAATGACAAACTTTATGAATATAAGAAAACTTTGGGTATTTTTGGTGCATATATATATATGTGTGTCGGACTAGTGAGATATTGTAATATCTGCTATCTGGATGATCTGTTTCATTAAGGAAACGAACCCGAAACACTCGCAACCTTACATCTAATCCAAGTTAAGACATAATTAACTAGGATTAGTTAACTAAGGTTAGTTAACTAAGGTTAGTTAACCAAGGTTAGTTAACTAGCCCATGGTATTGCAAAACCATCAAACTAGCCCATGGTATTCCTTAACTTAACCATAGTTACCAACAAACTAAACTAGTAACCATGGTAAATTACTACCTATAAATACAAGCTAAGGTTTTCATTTCTAATTGCTAATTCACACTCTCAACACTTCTCTTCTTAAATCCCTATCATTCCGAGATCCATACTTGTTCAAGTTCAAGCATATCTTACACAACCTTTCATCATCCCAAGCTTTCGATTCAACCAAAGTTGTTTTGAATTCGTTGGTTTCGAAATTGTAAACACGACGTTGTTATTGCGAATTCTTTCAAGAACTTATCAAAGCCTAGTTATAATGGCCACATGGAGTTAGGATTATTCCATATTCATCAAGTTTACAAATCCAAGTTATAGTCGATTCTCTCAAGATCTTCTTTGGAGCTCATCCCTATATCGTTACTTTGATCTTAGAACTCATAATATCTCCATACTTGTAAGTGTTTCTATGAAACCTTACTATACTTTGCTTTATGATTATATGACTATATGTTATGTATTGAAATGCTTGTCAACTTAATTTTATACTCAATTGATACATAATTGCATTTAAATACGGTAACTATCACTTTTATATATGAATATTGAAATATTGTTACTATTGCGAAAAATGAATTATTAGCGAAAGTACGAGAAATCGTAAAACTTTATTAAATCATTTTAAATACTTATTATGGTATATAAACAAGGGCATAGTTATATACCTAACTATCCTAATTCATATAATTACTATTCACCATCTGTGAATTATTTCGTATTTTCGAATTGTTTGATTTATGGATAGAATATATCCTTGATACGCTTTTAACCGCACAATGTTTCCGAAAGTGATTGCACCTTGGGCCTCTTTGGCTTATACCGGAGGAATGGAAGGTAGTTCGCGAAAAGTTTGCATAAGCATTCACTAAGCAACTTAATTCGCCCCGGTATTCTCCACGACCCAAGGCCAACCCTAACACAACTTGGAAATAAAATGCTGGTTTTTCCTGCCATTTAAGGTATTTCTTCAATTGTAATCAATACATTTTGTATTGATTATAATACATACCATTCAAGGTATCTTTTCATATCTTTGCTATTGAAAACATCTATTCGTTACAAGATTAATACATTCTTCGTATTAATCCTATTATTTAAAAATACTTCAAAAGGATTTAGAAATATCAGAGGAATACTTTATATATTCTACGGATACGTATTACATACGGAAAGTTACATTTTTACCCTACAGTTTCAAAGGTATCATTTTTCGTCCTTATACTTTGGACATTTGACAATTTATGTAACACCCCAAAGTTTTAAGGTAAAAGAAATTAACCCCTTTTTATAGTTTTGACATTAAATTAATTTCCTAGTATTTTATTTTTGGTTATGGGGTTAATTTAGTTAGAACTTTAGCGGATAGTGGGTATTTTATAAGCAAAATTAGAAGAGGGCGTGGCAAGCCCATGGAGTGCCAGCAATCTTTTCTTTGTGACTCACTCTTCCATTCTCTACTTCTCCATTATTCCTTCATGCATCTCATTCTTGTTCTTTCAAAATCAAAGTTTAATTCTCTCCAATTCAAGGATAATAACATCAATAATAAATCATCACCATCAATCTTTATCAAGCAAAATTGAAAGTTAGGGTTTGAGGTGTGAGTGGTGGTGGCCGATTTTCATAGAGAAAAGAAGGGAAGAAGTTCCAAAATTAAAGTCTTGAATTAGCTTATTATTATTGAGGTATTGATTTCCCCTAACTTAGCTTTTATCTTTCAAGTGGAATTAGGGTTCATGGAGTGAACCAATTTGGGGGTTGTGATAGAAATTGAAATATGTTAATTCCCCCCCCAATTCCTTAGATAACCTAGTTTGTCATTGAGTTATGTGTTGAGTTTGATTATGAAATTGATAAGCTAATGTGATAATTTTGGTTTATGAGAAAAGTTGAGTTTTACTAGTTTCTTTGAAATGATGATTATGGTAGATTGAGCTACCTAGTAATATTGCTGAAAGTAAAAGAGACTCAATGACAAATGGGTTGGGTTTTGGGTTTAGAAAGGTTAGTGAATGAGAATGGCTAGGTTGAGCTAGTCATGATTGTGAATATAAGCTCATGCACTTTTATGTCATGATTATAGGTTGAAGCTTGTTGCGTTTTATCGTTTTAGCTTTGTTGTTCTTGTTGCGGAGGAGGTGAGTATATTTGCATACCTTTATGTTTACGTTGGGTCAATTGACCACATCATGTTGAAGTTGTTTATCCATGTGTGGAAAGACCACCATGTTGAAGTTGTTTATCCATGTGTGGTAATTGATTCGGCGTCAGGCCCATTTGGGGCATAGTATTGTTGAGGCCTAAGAACCTCCGGGGCCTAAGAATCCCGATAGTTGTTTTGAGAAGAGGCCTAAGAACCTCCGGGGCCTAAGAATCCCGATAGTCTCATTGGTTAGCTTATATGGATCCATATATGTTGTTTAGTGTGCAAGGTGAGCATGTAAATGTGGCATGACGGTGTCATAGGTTACATGTAAAAGTCCTTGTACTTTGCCCTCCTTCGTATTCGTAAATGTATGCAAGTATATTCACTAAGCCTTTGCTTATATTTTAGTTGTTTACCTTTTTATAGGAAGTTCCGGAAGAAGGAACTAGTGATTTATTGAAGTTGATGTGTTAGACGAAAAGATTTTGAAGGCCTTGAAGGTATTTAGGTCATTCTTGGAAGAATGGCAATCTTTTGGATCAGAAGCTTAGAATTCCCACCTCATATGGCTCTTGGTACAATTGGGTTTGAAAGTCGTATTTTGGTTAAAATTCTGTTTATGTCAAGTGTAAAGCTTTTGGAAAACTTGTAAAGTTGCAAATTGGGCGAAAATGGTGTCAAGGTGGGTAAATGACCCATTGATGGTGTGTATGAGATTTGAACAAGAAAAAGTTGTAATTATGTTTTAAAATGTGTCCTTATATCAGTAAGAATTATTAAAATGTGTTTGAAATGTTGGTCATGATACTGCAAGAGTTGGAGTTCGTTCTATGTGTCAAACATGTTTGGAGTTGCTGAATTTTTAGCAGGTCTGAGACCAGTGGGATCCCACTGCGGCGCAGTGGGAGGGTCTCAACCCCACTGCGGCGCAGTGGGAGACTTTTGTCTCGTAGGTCAAAAAGATTCCACTGCGGCGCAGTGGGAGGGTGTCATACCCACTGCGGCGCAGTGGGTACATGCTGTAAAAAAAAAAAAATAAAATAAAAAAATTTACACTTTTGGTTTAATCGAGTCTAGTCCTTTCAAGTTGGTATCAAAGCCGAGGTTTAAGGGATTTAGGTATTCCCTTGTGTAGAGAGTGCCTAGACTTAAACCTTAGTTGAGACTCGACCTTAAGTAACCGAAATTTTATATGGGACCGAAAGAGTGTTTAATGATGTTAGCTTATAAACTTGCTAGTATTAAAGCACAATAAGAAGCCGGCCTTATTGTGGTTGAAATACTAACAAATTTATAAACTAACGGCATCAAACCTTGGGACGGTTTAGTATAAAGTTATAAGTTTTGGCTTTTAGTTAGTAGAGAGAGATAGGTTGCGTGTTTTAATCAGTTTATCTACTCTTACCATAGTATGGCTGATCAACATCACGAAGAAGACGAAATCGATAGAAGAAATGAGGAGGAAGTTATCTTTCCTGAGGGTAGCATGGATATCTCCGATCAAATAGGGAGGGCATTGGAAAAGTATACTCCTCTTTTACTAAAGAGGTTGAACCAAACTTTAGAAGGAGCTGTGAACGATCATCTTGCTCAAATGATTAGAGAAGAGGTTGCGGTCAATGTGCAACGGGAGTTTGAGAAAAGAGATGCCAAGGATAAAGGTAAAAAGGCCGAAGATGAAAGGGAAGTGGAAGTAACAGGGGAGAAGGTCTATAAGAAGAAGTTCACTTTTCGAGACTTTGAAGTGTGTCACCCACCGGAGTATCACGGTGATCGTGATCCCATCGTTTGTACACGATGGATATCGGAGATTGAAGGGGCGTTCCGCACTAGTCAATGCCCCTCACACTTGAAGGTCATCTTTGCGGTTGGTATGCTAAGGAACAGTGGGAAGAGATGGTGGGATGGTTTGTTGGCAATAAAGAAGGAAGCTTTAGATCATGTCGAATGGCCCGAATTCAAGACTATGTTCTTTAAAGAGTTTAGGTCGGAAGCTGAAGTGACCAAGTTGAGAAGTGAATTTCTCAACGACTGCCAAGGCAACATGAGTTTGAACGAATTCCGAGCCCAATTCTTGGACAAGGCTCAATTTTGTCCAGAATTTCTCGAGAATGATCAATTGCTCAAAGAACAATTTTACTTGAAGCTGAAAAAGAGTCTACGAGAGAAGATTAGCCTACGCCAAATGGAGTCTTTTTCCATGTTGGCGGATGTGGCTAGGGATCATGAGATTGAACAATCTAGGGTAGACGAAAGTGATTTAAAAAGGAAGCATGAAGATGTGAATTCTCCCAACAAACGGTTTAGACAAGAGGGCAGTTCCGGCAACCACTCTATTAAAAAGAATGTTCCTTTTTGCCGACAATGCAAGAGGAGCCATTCGGGAATGTGTAAAGCGGCGGAGAAGGGTTGCTATACTTGTGGGAAACCAGGACACACAAGCCGGGAGTGCAAATCAAAGCCTCAGAAACCTATCATATGTTTTAAATGCTTTGAGGAAGGTCATATGAGGAGTTCATGCCCTAAGTTGACGGAAGGGGAAAGACATGAAGAAAGAAGAAGGGAGGCGGAAAGGAAGAATGCCCAAACTCATGGGAATCAACGAGGAAGATCCTTCCAACTAACTGTGGAGCAGGCAAGGAACACCGATGATGTTATTACAGGTACATTTCTTGTATATAATGTGCCTATGCGAATTCTCTTTGATTCGGGGGCGAATAGATCATTTGTTGCAATTAGAGTAATTCACGTTATTCCCGTGTCCAAATCATGTCTAGAAAATACCTTGCAAGTTGAAGTTGGTAATGGTAGGATGGAATTAGTGAAAGAGGTGTATAGAGGGTGTGAGATCAAAATTTCTTCGGAACTCTTTCAAGCCAATTTAATTCCTTTTCCGATGGGAGAGTTTGATATAATCTTGGGTATGGATTGGTTGAGCTCATGTAACGCTAAGATCGCGTGTGATGAAAAGGCAATATATTTAAAGACCTCCAAAGGTGAAGATTTGGTAGTTTATGGTGATAGGAAGGAGCGTTCTATATCCATTTGTACCTTTGCTCGTGCCAAACGCTATATGTCTCATGGATATCATGCTTACCTTGCCCACATTGTTAATGTTGAAAAGAAACCTTTATCTATTGAAGACATTCCAATCGTTAGTGAATTTGCCGATGTTTTTCCAGAAGACTTGCTGGGTATTCCCCCCGAACGGCAAGTTGAGTTTTCAATTGATCTTATTCCGGGGGCTAACCCCATTGCTAAAGCTCCTTACCGTTTGGCTCCAACGGAAATGCAAGAGATGATGAAGCAATTACAAGAATTACTTGATAAAGGTTTTATTCGACCTAGTAACTCTCCTTGGGGCGCACCGGTAGTTTTCGTTAAGAAGAAGGATGGAAGCATGCGTATGTGTATCGACTATCGTGAACTCAACAAAGTCACCGTAAAGAACAAGTATCCTTTGCCTAGAATCGACGACTTATTCGATCAACTTCAAGGAGCATCATATTTCTCTAAAATAGATCTTCGTTCGGGTTACCATCAACTCAAAGTACGTGATGAAGATATTCCTAAAACCGCTTTCCGTACTCGTTATGGTCATTTTGAGTTTGTTGTCATGCCTTTTGGTCTCACGAATGCTCCCGCGGCTTTCATGGATCTCATGAACCGTGTTTGTCGCCCTATGCTTGATAAGTCCGTGATCGTTTTCATTGATGATATTCTTATTTATTCCAAAAGTTCAACCGATCACGAAGTTCATTTAAGGGAGGTGATGGAAACTCTACGTAAGGAGAAACTCTATGCCAAATTCTCCAAATGTGAGTTTTGGTTAAGAGAAGTGCAATTTCTTGGTCACGTTGTTAATAGTGAAGGAATTATGGTGGATCCGGCTAAGATTAATGCAGTGATGAAGTGGGAGCAACCTAAGAATCCGTCGGAGATTAGGAGTTTCCTTGGTCTAGCGGGCTATTACCGTCGTTTCATTCAAGACTTCTCTAAAATAGCTTCCCCATTGACCAAGTTAACTCGCAAAAATATCAAGTTTGAATGGAAAAGCGATCAAGAAATGGCTTTTCAACAACTTCGAGAAAGGCTAAGTCAAGCACCGGTTCTTGCTTTACCGGATGGGCTTGAAGATATGGTGGTGTATTGTGATGCATCATCTAATGGCCTAGGTTGTGTTCTTATGCAACGAGGTAAAGTCATTGCCTACGCTTCAAGGCAATTGAAAGAGCATGAAAAACGGTATCCTACTCATGATTTGGAGTTAGCGGCGGTGGTTTTTGCTTTAAAAATTTGGCGCCATTACCTTTATGGAGTCAAGTTTATCATTTATTCCGATCATAAAAGCCTCAAGTACTTCTTTGAGCAAAGAGATCTCAACAATCGCCAACGAAGATGGCTAGATCTTTTGAAAGATTATGATTGCGAGATTTTGTATCATCCCGGGAAGGCTAATGTGGTAGCGGACGCCTTGAGTCGGAAGAGTTCTCATCATGCCTTAGTCGTTTCTCCCCTTTGGGTTTTGATCACTAATGACTTCTTTGATCAAATTAGAGAAGCTCAAGAAAACGCTTTGCAACGAGATCCTAAGAAAGAAAGGATTCAAGGTCAAATCCAATATTTTACCAAGGATTCTCGTGGCCTTACCGTACGATTTGGGAGAATTTGGATTCCTTTCTCTTGTGAGTTGAAACAAGTTCTACTTGATGAAGCTCACAAATCCAAATATTCTATTCACCCCGGTGCTACAAAGATGTATCATGACTTGAAAGTAGAATATTGGTGGCCCGGAATGAAGCGGGATGTGGTGAAATATGTCGAAAAGTGTTTGACTTGTGCACAAGTAAAAGTGGAGCATCAAAAGCCTTATGGTATGTTGCAACCGTTGGAAATCCCCAAATGGAAGTGGGAAGAGATCACCATGGATTTCATCACAAAATTGCCCAAGACCCCTAGAAATCAATTTGATACAATATGGGTAATAGTTGATAGATTAACCAAGAGTGCCTTGTTTCTTCCTATTCGTGAGGCATCATCATCTGAAGTGTTGGCAAAGATCTACGTAAAAGAGGTTGTAGCTAGACATGGAGTTCCCATCTCCATTGTTTCGGATAGGGACACTCGATTCACTTCTCACTTTTGGCGGAAATTTCATGAAGATATGGGTACCAAGCTCAAGCTTAGCACCGCCTATCACCCACAAACGGATGGTCAAAGTGAGAGAACCATTCAAACGCTTGAGGACATGCTTCGGGCATGTATAATCGATTTTGGAGGCACTTGGGATCTTCACTTGCCTTTGGTAGAATTCTCCTACAACAATAGCTACCATTCTAGTATTCAAATGCCGCCGTATGAAATGTTGTATGGACGGAAGTGTCGATCTCCAATTTGTTGGGGAGAAGTAGGTCAAAGAGAAATAGGTGGCACGGAAGTAGTGTTAAAAACCATCGAAAAGATAGATGTGATCAAAGAGAGATTAAAAGCGGCTCAAGATCGGCAAAAGTCTTATGCGGATAAAAGGAGAAGACCGATTGAGTTTCATGTGGGCGATCGTGTTTTGTTGAAAGTCTCCCCATGGAAAGGTGTTCTACGGTTTAGAAAGCGTGGAAAGCTAAGTCCTCGTTTCATTGGTCCGTTTAAAATTTTGGCCAAGGTTGGCAAGGTTGCTTACCGTTTGGAGTTACCGGATGAACTTTCGGGAATTCATCCAACTTTTCATGTGTCTCATCTTAGAAAATGCCTTGCCGATGAGTCTTCTTATGTACCATTGAACGAAATTGAGGTTGACAACAAGTTGAATTATATTGAAGAGCCGATTGCCATAGTAGAAAAAGAGCTTAGAAGAGTGCAAAATAAGACGGTGAGGACTTATAAGATTTTGTGGAAGCATGGTAAGATGTCCGACTGTACGTGGGAGTCCGAGCATGATGTTCTAGTTTACTATCCGTCTTTGCATATGGCTTGGATCACGAGGTCGTGATCCGTTCCAAGTGGGGGAGAGTTGTAACACCCCAAAGTTTTAAGGTAAAAGAAATTAACCCCTTTTTATAGTTTTGACATTAAATTAATTTCCTAGTATTTTATTTTTGGTTATGGGGTTAATTTAGTTAGAACTTTAGCGGATAGTGGGTATTTTATAAGCAAAATTAGAAGAGGGCGTGGCAAGCCCATGGAGTGCCAGCCATCTTTTCTTTGTGACTCACTCTTCCATTCTCTACTTCTCCATTATTCCTTCATGCATCTCATTCTTGTTCTTTCAAAATCAAAGTTTAATTCTCTCCAATTCAAGGATAATAACATCAATAATAAATCATCACCATCAATCTTTATCAAGCAAAATTGAAAGTTAGGGTTTGAGGTGTGAGGTGTGAGTGGTGGTGGCCGATTTTCATAGAGAAAAGAAGGGAAGAAGTTCCAAAATTAAAGTCTTGAATTAGCTTATTATTATTGAGGTATTGATTTCCCCTAACTTAGCTTTTATCTTTCAAGTGGAATTAGGGTTCATGGAGTGAACCAATTTGGGGGTTGTGATAGAAATTGAAATATGTTAATTCCCCCCAATTCCTTAGATAACCTAGTTTGTCATTGAGTTATTTGTTGAGTTTGATTATGAAATTGATAAGCTAATGTGATAATTTTGGTTTATGAGAAAAGTTGAGTTTTACTAGTTTCTTTGAAATGATGATTATGGTAGAATTGAGCTACCTAGTAATATTGTTGAAAGTAAAAGAGACTCAATGACAAATGGGTTGGGTTTTGGGTTTAGAAAGGTTAGTGAATGAGAATGGCTAGGTTGAGCTAGTCATGATTGTGAATATAAGCTCATGCACTTTTATGTCATGATTATAGGTTGAAGCTTGTTGCGTTTTATCGTTTTAGCTTTGTTGTTCTTGTTGCGGAGGAGGTGAGTATATTTGCATACCTTTATGTTTACGTTGGGTCAATTGACCACATCATGTTGAAGTTGTTTATCCATGTGTGGAAAGACCACCATGTTGAAGTTGTTTATCCATGTGTGGTAATTGATTCGGCGTCAGGCCCATTTGGGGCATAGTATTGTTGAGGCCTAAGAACCTCCGGGGCCTAAGAATCCCGATAGTTGTTTTGAGAAGAGGCCTAAGAACCTCCGGGGCCTAAGAATCCCGATAGTCTCATTGGTTAGCTTATATGGATCCATATATGTTGTTTAGTGTGCAAGGTGAGCATGTAAATGTGGCATGACGGTGTCATAGGTTACATGTAAAAGTCCTTGTACTTTGCCCTCCTTCGTATTCGTAAATGTATGCAAGTATATTCACTAAGCCTTTGCTTATATTTTAGTTGTTTACCTTTTTATAGGAAGTTCCGGAAGAAGGAACTAGTGATTTATTGAAGTTGATGTGTTAGACGAAAAGATTTTGAAGGCCTTGAAGGTATTTAGGTCATTCTTGGAAGAATGGCAATCTTTTGGATCAGAAGCTTAGAATTCCCACCTCATATGGCTCTTGGTACAATTGGGTTTGAAAGTCGTATTTTGGTTAAAATTCTGTTTATGTCAAGTGTAAAGCTTTTGGAAAACTTGTAAAGTTGCAAATTGGGCGAAAATGGTGTCAAGGTGGGTAAATGACCCATTGATGGTGTGTATGAGATTTGAACAAGAAAAAGCTGTAATTATGTTTTAAAATGTGTCCTTATATCAGTAAGAATTATTAAAATGTGTTTGAAATGTTGGTCATGATACTGCAAGAGTTGGAGTTCGTTCTATGTGTCAAACATGTTTGGAGTTGCTGAATTTTTAGCAGGTCTGAGACCAGTGGGATCCCACTGCGGCGCAGTGGGAGGGTCTCAACCCCACTGCGGCGCAGTGGGAGACTTTTGTCTCGTAGGTCAGAAAGATTCCACTGCGGCGCAGTGGGAGGGTGTCATACCCACTGCGGCGCAGTGGGTACATGCTGTAAAAAAAAAATAAAAATAAAAAAAATTTACACTTTTGGTTTAATCGAGTCTAGTCCTTTCAATTTAGTCCCTCAAGTTTCAAGAATGACAAATTAGCCCCTCAAGTTTCAAGAATGACAATTTGGTCCCTCAAGTTTCAAGAATGACAAATTAGTCCCTCAAGTTTCAAGAATGACAAATTACCCCTCAAGTTTCAAGAATGACAATTTAGCCCCTCAAGTTTCAAGAATAACAATTTAGTCCCTCAAGTTTCAAGAATGACAATTTAGTCCCTCAAGTTTCAAGAATGACAATTTGGCCCTCAAGTTTCAAGAATGACAAATTAGTCCCTCAAGTTTCAAGAATGACAAATTAGCCCTCAAGTTTCAAGAATGACAATTTAGTTCCTCAAGTTTCAAGAATGACAATTTAGTCCTCAAGTTTCAAGAATGACAATTTAGTCCTCAAGTTTCAAGAATGACAATTTAGCCCTCAAGTTTCAAAAATGACAATTTAGTCCCTCAAGTTTCAAGAATGACAAATTAGCCCTCAAGTTTCAAGAATGACAATTTAGTCCCTCAAGTTTCAAGAATGACAATTTAGTCCCTCAAGTTTCAAGAATGACAATTTAGCCCCTCAAGTTTCAAGAATGACAATTTAGCCCCTCAAGTTTCAAGAATGACAATTTGGTCCTTTTAAACTTTTGCAACATAAATGAGTTTTCATTTAGAAAATACTTGAAATAATACTTAAAGATAAATTCAAAGACTTATAAAAACACAGGAAGTAAATTACGTTGACAAGCGTATTAAAAAGATAACCTTATAGTTGTATGTCTATATTTGGAATTTAGCACGAATATAAATCAATTAACATTGAAATTAGGGAATACGTAACGTGGCCAGTTGACTCACTCGTCATCGTTGACTACATCAATCTCTTCTACTTTGCTGTTGAACTATCAAGAATAAGGTGAGTTTCGTAAACCCTCCCTACTCAATTAAGATTCGGGCTGAAAAGTGTACATGTTTGTTTAACTGTTGATTGTTGATTTGATTGATTGTATGATTGAATTGTTGATGTGGACATGTTAGCGCATTGTTTACGATGTAAGTCGCACCGTTAGCGCATTACTTATTATATAAGTCGCACCGTTAGCGCATTGTTAATTATTAACTATGTAAGCCGCATCGTTGTTGATCGTTATTGGAATCGTTGTTGTTGAACGTTATATGGAATCGTTGTTGTTGAACGTTATTGATTGTTATGGAACGTTGTTGAACGTTATTGATTGTTATGGAACGTTGTTGAACGTTATATGGAATCGTTGTTGTTGAACGTTATTGATTGTTATGGAACGTTGTTGAACGTTGACTTGTATTGAATTGTGATAATGTGAAACCTTATAGGTTTTCCTTGGATGTGATTAGTTCTCCTAATCCACACTTATTGTTAACGGTTGTTATCCGATACGGTTATTCCTTGTTACTTGTCCCTACGAACTCACCAACTTTATGTTGACGCTCTTTAGTACACTTTTCAGGTAATCAAGTTAATCAGAGACAAAATGGATGATTGCATGCTAAATTGCTAGGATTAGACTAGTTTTGGACTTTCTGGATCCATGATCCTTACTTCCCTTTTTTGGGTTACTTTTAGGATCAACTACTATTGATTGAATTGCCTTTTATTATTGATTGAACATGTATTTCGATAAATGTTGATGATTGTATACGTTTGTAAAAGTTTAAGGATTGTTTCAATCCTATGTTTTCATATAGTTTGATTCTACATAATTTCCATGTCGTGTTGTGCTTTTCTAAGTGATACCCCATGATTCCGCCATGTTGGGGTGTTACAAGAAGAACCACCATCTTTGACTATAAGTCTGTTAATGACAGAATAAGGTTAATAGCAGTAGTGAAACAATATTAACATATTAAATAACAACAAAGTAACTATGTATGTACCTCCTTCTCATGTTATTGACAACATCAATGTCCAAGTTAAGGAAAACTCTGGTTCCATACATGTCATTCTGAACGGTGGTTTCTCCTATAAATATCAGCAATTATGGTTAAATTATGGAAACTTATATATGGTATACAAATATATACTTAAACTTAGACAAGATGGCTTATTGTTAAATCTTTTAACCATGGCATGCTGGAGGACACACATCACCATCTCAGTTGATTTGTTTGTGGATATGAATTTGTTGATTTGATTGATTGTATGATTGAATTGTTGATGTGGACATGTTAGCGCATTGTTTACGATGTAAGTCGCACCGTTAGCGCATTACTTATTATATAAGTCGCACCGTTAGCGCATTGTTAATTATTAACTATGTAAGCCGCACTGTTGTTGAACGTTATTGATTGTTATGGAACGTTGTTGAACGTTATATGGAATCGTTGTTGTTGAACGTTGACTTGTATTGAATTGTGATAATGTGAAACCTTATAGGTTTTCCTTGGATGTGATTAGTTCTCCTAATCCACACTTATTGTTAACGGTTGTTATCCGATACGGTTATTCCTTGTTACTTGTCCCTACGAACTCACCAACTTTATGTTGACGCTCTTTAGTACACTTTTCAGGTAATCAAGTTAATCAGAGACAAAATGGATGATTGCATGCTAAATTGCTAGGATTAGACTAGTTTTGGACTTTCTGGATCCATGATCCTTACTTCCCTTTTTTGGGTTACTTTTAGGATCAACTACTATTGATTGAATTGCCTTTTATTATTGATTGAACATGTATTTCGATAAATGTTGATGATTGTATACGTTTGTAAAAGTTTAAGGATTGTTTCAATCCTATGTTTTCATATAGTTTGATTCTACATAATTTCCATGTCGTGTTGTGCTTTTCTAAGTGATACCCCATGATTCCGCCATGTTGGGGTGTTACAAGAAGAACCACCATCTTTGACTATAAGTCTGTTAATGACAGAATAAGGTTAATAGCAGTAGTGAAACAATATTAACATATTAAATAACAACAAAGTAACTATGTATGTACCTCCTTCTCATGTTATTGACAACATCAATGTCCAAGTTAAGGAAAACTCTGGTTCCATACATGTCATTCTGAACGGTGGTTTCTCCTATAAATATCAGCAATTATGGTTAAATTATGGAAACTTATATATGGTATACAAATATATACTTAAACTTAGACAAGATGGCTTATTGTTAAATCTTTTAACCATGGCATGCTGGAGGACACACATCACCATCTCAGTTGATTTGTTTGTGGATATGAATTTGTTGATTTGGTCAGCATATGTTCCCCAAACAGTGCATTTTAGAATTGTCCCTCTATATACACAAACATGTTTTATCCACAATGATAACCTTTTAGTAGTTATTGTAATCAAGAGATTAAGTGCTTTACCTAAATCAGTAATGGTACATTTGCCATCTAATAATACAATAAAAAAGGAAAAAGATTTGTTAATTACTCAATGTCCTGAAGCTCAAAGTTGACCCTCCTGCTTTCTTTGTCTGAAGACTTGAAGATATCAAGGTCACCACACCAAGCTATTTTACCAAGGATATCTGCAAGAAATATAGGATATAAACATACATCAGTGGTTCATCTATGTGAAGTGAAAGAGAAAACCTAAATTACTTACCAACAGTAGGCCTTTGGCGTACCCTGTTCTGAAGGATGTCAAGAAAAGAAACCAAATCGAACCCATACAAATCGCCACTAAAGGAAGTAACAGGCTGGACAGATGTACACTTGAAAAAGTTTATCTTGTGATTGAGAGGAACCACCTTATACTTGTCTTTTTGCTCGCCAACTCCAAACTTTCTTATTACAATGATCGCATCCTCCTTCAGATACTGCTGGAAGTCAGGCATCAAGCTCCTTTTCACAGTTGCCTGAATTTTCTTTCCCTGAAAATAACAAATAGTAACAATTTAGCCAACAAAATAAGCAATATACAAAGCAGGAAATCAATCAATAAACATTACCCTCTCATCGATAAGGATCATGTCGTACTTAAAGGTTTGCTCCCACATTCTAATGACTCTAGCCTTCATATGCCAAAAGTCATTCCTGACACTCAAATCTTCAACAAAACTGAGATTATGGCCTTCCATATTATAATCAGTTAATGAAAACAGAATAATAAGCAAAAAAAAAATGTATGGGAGGATATGTGATGTATGCGGCTTTAAATACATACCCATATATTAACTTGTCCTCCAAGGTAAGATTCAAATTTGAATTTGAATTTAGGAAAAAAGTTGCAGACTTTTGACATTTTGACATGTTGTTGATGGAACAGTACACCAACAGACTGTACGTGCCTTAATCTCGAAAAAATGGTTCCAGCTAATACAAATATCGGCAACTTTATACCTTATTAACAACACAAATTCGAATCCTACCTGCAAAATAGTACATTAACATTAATTAAATCTATTTTTAGTCAAACATTGTAACCCAAAAAGATGGAAATCGTTTCCTTTTTGCATGGGGAACATATAAAACCTGCAAATATTGACTAAATATATGTATACAAAGTTGTTTAACCATGAACTAGATATAGTTGTAACCAAACTATCTCGTTAACCTTCTTCCTAACTAATTGATGAGGTCATCCGCTAAGCACTTTTTCCTAGTTGGACAAGCTACATGATCGACACATAACCCTTTCTTAGGTCATCGGCTAATCTTCTTTAGTAGAATTAGAGATACTTCTCAAGTTCACAACAATTTCTTAATGTCTTAACTACCAATATCTGCAATAATTGGAAGAACTTTAATATTATTATTATTGGGATATATATTCTATACTAGTACTCAGGCCCGTCAAATGGACGGGTAGTCTCAAAATATATTAATCAAAGCTAAAATATTGGAATTTAGTTATATTAAATAGATACTGGAAAAAATTAAAATACCTAAAAATAAAACATAAAACGATTCAAATAAGGCAAAAAGCTCCATATAAATATTGATTTCAGTTTACCCTTTTTTTTCAACTTTAGTTAAATAAAAATTTTGCAGTTTGTTATATCTAAACTTACTACAAACACAAACAACAATTTTAGACTAAACGATTTAGAGTTAAGCTCAACAAAAAGAGAAACAAAAAGTTCAACAAAAAGAGAAACAAAAAGTGTATAGTATATAATTTGAAATATACATACCAATTCATCAACAAAGATCATCTTGAACGTTTTGATTTTCTTCTTGTTTTTCCACTCTGAAACAGTCCATACATGCACAACACAAAGTCGTAGAAGATGGTTAACATGTTTGCCAGACGGTCTTTGACAATAGTACTACCATCCTCCCTGCTGGTTGTATGGGTGGGTCGAGCATTTGACAAACTCACACCATCCATTTCAAATGCAATCTAAATTTCCAAAATATATCAATATGGGGATATTGGCTGTCTTTTACACAAACTCGAACAACATTTTAACTGGTGTAAATTATGTCAATAATATAACAATTTAAATTTCCATACTTCACTTATTCCTTAATATCCCAAGTATTTAAATTATTTTTTTTATTGGGTAAAAAAAATCAATGCAACATAGAACAATCATTCATCGTCATTAAGTATCAAATTAATAGTTGCAAAGGTATAAAAGACTTTAAAAAAGAAGAACAGAATAATTACTTACATTAATTAAAAATAAAAAATAGTATACCTCTCAAAAGTGTTAGAAACCCTAATAGTCTAAAACAGGATATTGGATATTTGGCGGGGAAGTGAAAATCGTGAGATAACTGAGATAGGGTTAGAATGTAAGTGGGAGAAAGAGATGTATTACTCGTATTAATTATTATTAATATTAAATATCAATTATAATAATTAAAAAAATAAATAAAGTCTCGAAAAAATTAGGAGGGAGGATTAGACTCAAAGAGGGGGATTAGGGGTGCCAAGTGTACCCCCAACCTCCTCTTTTAGTTATATTATAGATAGATAGATAGATATTGCATTCACAAACCCAACCCGAACCATTTTGCTCATTTGTTACGTCTGTATGCTAATGACTAATTACATGTCCTAATGATCTTAAAGTGAAAGTAATGCTGTTTCCATATTTGCGAAGTGGTTGTCAACCATGTGTGTAGTTAGATTCAATATTACAAATGCTCTTATATCCGACACTCAATACATGTGCCCTTTGATCTAATATCCACCACTAAGATCAATACACTTATACACGTACGTCAAAAATATTGATTACACGTTTTGTGTGATTCCTCTTCATATAATCATAAGTTTATTTTACACACATGAATAACTTGTGCCTACCTTAAAAAAACAAAACAAAGCAAAAAGAAAAACGCTTGTGCCTACCATCAATTTACAATACCATGGAGACCATCTTTATTCAACGGAGCCTTGACAACCCACATACGATACTTACAAAAGCAAAAACACGGAAAGCCATTGTATAAACACTGTTTTGTGCATTGAATAGAAATTAGATTATTTATTTATTTATTTACTAGTTCTAATACCCGTACGATGTACGGTAACTATATAGCTTGTATCATAAAGAAACTCGAATATGTCTCATACATGATTCGTGAGTATGAAATAAATTGTGGTTAAAGTAAACCGATGATCGAAGCTAAGTTATAATAAACAGTAATGATAAATATATTATATGTTTAGTTAGAGTTTTGGATTTACCTTAAATTTTTAGAATCACATCAAAATCGGAACTTGTAAGCATATGACGGCAAATAGCCTTTTGATTTCGGATCGTAAACTCAAATTTTTGAAGTCTTCATGTTAATAACTTATTATAAGTAATATAAGTAATAAGAGTTAAAGAATTGAGAAAGAAAAAAAGACAATTTATTAATGAGAAAACGATTAATCAAATAAAGTTATAATGTCTTTTGTATTAATAAGCCAATAGTTAGAGTTTAATTCTAAGTCTAATAAGGAAATTGAATCTATATACAATTAAAAAAGCTAATTTAATAAAATAAATAAATTAGAAGGACATGTGTCGATCAAGGATTACGCCACGTGTTGTTTCAAGAATATCTCAATCATGTTTTAGTTTATTGGTAGATACCAATAGAGGGAAAAATATACGAGCCAATCAATTAATCTGTACAACACATCGTTTATCCACGTTCATCATCATCAAAGAATTTTAATTTACCCAACATTTAGTTTTATGCAAATCCATTTATTTTGAATTTTTCTTTAACCGTTTTATTTTTTATATTGAACTTTTCACATCATAGTATCCTAAAATATATTTTTCAAACAATTCAACTTCGTGTTCCATTAGTTACTACCACGTGAATACATATGATAAACAAAATTATGACAGATAATTTGGGGTTTTATGTTGGGTGTTCTCTCTCACGATGGACGACGTGTAACTAGAAGGGTGCCCGCGCGTTGCAGCGGCAACACTTTAAAACGTGTGAGATGTCGTAACGGTAATATAAACTGTTTAGGATATTTTCATGAGATGCGGCGATGAAACATCTAACCGTGGTTATCATTCTAGATATAAGTCGAGGATTAAATGCAAAAAATAATAAGGTGCAAAAACTAATCATTCTAAATATATTTGTTAAGGTTATTTAGGGGTAGTTTTGGGATATTGAAAAAAGTGCTAAATTCCTAAAATAGGACGGGTTAGTGAACCGTAAGTGATTCTAATTTCTCACTTAAAAAACATAAATATATTTAATTTAAGAGGCAATCTAACAAAATTGCCAAATCCCTTAGATACTCACCATCTCCTGAAATACCCAATTTCGGTAGTTGACTAAAGATTTCTAGTGGTTTATGTTATGGAGGTCGGATAACAATGTTACCTAGCAATTATAAATGCACGTAATATATTATCTGTTATTTATAGCTTAATAATTTATTCTTAGATAAGTTACTTATTAACATTATTACATAATTCATTTAAATTTTTTTCATTCAGAATGGTACATATAATAGATTATCTAATTTTTTCCACTTTAAATTACCTACGATAATAACCAAAAAAAGTCATCACGGTTCCATCAATGAAAAAAGTGTTAACCCCTTTGTTTCGCTATAATCACCTACGCACACACCAAATATGTGAGTGAATACGGTGTTGCAACCCAACTTAATGAAAAACCTCTTCGAAAAGACTCCACCCGTAAAGAGAACTTTGTTTTTAATAGAATTTGCGGTGCGAGTGGCCGTTCTCACGACGGCGCTAACCAAGATCTTCGCGTCGTGAATTTTTCTTCTGACCAACATTTTCACACTAAAGACACTTCTCGCGGCACAAGATTTACCCAGTCTGCACAAAACTTCATTTTTAAAATGCCAAAACAAGTGACAAACCATAACTCATATCCAAACAATTCCAAACAAATTATTGACTCAAACAAAGCATTTTCAAATAACCCAACATTCCAAGAACTTACATTTGATCAAATATGCACTTTAACATAAGTGGGATCATTACCTGTTTTGTCTAACAACCTAAACCATTACCTTAACACTTAGTTTACTTTGACCATGTTACAAAATTTGCATATACATCAAATTACATATGTCTACCAAGTTCCAAAATAACAAATTTGTACCAAAGAGTCATTGATAAGCGTCCATATTGTGATTATTTTCCCTACCATTAGGCCGCATTTTAATGTCTAAATGAGTTTATAAATGTGAACTTTTGGTACTTAATGAGATTCACTATTAACGCAGGTTTACAGAAGATGCGAAATAGGGTAAATGTCATCTATCAACTCAACTTATAGGCCAATAGACTTTACAAGACACAAGAAGGTGAAACGGAAATCGAACGAAGAATACCTGGAGCTGCAGGACAAACCAGCGCCGGTGGTCATCTTGACCAACGCCGCTGGTGTATTAAAGAACACTACTAGCGCCGCTGGTGGTCCCGAAACCAGAACCGACTTAAAGCCTTATAAATAGAAGAATAAACCCTCAAACCCTAAGGAGAGCAGTTTTTTAGCCACCAGACGCCACTCATCAACCCTAGGTCGAATTTAGCAGCCATCTAAGAGGATTTGGAGTTCCAAACACCTCTTGATCTTCATCTTTAACCTAGATCTTCAGTCTTTTTTACTTTAATTGTTTGAATTGATGTGATCATGTAGACTTTTATTTATCTTATTTTATTGTTGGATCTGTTGCATTGTGTTCACTGTTTATCATAGATCCATGGTTAAATAGTTCTTCATATTGTTTTTGGTTTTATATCTCGATATATTAATTTAATTTTGATGATCGGTCTATAATCATTCACTGGGATTAATATAATTGAGACGGAAAACACTAATCGGTTTATAATTAGCTGTAAAAAGTGATTCTACTCTAGGGAGTGAATCCAAAACCAAAACAATTAGGACTAGTTGAACATGATGCTTAACAATGTCAGACGCGATCTAGTGACATGGAAACGTGTACTAGGACCACCGGAGAGAATTAATACACAGTGATTGGCTTAAAATATGAGTATAATTAAAGGTAAATCATAAACACAAACTTGTACTATAATGCTTAGCAGTGAATCTAGCGAGAATCTGTCTATAGGGTAGGTGTGAGTCTAGCGACAACCCTACTTATTAGGTTTAATGAATCTAGCGAGAATCTGAACCGTGAAATAAGTTTTCCAACAGACTAGCATAAAATAGGATAATAATTGTCATATTACATGTGATCGGATATGCCAAACAAGTATTTGTTTTAAATTTACTGTTTCTCATTTCTAGTATCTAGAATAAAATGGTTTGTCACTAGACCAAGTGGTTGCGGCCTTCCTTTAATTTTATTGTTTTTAGTAGTTTAATTAGGAAATCGTGACAACCCACAACCACTAGAATTACACATATTATTAGACTAGGTTTTGCAAGCGTCCTTACGAACGATCCTTACTACACGTAACCGGATCCACTGCCCGTTAGTGTGTTTTTAGTTTGAGGTAATTACTTATACAACTTTTTATAAATTTATAACCTGTGTTATTTTTCAATAAAAAAACCTTTTTTGTTAAACAAAACGCACATCAGCCATCATGAGGTGGAATTTGCTAGGTTTCTACCCAAGAATGCCATTTTTACGCAAATGGCCAAATATACACTCAAGTTCAAGTCAACCCCTTCAATCAACAAAGCACTAATTCCCTCTTCTAGGACTACCTATGAAAAGGGTAAAAAGTAAGACGTAAGTGAATGCTTAGTGAATATACTTGCATACATTCATACACACGAAGGAGGGCAACGTACAAAGGACTATCACATGTAGCTTATGGTACCGTCATAACATATACATGCTCACTTTTGTATTTTAACGCATTACATGGATCCATATAAACAAATGATCACAATCACAAACAAATACATAAACAATATTATCTGCCCCTGCTTAGGCTATGGCCACTACTTAGGCCTATAATCAATTAGAGCCCTTACTTAGGCTTAACGCCAAATCGATTACCACACACACAGAATCAACTATCATATGACCTGACGCATGTATAAAAGTATGCAAGAATACTCACCTGCTTTGCGACACAAAGAAGAATTCAAAGTAACGCAAGAGCACAAACATAAGCTTTCAACTTATCATAACATCACAATACGCATATAAGACAATATTCACACTCTTGGCTAGGCATACTAACAATTCACAAGCATTCCTAACCCATAATCACCCCATTATGTCATTGAGTTGCTTTACTTACAAAAACCCATTTTGGTGCAATAAAATCATCGTCATCATAATTTCACTTAACTAAACTAACAAAGTCACCATTTTCCATAATTTTGGGTTTTATTGTCATCACTCAAATTCCTAATCAAGTCTATCATGAAACTCAATAACAAACAACAATATACAAGATTTTGGGGAAAATCATGCATAAACTCAATTATAGTAAAAGTCCCCAGATTAATTTTCCAAGAACCCTAATTCTTCGAAATAATCAAAACTAAGTTAGAGAAAACCTTTACCTTAAGGAATTAATAACAAAGTCAAGGATTGAAATCGCAAAATTCTTCTCCTCCTTTTCCTTCATGAAATTTTGGCCTCCACACACCCACCTCAAACCCTCACTTTCAATTGTTAGAAAGGTTGAACATTATTTTTCTTGTTAATGTTTAGAGAATTCTTTAATTTTGAAAGATTGAAGAACACACACTAAGATGGATGATGAAAAGAAGAAGAAATAGGAAATGAAGTCAAAGGAAAAGAGGGTGAGTGATGTGTGAAATCTAGTTTAAAAATTTATAACAAGATCTACCGCTAACTGACTACAACACACTTACGGGCAGTGTACCCGTACGTATGTAATATAGCTAACTGGTAAGACCAGGATCGAACACAAGGACTGAATGTTGCACTAAAGGTTGTAAAAATGTGAAACAAGTAAAAGGTTTGGTGTGACCGAATTGTCACTTTGCGTTTTCTGAAAGCTAAGTAATTAACGAGTAAAATAAGGTACTCATCCGGATTAACGAGAGCACGAGAAAATAGTTTGAGTTGTAAACAATAGTTAACAAGCCATCTATGTCGAATCCGTTCCACAAAAAGTCTAGGTTGCATATAGGTTAAGCTCAAAATTCATAAATGTCGGTAATAATAATCGTGACAAGACAAAACACAAACGGGTACCACCTACGTTTGTAAAATCGACTCAATCACCTAATCAACTCAATTTCTTGCAACAAGTGGTACCACCAACCCTATTACAATTCCTTGAACTAACTAGTTTGTTTGATTATTTAAATAACAATTTTATCTTTGGCAAAGAAACGTGGTACCACCAACCATTAAATCCACTTAACAAAGTAATTTCTATTAAATTTGTATCCTTTACTATCATACCATGACCTAGCAAGAGTTATTCATAGACAAACAACTAAAATAATACTTGTATTCAACTAGTACCACTAACGAAGAACACAAATATCACCAAGAACACAAGATTAAGTAAAAGAAATCACTTCATTAAGATCTTGACAAAATGTTAAGTAAAACCAACTTGAATTCAAAATATTATGCAACCATAACTAATTGTTTCACTTCATTTTCATAGATGTAAAGAGATTTAGCTACTCATAATGAAAAGAGTTAAAGATTCAAATAAAAATGAGAACATGATGTACCAAAATAGAGTAATAATCCAAATCGAGCTAACAATCGAGCTACAATAACTAAACAAGAGCCAAAATTAATCTTCAAGTCTTCAAATGAGTTGGAGTAGTGAAAAACCCTTAGAAAACCCTCAAAAACGACTGGCGTATATGTGTGTAAGCTCAGAAATCGCGCCGCGAGGGTCCCAGGTCGCGCCGCGATAGATGCTAAACCTGGAACGTTTGAATACAGAGAAAATTATCGCGCCTTGCAACCCAAATCTCACGCCGCGAAGGTACTTTTGTGAAGGCTCGCGCCGCGAGTTTAGCTAGATTTCGCCATTTCAGCTTCGTTCTTCATCATGGTTCATCCGTTAGTGCATATGGACCATTCCTAAGCCATTTTCTACCATTTGTGAGTGATATACCTGCTGTAGACCTGAAACCACTAGCAAACACCATAACGTACCACAAAACAAGTATATACGGCTATAAAGTGAGTATAAATCGACCAAATAGGATGTGGGAAATATGTATAAATTGAGACACATCAAACCTCCCCACACTTAAACCTTGCTTGCCCTCAAGCAAGTATGCACTTGAACCAATCTCATAAGCCAATCAAATCAAAATGTCACAAAACAAGTATATACGGCTATAAAGTGAGTATAAATCGACCAAATAGGATGTGGGAAATATGTATAAATTGAGACACATCAAACCTCCCCACACTTAAACCTTGCTTGCCCTCAAGCAAGTATGCACTTGAACCAATCTCATAAGCCAATCAAATCAAAATGTCACAAAACAATACATGGTTAAAAGAGAAATTTTCAACCAAGCGGTGTTGAATACCAAAAGCAAATGCATTTAAAAACTAATGAGCAAAGTTTTAGACGAAATCAGAAAATATTACTAATCTTGAACAAAACCATCTTTCAGTTACAATTAGAATCCTCCCTATGCTTGTGTTCACCTCTTTAACATTTCTATCATTCCAATTCACCTTAAGCTCGTTCCTACTAAACATACAATCTACTAGCAAGCATCAACATTATTATTGGCAACATAAGCAATATTCCACAATGATTATTGGTATATTTGTCCACTTAAACACTCACACCATTGGGTTTCCATTAGGTTTTCATTACGGTATACTTATGAGTCCCTTGACAAAACATACTCCTACGGTCTAGAATTGCAACTCTATCCACACATCGGGTGATCATACGAAAGTGTACTTTAAGCGTCCGGCCAGCGGTTCGCTACAGATACGTGAGTATCGTTAAGAGACATACGCCAGAACTCAAGGTTGGGTTGCATATCCAGAGACCATGCTCTAAACACAAACACATGCGAGAATATAAAGTTTTATAATTTAACACCCGTGATTTTCGATGAGACCCGTGTAGCGAACTTTTTGACAACCCATCCCAAGTTGGAAGCTTTAGGTGAGCTAGGTAAAACGAAGTTACCCCAAGGACTTACTTGTTCGAATCTCAAAGACACATTAGCATTAGACTATTAGAAAAAGTTTAAGCGCATTCCCGCATGTGCTACCCATTTGATGCCGAAGCACCCCAGACACCCCGATATAAAGACCAAACATAATTACTAGAGCTACAACCTATAACATAGGAATTAAGGACCGGACATCCGGTGTGCAAACCATATGTTAAGTCAAATTACCACAAGCATATTAAATACATTTCAAGCTTTTCATGCACACAAGTTGCAAAATCAAATGGAAAACCTCAAGCGGTGCCTACCAATACATCATCTAGTGAAGCTATTATTCACATTTGGTTCATCATTAAGGTACAATTTGCAAGCAACCTAGATTATTTGAAGTTCGGAACAAGCCTATGACCCCTTGGAACGATGAAATGCCACAAGCACTAGGAAAGGAAAGCTAAAGGTAACTAATCTCAAGTTCTATCCTACATTAACAAAATTCAAGTTCACCTCATTTCTCGTCTTTGCACAAAACCTATTGCCTCAAAAATTTAAAAATTTAACCAAAATGCTGGTAAAGGAAGGAAACTTCAAAAAAATTTTCATTTTTCCAATTTACCATCCCCCTCCCCACACTTAAGTTGTACATTGTCCTCAATGGACGAATAACTAAGGCGACTAATGGGAAAAAGGGGAAAATGCAAAATGTAGAAAGGAAAAAATGAAAAACCTCCGGGTGAAATCATGATTTTTCCATAGCAAAGTTGAATGCCAAAATTAAGTGGGCGCTGAACTGACTGCCAGCATACCCGCTTGTTTGTTCCATAAATTCCAAAAGCAATCTCGAAATAATCAACTTGCCAACTTGAAACAATCACCTGATAAACACCAATAACAAAAATACCAAACATCCAACTACATAGTTCGTAATAAAAGAAAATACAAGAAACAACTAAACAAATGTCTCATCGCCATAATGGCGGAATTACAACCAAATTGAAAGAAAATAAAGTGCAATGTCTCATAAGTTCCAGAAAGTAGAAAGAAGAGAGAGTAAATCAATTCTCATCCATAGGATGAGAAGATGGAACACCATCACCAGCATCTGGATCGGCTGGCTCACCAAAGATACCCCTGTAAAAATCATAAGCAGGCCCAGAGTAACGCTCCCCACGCGTATGTCGGTACGTCCCAAACTGGGGCATCTCCTGAGCGCCTCCGGTGCTACTACTAGCGCCTGCTGTGCTCGAACTAGGTCCTGCCCAACCGGGCTGCTGTTGCTGATGCTGCTGATCTGGATGTGGGCAGAAGAACCCAAAAGTGGTGCTGGCAAGAAGAAAGATGGGAGGAGGATTAAATGAGTGTGTAGGTGGCGGTGGTGGTGGAGACTGCGGCTGGATCCAATTGTTGATGTACGGGGACCAATACTCTTTTTGGTACCCCAAGCGGGTAACCTGGCTGCCAATGGTCCGCTGACCATCGATGATCATGTCCTGCGTGTCTCGGATCTCCCTCTGCTCTGCCAGGATTTGATCAAGCGTGGATCCCCAACCTGCAAAATCATAAGATGGATAAGGGTTAGGAGGTGGCTACTGCACCTGGGTGGCGAGTCTACCCTCTGTCTCTGGGCTGCCGGCTCCTCTTCATCCTCTGAATCAGACCTTAAAGTACACGCCTCAGTCCCCATCAACCTTGCCTTTCACAACTCGGTGGCATCAATGATACTAGTAGGCTCAACACCAGTAACTCTCCTCCCCTCAGGTGTGTTGGCCATAGCCTTTCCATGATTGAGGTCACGAAGTGACCACACAAGTACCTATTCTCCCGGTGCTTCTGCATGTGACGGGCTAGAATATAGGGAGCACAACCGTATCTAGTAGGAGTAAACTCCTGAAATTGTCTCAGCAACCACAAGTCATCACTATTCACTACACACCTTATCATTCTCATTTCCCCGATGAATGAAAGAATAAGTTATCATCTTGTGCATAATCCTCAACCTCTTGGTCCTAATGTCCGACACCTTGCTTACCCCCGTGCTGAAAGTGCTCTTCCCTGAGATGCTATGCCAATAGTCATTAAAGCTCATCCCATCATCAAAATGTGAGGTGTCCAGTATGCTCTGTTCCAAAAAAGATTGTACCAAACCGTCGTTAAACTCATTCTTCCCGAACATACCACATAAATACCCGAACTCCGGAATCGTGCAGTGGCGCTGCTTGCCACCTAGTCTAAATTGGATCACTCGATCCTCACTGATGTCCTCAATGGGTAGAAGTTCCACTCTGAGAGTTGAGTAGAATTCTTGGCACCATTCCTTTTTAACCAATTTGTTCAACTCAAAAACTCTTTTCCACATATTGATAACCGCCATCCAACCTGACTCCTCATCAACATACTCTGTCCTAAACCTAGCCTCAGAGTACTCGAAAATTAAGGAGCGCGTCAAAAATTAATTTCCAGTCCATGGTGCGAGGGGAAGTCAAGTCATAATCCTGAATCTCCACCAACCGGTTCAAGAACACTTGGCGTTCCGCCTTTAACACATCCTTGAATTGAAGCCAAGGATGTGTTGGTGGTTTGAGTTCCCTGATTTTCTTACTTGTTGGGGCAGCTGGTGGTCTCTAACCCTCTTGGACGTAGTCGAACTGATAGTTGTCTGGCCAACCCATCCTTCGTACTTTTGCCCCACCTGTTGTTTATGTAAAAACAATCAAATGATATCTCAATAAGTAAAAGGAGAGAAAATGGAAGCAATCACGAAAGGCCAAAGTAAAGAAACGACAAAAATTGGCGAACAGACCCAGATATCGCGCCGCGATAGGGTTCTTTCGCGCCGCGATACACTGTAATTTTTCAGGTTTTTTTTTTTTGGATTTTATGGGTGGGATTTTATATCTAATCAACAATGTAGTAACTAATTTGAATTGAAAAAACTTGAAGTTAACTAAATCTTAAAAACCCCCAATTTGAATTAATATGAACCCTAATTAGGATTTCTAAGATTATCACAAAATTAGTCAACTCTAATTGAATTAAACAACAATATACACAAAACTATACAATAATCTAGCATCAATTAAAAGACAATTAAAGAAATAGTTAAAACCCTAATTAAATTAAATTAAAATTAAAAAGAAAAAAATGAGAAAACTTACCCCTCTTGACATGATGATGGAATGGAGAAGAAGAGATGAAGATCTTGAGGAGAAAAAGATGAATCACAACACTAGTGTGTGTGTGTGTGTGTGTGTTTGGAGAAGAGAAAAGAAAAGAAGAGTGAGAAAGAAAGAAACTAGGTAGATAGATCGATCGGTCCCAGTAGTTTTGTTTTAATCCCCCTTTTTTTATTTAATATATTTCCGGTTTTAATTATAAAAAAAAAGAAAAAGAAACTTACCTGCGCCCACTCGCCCCGCGAGAGTGGGTCCACGCGCCGCGATGCAGTTGTTTTGGCCTCTCGCGTCGCGATTTGCTTGCCTGGCGCCGTGAGAAAAATATTTGCCCATTTTTCGTCCAAATTCTGCACTTCTCGGGCCGCGATTCGCTGCAACTTGTCAGATTTTTGGCATTTTTGACACATATTACACATACCGGTTCACCCAAAATCATTCCTCACCTGTAATTCTCAACGAAAAGCGTAAAAATAGAACAATACTACTGAATGTGAGTCCCTTAAATTACGATGGTTAACCCTGAAAGTGTAAAATACAACAAGTCTAATAATCACTAGAATGGAATAGTATTACTTAAATATAAATGCAAGTATATAAATAAAGTAATACATGACTTAAAGCAATAAACAAGTAAAGTGGAACATAATGTATTTTTCAAGGTGTATTTTATTTATGATGTTAAATAAAATACAAGGTTGTGCGGAATCAAGATAATACAAATAAGTATGTATCCTAACAACCTATGAATTACAAATGATCTATATTTGTCAAATAACTCTTTTGGATCGAGATACTTAAAGTTGTGAAGTATCCCTGTTTAAGATCGAGAGTATTTAGACAAATTCACTCTAATGCAAAATGTATGCTTAAAAGTAATTTTCTCAAGGAAATGACTTTGTATTTATAGGCAACAAAATTCACCAGTGAATTTTGTGCCGTACAAATATGGTTGCATGCATTTAATGATCCGACAAGAACATTAAATGCATTGGATAAGGTACAAGGATAAAGTCACATCAATATGACTTTATTCTTTTAACCAACCACCTTTACACACGTATAAACTTTGGGAAAAAACAAGTGGATTGTTCTTTGGAAAGTGTGTAAAGGCAAAAGTCAATTACTCGATATCAGTGTTCAGACTTGTAAGGTCTAGAACACTGACAATCCTCCAGTGTACAGATTTGGTAAGACTTCCAGTGGACTCCGCCATTTTTCAGTCTTCTTTATTCTGACTTCAGTCTTTGACTTCAGTGAGAATGTCTTCAGTAGAGTAGATCTGGACTGGGGTGAAGTCCAGTGAACTAATCTGGAGAATACTCCAGATTTCCTATACAGGTATTTGCTCACTGGTCTTCCATTATTTCTGGACAAATCTTCAGAGGGACTCCAGATTCCAAGTCTGGACTAGGTCCAGTAGAACACGTTTCTGGACAGATCTTCAGTTAGGCTCCAGTAGTCGAGTCTGGAGCGAGTCCAGTAAATCTGGACCTAACAAATTCCCCCTATTTGTTTAGAAATAATGCAAGTGTTTTCAAGCTTAAATCTATACAATTTTGTATGCTTGAAAAACACAAGTTTTGATTTTAGTCTAAAAAATCTAAGTTACTGGAAAACACTTTATAGATCATGAGTGTTTTCAGTGTCATCTTTTAAGTTCTAACTTAGACTAAATCTGATCATTTACTTTTATGAATCAAAAATTGCAACTAATATTACATACATCAACTGATAAATAGTTTACAATTTTCATCAAACAATAAATTACAACAAGTAAATGATAAGAGTCGGGCCCTTCTCTTCGATGTCTGTCCTGGAGCATCTTCAGAAGCCTTTCTCTTTGGTGATGGAGAAGATGGTATTGATTCTGGCGATTTCATGCCCATTGCAACTTCCATCTGTTGCTTTCTTCTCCATACCTTCTCAACCCTCTTCAGAAATGCTTTAACATCAGTCGCCACATTTGTCTTCCCCCTGAATGTTAAGGCAATTTCCTTCAGTTCACTCCATCCAAAAGCTTGGACTGGAGTACTCTTTCTTTCATCAGTAAAGTTACCATCCCTGGTCAACTTTACTTCAAACTTTGACATACCTTCATGATTGCCAGCAAGCTTAATCTCTGCACCAGTGATCCTTCTAGCATCAACCCTGAAATTTAACATTTCATTATACTTGTCTTTCAATTTGGCTGTCTGGATCAATGCTTCAGTTTCCTTTGAAACTCTCTTTTGTTCTACAGCTGACTAGAGTTGTTGACGATTGATTTTCAGAGAAGTGTCCAGGGGAATGAATCTACATACATCAGCATCTTTAATAGCTTTGATCTGTTTGGCAGTCAGTTTTGGTAAGCCAGTCAGTTTCCTTATGTACTCTAACTTCAGTGCAGCAGCATTTTTCCTTATCTTCCTCTGGAGCATCACCAGTTCCTCCTTCCTCTACCTGATGAGTTCTGGTACACTAACACCATAAATTATAGAATCATAGATCTGTTCTTCTTCAGCGTAAAAGGGGCGTACATGAACATCATTCAATGCATTCAGACATTGATGAACTCTGGGGTCTTCCTTCATCTTTTTGTAAACATCGATATTTATGCCTAACCTGCCAGCATTGTAAGAGTCCAGAGTCCCCATACTTGCCATCTCCCTTTGATGGGCCAACAGTTCATCTTTTTGATTTCTCTTGAAGATTTCAATCATGATGCATTCTTGTTCAAGCTTTTTAGAAGTTTCATCATCAGCAGTAGGATACTCTGATGATTCTTCAGCAGTTTGCTCTTCTTCTCCAGATACCCTTTGTTCTTTTCCTTTAACAGCCTTCAGAGTAGTTGGTATATCTGGGAAAGACTCAAACTGGGGCTCACTGGCTTCAGTACCAGCAGCTTCTTCAGTCAGCATAGTGGCTTCAGTGCCAAATGCTCTTCTTGCTAATCGTGCACTGGCATCAGTACCAGTCACTTGTTTTTCTTGCACAATGCTTTCAGTAGCAAGGGCCCTTTCAACAGCACTGGCAACAACATCCTTCTTCTTCCTTATCAAACCTTCTTGGTCACCAGACAACTTTTCCCCCTTGGAATGATCACCAGTTCTGGACTTGAGATCATTCCATAATTGTTCTAGCATATGTCTGTCCAGTGCACCAAAGGTTCTTCCAGCAACTGGAGTTGTATCAGTCACAACTTTCTTGAGTGCCTGCACTTCCTTTTTAACAATATCAACTTCTTAAGGCAAGTACTTTGGCAATTTCTCTTCCATCAACTTCTCCACTTGAGGTAGCAGCCCATCTTGAAGAGTTCGAAGAACAGTCTCAAAAATTTCTTCAGATAATTCTTTCAGCATACTGATTCTGAACTTCTTTGTACATTCATCACTAATTGTGCTAACAACAGCAGCCTGATCAAGTGTGGACATGCTCTCCAGAGAACTTATCCTGGTAACCAACTTCTGAACCTCTTCTTTCAGACCTGCCAGTGGTTCAATAAGTTCACCACTCACTGCAGTCTGAATAGAGTTCACCAGCCTTGTCTCCAATCCCTGGACTGCCACTTTGAAATTTTCAGTATTGTTGTTTGTGGCCAGTACCAGTTCATCAAGCTTCTCATAAACAAGCTTCTCATTCCCAGCAAACACATTCATCTCAGATGCAAGGTTATTTGATAATAAAGATTTAAAGTCTGAAATAACCTGCGATGAAGTCTGGAGTGATCTCTCCAGGTCCGCCACCTTATTTAAAAGGCCTTGGACCTCGGCAGAAGATGAAGTGGAGAGACCACTGGGAGGTTCAAGATTGGAAGTCAATCTGGTCATGAGAGGTACTTGTGCCCAGACCTCTTCAGTTGCAGCTTCAGATGTTACAACTGTTGAGTCCAGCGCACCTTGTTCAGATATCTCGACTGGAGTTTCAGTTGGTGGAGGTTGAGTTTGTGAAGTTTGGATTGTGAAAGGATTAAAGTAAGAAGTGGATTGTGGAATTGAAGGTGGTGGTGGTGGTGGCATGTTTGATGGGGGTGGTGGCATTTATGATTCTGGTGGAGGTGGTGGCATTCGGTAGACTTTCTTCTTCTTGTACAACATCTTCACCCAGAAAGTTCATATTAACATCAAAATTTTGATCTTCTGACATGGGAGAATCAGCCTCATCCCAAAACATTTCACCAACATTTGTTTCACCAGCCTGAGCACAACCAGTTCACCAGCCGGTTCACTTGCTTCAACATTCAAATCTATTTGAGCCTCTTGCTCACCAGATTCTTGCTCATCAGTCTGAACATCTTGTTCGACCTGCTCAACAACCTGCTCAATAATCTGAGCCACATTATCTATCTGTTCATCAGTCACCTACCCAATAATCTGTACATTCTCTTACTCAATAGCTTGTTCAACATTCTCTTCAGGTTCAAAAATTGGAGACCCATCCAAATTCATTACATCACCAGGATGTCTTTCTGGATTCACTTGAACTCCAGCTCTCATCAGACGCCTGTTTAATCTAGGTCGTCTGGCAGGTTCAACATTTTCTGGTCCTTGACCTTCAGGAGCCACCTGTCTAATGAGTTGTACAGCTTCTATGATCTGTACATCTTGGTCACCAGAGGGTCCTTCACCAACTTGACCTCTACCTGGAGCCACTTCAACTTCTTCCCTTTGAAAGGAGAGCATGGACTGAGGAATATCTACCTCATTTAGTGGAGATCTGAGGTTGGTCAGATCCCTCATATACTCACTCACAGAAAAGTGAGTAGTTTCATAATCGTACTAGTCTCCTAGAGCTCTTTTAAACATCAGTGAAAGGAAACGGATATAAGGAACAAAAGCTTTTCTTCCTTTCACCCTAAGACGCTCTACCAGATCATCAAATAGGATCTGAGCGAAATCCACTCTTAGTCCAAACCAGAGGCAGTAGGCAATCTGGAGATGAGTTTGATTTATCTGGTCTAACCCTCCAGAACTGCCTCCCAAGCATTCAACGATATGCGTGAAGAAGTATCTCCATGAGTCTGTCAGTTTGCTCATGTAGGCCGTTCCCTTCCTGGATAGCTGGCCATGCTCATCCACAATATCTGTGTGCCCCATCAGTCTGCACACTTCCCTTGTATTGATACCAGAGGGAAGTTCAATGGGCAACTCATTCTGTTCAAAATAGTTCAACTGCAGAACAGACCTGAGTAAACTAGCAGTGAAACCCAAGAGTCTGGTACCTTGCTTTAGAGAGTAAGTGATTGAGGAAGTTGTATCATCGTATTGTGCAGTGTACCAGAATTCACAAAGGTAATCGTGGTACATCCTTCCTGGATTTAATGTTAGAGCACCATATAATGGACATGAGAGAAAAAATGTGTTTAATCTCCCAATAACAGATTGGGCATCATGAACACTGGAAAGTGAAAGTCTGACCATCAAGTTATTCATGTTTATTCTTATGGCCTTAGCCTCAAGAGTGATATGGGGTGCCCTTTCAACATTTTCAGTTGGAGCATATTCAGCAGCGAGTAGATTTTTAAGCGATTTGGATTGTCTTGGTGCCATTTGAATGATGAATAGATGAAGATGAAATTGAAAATTTAGGGTTTTGATGAAGAAATGATGAAGAATAGAATGGAAATGGAGTAAATATGAGAGATGATTATGATTGGAAATTGAATGAAGAAATAAATGAAGGAATTTGAAAGATTTGGGAGTAAATATGTTCGAAGTAAATGTAATTGAAAGTGAAAGTGGGTATATATAGGAGAGAGAATGTGGAACTCAAACGGTTTAATTTGAACTTATCAAATAAAATTTTTATTGGGTTCTGAGATCCGCATTAATTACATCACATCACACATAAATGTGTGACGGTTTACAGCACACAAACAGTATCAAGTTGCACTTTTTGTTTTCCCAAGGTAAAAATACCATCATTACGTTGAAAAATTTACATGCCACGTAGGATTAAAATATCTTTAAAAAGGTTTGCTTACGTGGCATGCACAATGACCAAGTATTTAAAAAAAATATTATGACTTATTTCAGTGCATCTGGAGGTTGACTGGACACTCCAGTATTACTGGTGGATTAGTCCAGTGAAACATGTACTGATGGTACACTGGAGGGACACTCCAGTAAAGTACCAGTGAAAACCATTTTGAAAGACTGGTAACCTCAAACGTGCACGTCAACTAATACAGACAAATGAGAGGGACATATTTACAAGGAGACAAAAATCACCTCAAACACGCACTTCAACCTGTCCAATTACCAGTGAGAGGGACACATTTACAAAGCACTATTAATATTTTCTAAAGAATTTGTCCAGTGAGAAAATAAATTAATAAATTCCCCCTGAACTTAAAACATTTTAAGAACAAAAATATCTTTCAAGTCTTTCCCCCTGGAATGTTGATCCAGAAATCTTTAAATCAAAGATCCTCAGTAGTAAACAATGGCGTTCAATACCAAGGTTCCAGATTTAAGGGTTTAACATTCCCAACTCACCAACAAGATATTCAAAAGTTTTGACATCCAGAGGTTTAGTAAAAATGTTAGCGAGTTGTTTGTCAGTGGGAATAAAATGGAGTTCAATGTTGTTTTTCATAATATGATCACGAATGAAGTGATACCTGAGATCAATGTGCTTCGTTTGGAGTGCATGACTGGATTGTTCGAGATAGCAATGGTACTGGTATTATCACAAAAGATTGGGGTCTTTGAGTACTTAATACCATAATCAAGCAACTGGTTCTTCATCTAGAGTATCTGAGCACAACAACTGGCTGCAGACACGTATTCAGCTTCTGCAGTGGACAATGAAACTAAAGTTTGCTTCTTACTGGTCCAGCTGACCAGTTTGCCACCAAGGAAATGACATCCACCAGTAGTGGATTTCCTGTCTATCTTACAACCTGCATGATTTGAATCTGAATAACCCATTAGATCCATGCCTGAGCCTTTGGGATACCAAAGACCTAGACTGGGGACACCTTTTAGGTACTTCAGTATGCGCTTTACAACAAGCATATGAGATTCCTTTGGATTAGACTGATATCTGGCACATAAACATGTTGAAAACATAATATCTGGTCTACTGGCAGTTAAATACATCAGTGAACCAACCATGCCTCTGTAGACAGTGGTGTTCACTGGTTTACCATCTGGATCGGAGTCCAGTGTCAGTGGTGCAGAAATTGGAGTTGGTTTAGATGGTGAAGAGTTCATATCATATTTCTTTAAAAGATCTCTAACATATTTTTCCTGATTAATAAAAATGCCATCTTTGTTTTGTTTAATCTGGAGTCCAAGAAAATACGTTAATTCACCCATCAAACTCATTTCATATTCTGTTGACATTATTTTCGAAAATTTCTTGCACATGTTTTCATCAGTAGACCCAAAAATAATATCATCAACATAAATTTGTACCATTAACAGATTACCTTTTTCATGAAGAATAAATAAGGTATTGTCAATTGCACCTCTTTTGAAACCATTTTTCAATAAATGTTTAGCCAGAGTGTCATACCAGGCACGTGGGGCTTGTCTGAGGCCATAAAGCGCTTTGTCCAGACGATATACCCAATGTGGATGCTTTTCATCAACGAAACCTGGTGGTTGTCTGACATAAACTTCTTCTTCAAGCTTTCCATTCAAGAAAGCACTCTTTACATCCATTTGGTAGACCTTGAACTGATGATGAGCAGCGAATGCTAAGAATATTCTGATCGCTTCAAGTCTAGCCACTGAGCAAATGATTCATTAAAATCTACATCTGACTGGCAGTAGCCTTGTGCTACCAGTCTAGCCTTGTTTCTGATTACGTGGCCATCTTCATCTACCTTATTCCTGAAGACCCATCTTGTTCCAATTGGTTCTTTCTTTCCAACTGGGAAAGGAACCAGATACCAGACCTTGTTCCTTTCAAACTGGTGAAGCTCTTCTTGCATAGCAGTCACCCAGCTTGGATCTTCCATAGCCTCGTCAATATTCTTTGGTTCCATCAATGATAGAAAACAAACATATAAGCATTGATTACTGGAGGCTCTTCTGGTCTGAACTCCTCTACTGGAGTCACCTAGATCTGATCGATAGGATGAGCTTTTGTCCATCTGGAGTACTGACCAGGATTGTTACTGACAACAATATCAGTGCAAGAATTCAGTGAGTCTCCTCTGGAGTTGCTTCAGGAGGAGGATCTTGCCAGACTACTTCAGTATCTTAATCTGAGTCATTTAAATCACGATTTGCATCATGAAATTCTTCATTTGAAGGCATTTCTTGAAGTACTGGTTCAGTTTGGAATTCTTCATATGAAGACATTTCTGGCATATGCTCAACTGACACTGATACTGGGGGAGCAGTACGAACATCTGATCCAATATTAATTTCAGAGGGTAGTTTGAAAATAATAGAAGGATAGAATGGAGTACCACTGGAGCGTTTCTTTTTCTGAACAGGTTCCGGATCAGGATGACTGGAAACTTGTCTTCTGAATCTTCTTTATTGTAGTTGATAGGATCAGATTCACAAAAGACAACTGGAGTTACTGGGGGAGTGTCAAGGGCTGGCTTCTTGTTGATTGCAGCATTTGATTCATCAAATGTGACATGAATTGACTCATGGACCTTCTCCAGTCTCTTGTTGTAGACTCTGAAGGCCTTGCGAATGGCTGAATAGCCTAAGAAATACCCTTCATCAGCTTTGGCATCAAATTTGCCTAACTGACTGGAGTCGTTCAGGATGTAAACTGGACATCCAAAAACGTTAAAATAACCAATATTTGGTTTTCTATTTCTTAAGACTTCATAGGCTGTCTTTTTGTGTCGCTTCACATACACTAACCGGTTCTGGGTGTGGCAAGCATACTCCTGGCAGCTTCTATCAGCGTTCGATTCTTCCTTTCCACAACTCCATTCTGTTCTGGAGAGCGGGATGATGAGAAATTCTGGGAGATGCCAGTGTCAGTACAGAATGACTCCAGAGTTGCATTCTGGAATTCTGTTCCATTGTCACTTCTTAACTGACACACCTTTCGACTGTACTTGAGCTCAATTTGCTTGATAAGACTGATGATTTCAGCAGCAGCTTCACTTTTAGACCTGAGAAAGATAACCCAACAATATCTTGAGAATTCATCTACGATCACCAGGGTGTATCTTTTACCAGCACGAGTCTGAACATTCACTGGACCAAAGAGGTCCATATGAAGCATACGAAGAGGTTCAGATATGCTGAAATTCTGTCTGGTCTTGAAACTGGTACGTTTCTGCTTACCCATCTCACATCCTGGACATGGCCTTTCCTTTTTGAAGGAAAACTGAAGGTATCCCATCTGCAAGTTGTTTTCTGGACAACTTATTAATATTCTTGAAATTTAAATGGGATAACCTTTTGTGCCATAACCAGTTTGTGTCTTCATCAGCTTGAGTACAGAAACACTGCTCTGAAGGAGAGCTTTCCATATCCATCACGTACACATTCCCTTTTCTGGGAGCAATAAACACTACCTTCCAGTCCTTGTTGAATACGATACCCTGAGCAATATTGAATAAAACTTGATAGCCATCATCACACAGTTGGCTTACACTGATCAGGTTATATTTCAAACCATTCACAAATGCAACACGTCTGAACTTGACTTGTCCATTGTTCAGAACACCGTATCCCTCAGTCCTTCCACAACCATCATTTCCAAAAGTAATGGAGGGTCCATCAGAAATGGTGAACTCCTCCAGCAGGGTCTTACATCCGGTCATCGTCCTGCCAGCAGCACTGTCAAGATACCAGATATATTTCTTTCGATCGCCCTGCATATCCACCAGATATTATCAGTTAGATTTGGGAACCCATCGACTGATGGGTTCACTGGACCCTCCCTTATAGGTCCCTGGGGCAATCTGGTTTAGTTCACTTTCTTCAACAGTGGTCTTAGTTGAAAAGACCACTGGGGTTGATAGTTTTGAAACCTTTTTCTTTTTCTCAACTAGAGAAATAGATTTAACTTTCTTTGCAAAAGGTTTTGTATTTTGTCTAGGGCCAGATGAAGTACCCTCAATAAAGTTTAATCTTGCATTAAAACTTTGAAATTCACGAGTCAGTGTTTGAATCTGGCTCTCTAACCTGGACAAAACATTTTCATCAGATGATACCTTAGCCTTTCCAGTTCTAGGCTTAGGTGGGGGATTGGTCTGAGGCAAAGGTTTCGTCTGATTGACCTTTTGTACTGGAACAGTCATCTGGAATGCTCCAGTCTTAACCTCAGGGGATTGAACTGGGAAAATATTGGCCTTGGGAGTTACAGGCTCATCATAAACAGTGGTGGGCCTGAACCCCTCTGGTAATCGATCGATTACTGGTATTAATGATGCTACATGAGTATTTCCATCTAAATATGCACGTTTTTGAGCAGGAAATTGATTTACTCCAGCATCATATGGCTTTCTGGTTTCCAGCCATGATTTAATCACCAGTTTTTCTTTCTCTAAAATGACTTCAAGATCTTGTTTTTCTTTAATCAATTGTTCAGTTACCAGAACCTGGGCTTGAAATGCCAGTTCAATGTCTTGAAGTTCTTTTAATTTTGATTTTAAAACAGTTATTTCAGAAAAATCTGTTTCTAGACCGTTTACACAATCAGATCTAATAGTTTCTACAAATATCAAATCAGAATTAAGAGCTTCAGCTATGTCCAGTTTTAATTCTT
>CM067171.1:75888576-75898688 GCA_034093135.1 Erigeron breviscapus | reverse complement strand
CAGAAGGATCAAGAAGGGGATTGAGAGGTGATGTAGGGACATAAGGACCTTCATTTAAGATTTTCATCATGTTCCTCTCAATACCAGTGATATGCAATATCATCCTAGCCTTCCACGTACCAAACTTATCATTGTTCCCACTGAATTTAGGAACAGGATTATTTGAATAATGCAGATGCACGTATGGAGAAGCAGGAGTAGGAGGAGGAGGTGGTGGATTAGTGTTATTAACAATAGGTGGTTCATTATTTTGATCATTAACATTAACATTAGGATCGGGACCAAAATTAAAACTTCCTTGTGTATTTTCAGGGGTGCCCATCAAAGAAGCAGATCTAGGCAATGTTTAGCCTTCTGCTCTGATACCAAATGTGAGTCCCTTAAATTACGATGGTTAACCCTGAAAGTGTAAAATACAACAAGTCTAATAATCACTAGAATGGACTAGTATTACTTAAATATAAATGCAAGTATATAAATAAAGTAATACATGACTTAAAGCAATAAACAAGTAAAGTGGAACATAATGTATTTTTCAAGGTGCATTTTATTTATGATGTTAAATAAAATACAAGGTTGTACGGAATCAAGATAATACAAATTTTGTGCCGTACAAATATGGTTGCATGCATTTAATGATCCGACAAGAACATTAAATGCATTGGATAAGGTACAAGGATAAAGTCACATCAATATGACTTTATTCTTTTAACCAACCACCTTTACACACGTATAAACTTTGGGAAAGAACAAGTGGATTGTTCTTTGGAAAGTGTGTAAAGGCAAAAGTCAATTACTCAATATCAGTGTTCAGACTTGTAAGGTCTAGAACACTGGCAATCCTCCAGTGTACAGATCTGGTAAGACTTCCAGTGGACTCCGCCTTTTGTCAGTCTTCTTTATTCTGACTTCAGTCTTTGACTTCAGTGAAAATGTCTTCAGTAGAGTAGATCTGGACTGGGGTGAAGTCCAGTGAGCTAATCTGGAGAATACTCCAGATTTCCTATACAAGTATTTGTTCACTGGTCTTCCATTATTTCTGGACAAATCTTCAGAGGGACTCCAGATTCCAAGTCTGGAGTAGGTCCAGTAGAACACGTTTCTGGACAGATCTTCAGTAAGGCTCAGTAGTTGAGTCTGGAGCGAGTCCAGTAAATCTGGACCTAACACTGAAAATAAATAAGAATAATCAAAACAAACGGGTTGCCTCCCGTGAAGCGCTTTGTTTATTAACGAATCATTAGCTTGACTCGATCAAACCTCATTTTTCAAATGAAAAGTTGGAGCTCCTCGACCAAAGCTCCCTCCCCAACTTCTTCTTCATGATACAACTTCAAGTGGTGTCCATTCACAATGAACGAGCTTCCATTCTCTCTAAACAACTCGACATATCCCGAGGGATACACATGCTTGACAACAAATGGTCCATTCCACCTAGATGTAAGCTTTGGTTGGTGGATTTTGAACTTTGAGAGAAACAACAATACCTTATCTCCCGCTTTGAAGTCCTTTCTCTTGAGCTTCTTGTCGTGCCACACTTTTGTGCTTTCTTTGTACACCAATGAGTTGTCATAGGCACAATGTCTAAGCTCATCAAGCTCATGAAGTTGCAACATTCTCATTTCACCGGCTTTCACCAAATCCATGTTGCAATGCTTTAAGGCCCAATACGCCTTATGTTCAATCTCTACCAGTAAATGGCAAGTCTTGCCATAAAGAATCCGGTATGGTGTAGTGCCGATGGGAGTCTTGAAAGCGGTTCGAAATGCCCATAGAGCATCATCCAACTTCTTTGACCATGACTTGGGGTTCCCATCAACAGTTTTCTCTCATATTTTCTTCAAAGCTCGATTTGTGTTCTCAACTTGCCCACTAGTTTGTGGGTGATAGGAAGTCGAGAAACGATGAGTGACCCCATATCTCTTCAACACTTTCTCCAATTGATGGTTGGCAATATGAGTTCCCCGGTCACTAATCAAAGCTCTTAGCATACCAAATCGGCTAAACAAAGCCTTCAAGAAATCAATCACCGCCTTGCCATCATTGGTTGGCAAAGCTTTTGCTTCGGCCCATTTTGAGACATAATCAACCGCAACCAAAATATAGAGACATTTGTTTGATGGCGAAAATGGACCCATGAAGTCAATACCCCACACGTCAAAAACTTCACAAACTTGAATTGCTTGTTGAGGCATTTCATCTCTTTTTGTGATAGTTCCTTGCCTTTGACATGCATCACATGTCTCAACTAGTGTTTGAGCCTCCTTGAAAATTGTAGGCCAATAGAAACCCGCATCAAACACCTTCTTCCCCGTTACCGATGACCCATAATGCCCTCCGGTAGGTCCATAGTGGCATTCATCCAATATCCTTCGAGTCTCACCACCCGAAATGCACCTTCTTATCATCCCATCCGCACACACTTTGAACAAATATGGCTCCTCCCAAAAATAATGCTTGATTTCGGAAAAGAATTTCTTTCTTTGTTGAGAGGACCATCCCTTGGGCAAAATTCATGCACACAAATAATTAGCAATGTCGGCATACCAAGGTGCTTCTTCATCCTCTACCTGCATCAAAAACTCATCGGGAAAAGAATCATTAATCTCATGCTCCTTCAACTCCTCAAGGTGAGGGTTTTCGAGCCTATTCAGGTGGTCGGCGGCAACATTTTCAGCCCCACTTTTATCTTTGATCTCAATATCAAATTCTTGCAAAAGCAAGACCCAACGAAGTAAATGGGGTTTAGCATCTTGTTTCGAGAACAAGTACTTCAAAGCCGAGTGATCGGTGAACACAATGGTCTTATTCAATACCAAATAGGGTCTAAACTTATCAAAGGCATAAACCACCGCCAACAATTATTTCTCGGTCACGGTGTATTTTTGTTGAGCGGGGTTAAGGGTTTTGCTAGCAAAATAGATAGGACGAAAATGCTTCTCATCCCTTTGGCCAAGAACGGCCCCCAAAGAAAAATCACTAGCATCACACATAAGTTTAAAGGGTAAAGACCAATTGGGTGAAGTCATTATTGGAGCATTTGTCAACTTGTCTTTCAAAAGAGAAAAAGCATTAAGACACTCATCATTAAACTCAAATGGGACATGTTTCTCCAACAATCTAGTCATGGGTCTAGTAATTTTAGAAAAATCTTTGATAAACCGCCGGTAAAACCCGGCATGACCTAGAAAACTTCTTACCGACTTCACATTGGTGGGTGGAGGTAGTTTAGTCATGACATCAATCTTAGCCTTGTCAACCTCAAGACCCGCCCGAGACACTTTATGACCCAACACAATACCCTCTTTGACCATAAAATGGCATTTTTCCCAATTAAGCACCAAATGTGCTTTTTCACATCTTTCAAGCATTTTATCCAAATTTGTCAAACAACTATCAAAAGAATCACCGAATACCGAAAAATCATCCATGAAAACTTCCATGGAAGTTTCAATCATGTCTTGAAAAATAGCCAACATGCATCTTTGAAAAGTTCCCGATGCATTGCATAAACCAAAAGGCATGCGACTATAAGCATAAGTTCCAAAAGGGCAAGTGAAAGTGGTTTTCTCTTGGTCATTAGGATCAATGGGTATTTGGAAGTACCCAGAAAAACCATCTAGAAAACAAAAGAACTCATTCCCGGCCAATCTTTCAAGCATTTGGTCCATGAAGGGTAAAGGGAAATGGTCCTTTTTGGTAGCCTCATTCAACTTACGGTAGTCAATACATACTCTCCAACCAGTGACCGTTCTAGTTGGAACCAATTCATTCTTTTCATTTTTCACAACGGTCATCCCACCCTTCTTTGGTACACAATGTACCGGGCTAACCCATGGACTATCCGATATTGGAAAAATTATACCTGCATCAAATAACTTAACAATCTATTTTTTCACAACAACTTTCATGTTAGGATTAAGCCTTCTTTGCCTTTGAATTACCGGTTTCACATTTTAAATTAAATTGATTTTGTGTTTGCAAAAATCGGGGCTTATCCTGGGTATATCGGATGTCTTCCATGCAAAGGCCTTTTTATGGGCCTTAAGGAAGGTCATGAGCTTAGCTTTCTCCTCACCCGAAAGTGATGAGGAGATGGCAACAGGTAGAAGTGACGTACCTTCCAAGAATGCATATTCTAGATGATCGGGCAATGGTTTGAGCTCTAACTCCGTTGGAGGATTCTCAAGAGAAGTAGGCAATTTGTTGTTTTGAACTACCTCAATATCTTCGAAACCTTCCTCCTCTAATGGAGTGTCATCCATGCTTAGCGCCAAAATTTCTTCAAAGAAAAGTACACAGTACACAGTACACTAAAAAATGTATAGACATATATACTTTGTATATATGTCAATACATTTTTTAGTGTACTGTGTACTGTGTACTTTCTCCTCAATTTGGTCACTAGTGACATCTCCCTCTCCAATGCTAGCCAAGTTATCATCACTTGCTTCACCACCAATACCTACAAGCTCCAACATTTCCACTTCAACGGCATCATCTATAACATCAATCTTAAAACAAGTGTCATCGAAAGAATAAGAATGTTGCAAAGCTTTTTCAATTTTAAACACAATCCGATCTTCCCCGACACCCAAGGAAATTTCCTTGTCCTTTACCCGAATGATAGCATCCGCGGTATATAAGAATAGTCGTCCCAAAATGAGAGGCACCTTGGTGTCCTCCTCCATTTCCAAAATAACAAAATCAACCGGAAAGACAAATTTGCCTACTTGCACTTGCAAGTTTTCGACCACCCCCATTTGGTATTGAAAAGAATGATCCGCAAGACGGATGCTTATTTTGGTGGGCTTCAATTGCCCCAAAGAAAGCTTAGTAAAAACTGAATATGGCATCAAATTGATGCTTGCCCCAAGATCGGCCAACGCCTTATAAGACAATTTTCTACCAAAAGAACAAGTAATAAGGAAACTCCCTGGATCCGAAAGCTTGGGTGGAAGCTTGTTTCGGATGACCGCCGAGCATTCTTCATTGAGAAAGGTTGCCTTTGCTTCATCGAGTTTCTTCCTGTCCGTCACAAGTTCTTTGATGAACTTGGCATAATTAGGCATGCCCGAAATGAGATCAACTAATGGCACATTGATTGTCACCATCTTGATCATGTCAAAGAACTTGTTGTATTGTTCTTGAATCTTTTCCTTCCTCAAGCGTTGAGGAAAAGGAATCTTGGGCTTGTATGGCTTCACTTCGGGTTCCTTGATTGGTGTGGCTTTAGGAACCAGAGTGGTCACCACCGGCGGTGACTCCATCTCTACCTCTTCATCAAATTCTTCATCAAACTGCCCAACCTGAGGAGAAACATTAGAAACACAAGAATTATCAATAGGAGAAGTGATTACCTTCCCGGACTGTGTAGTTATGGCATTAACGGTTTCATTCCGGTGTTGGGGTCCTTTGTACTTGTCATCCCCATTTCTCCATGAGCCTCCTTGGTTCGGATTTTGTTGGGTGTTGCTTGGAAGAGTACCCGGTTGCCTTTGTTGATTTCCCATCCTATCAATTCTCTTTTCCAAGTTGGAAATCAACGCTTGGTTGTTGCGATTGCTCACATCTATCTTGTCATGCAATCCTCCAATCTTGTCATTCAAAATCTTGGAATAGTTCTCTATTGAAGCATTTCGCTTCTCTTGAGCCTCCTCTCTCTTTTCTTGTTTGTCAAGAAACTTGGACATCATGGCCATGAGAGGTGAGCCTTCCTCCCCATTGTCATCTTTCTTGGGAGGTGATGGTGGTTGTTGTTGTTGAGGCGCGCCATGATTATCATCCTTTTGCCACCTATATTGAAAGTTGCCACCACGATTGTTAGAAAAAGAATTAGAAGAGTTAGAAGAGTTACCTTGGTGTCTGCCTTGATAATTTCCACCACGTTGGAAGAGAGGTTGATATTGGCCCGAACGTTGGTTTTGAACAAAATTCACATCTTCTTTTACTACCGAATCACACTCATCGGCATGGTGTGGTCCACCACAATGGACACATCCCCCGGCCATAATCTTCACATCACGCTCTAATCCCCCAAAATTGTTCTCCACCATTGAGAACCTTTCATCCATTCGGTTTGAAAGTGCCCTAATTTCTGAAATTACCTCGGAACTTCCACCCTCATCGACTCTAGCTACTACCCTACGTGACCTTCTATCTCTACTAGGAGACCTAGAGACTTGAGCCTTTGCCATATCCTCAAACATTTTCCAAAGCTCACTTGAGGTCTTGTAACTAGTACTACCCCCACAAGTCATCACCATCTTCTCATAACTTTCCATATTCATCCCATCTAAGAATATACCCACAATTTCGGTGTCACTTACCCCATGCCCGGGACATTCCCACAAAAGATCTTTCATTCTCAACCATGCTTCCACTATGGTCTCATCCTCATCTTGCCTAAAAGAACGAATGACAAGCCTAAGTTCTCTTTCCCGATTAGCCGGAAAGAATCTCTCAATCAAAGCTTCCCTAACCGCACCCCAAGTAATCAAACTATCCGGTGCTAAACCCTTCAACCATTTATGAGCCTCTCCCGTGAGAGACATAGGAAAAAGCTTCATCTTGACATTGTTGCCTTGATTTTCCCCATAGTTGAATAAATTGCAAATCATCTCAAACTTGTCAAGATGCTCATGTGGATCTCTTTTATTCCTTCCGTCAAAGCACAAGTCCTTAAGCATTTGCAAATGGTTGCCTTTCACCGTGAAAGTATCAATTTTGGGAGCTCGGATGGCCGATTGGCGAGAAGTTGGTATGGTTCGAGGAAGGTCCTCGATCTTGGTATGAAAAAGATCGGGTGGATTTTGTTGTCCGGCCATGTTGATGTCTGGTTTTGGTGATTCGGGTGGAGTAGGTGTTTTATCAGAAATTGGTTCTTCTTTTTCAGAATAGTAACCCCACTCGTTACTTCCCGACTCGTAATAAGTCTCGTGAAGTATGTGGTTGGGGTTGGGTCTAGGAGTGATGTCTATGTAAAATGGTGCGGATGATGACGGTTGTGATGATTGTGTTTTGGTGCGCTTTTTGAGTTTTTCGGGGTTAGATGTGGCCTTCACTAATGGTTTCCCAGAAGCTCGAGTGCTCATCCACTACCTAAAAATAATCTGCGAACACAACACAACAAACAAACACGTTAATAGCACCTGAGGTACAACTAAAGCAAACTAAAAATAAAATAAAGCAAGTAACTTCTCCGTGCAAGAGCACGAAAAGGGATCGATTCACAGAATCTCAACCAAAAGTACTTAAAATCAGTCCCCGGCAGCGGCGCCAAAAACTTGATGTGTGAAATCTAGTTTAAAAATTTATAACAAGATCTACCGCTAACTGACTACAACACACTTACGGGCAGTGTACCCGTTCGTATGTAATATAGCTAACTGGCAAGACCAAGATCGAACACAAGGACTGAATGTTGCACTAAAGGTTGTAAAAATGTGAAACAAGTAAAAGGTTTGGTGTGACCGAATTGTCACTTTGCGTTTTTGAAAGCTAAGTAATTAACGAGTAAAATAAAGTACTCAACCGGATTAACGAGAGCACGAGAAAATAGTTTGAGTTGTAAACAATAGTTAACAAGCCATCTATGTCGAATCCGTTCCACAAAAAGTCTAGGTTGCATATAGGTTAAGCTCAAAATTCATAAATGTCGGTAATAATAATCGTGACAAGACAAAACACAAACGGGTACCACCTACGTTTGTAAAATCGACTCAATCACCTAATCAACTCAATTTCTTGCAACAAGTGGTACCACCAACCCTATTACAATTCCTTGAACTAACTAGTTTGTTTGACTATTTAAATAACAATTTTATCTTTGTGAAAGAAACGTTGTACCACCAACCGTTAAATCCACTTAACAAAGTAATTTCTATTAAACTTGTATCCTTTACTATCATACCATGACCTAGCAAGAGTTATTCATAGACAAACAACTAAAATTATACTTGTATTCAACTAGTACCACTAACGAAGAACACAAATATCACCAAGAACACAAGATTAAGAAAAAGAAATCACTTCATTAAGATCTTGACAAAATGTTAAGTAAAACCAACTTGAATTCAAAATATTATGCAACCATAACTAATTGTTTCACTTCATCTTCATAGATGTAAAGAGATTTAGCTACTCATAATGAAAAGAGCTAAAGATTCAAATAAAAATGAGAACATGATGTACCAAAATAGAGTAATAATCCAAATCGAGCTAACAATCGAGCTACAATAACTAAACAAGAGCCAAAATTAATCTTCAAGTCTTCAAATGAGTTGGAGTAGTGAAAAACCCTTAGAAAACCCTCAAAAACGGCTGGCGTATATGTGTGTAAGCTCAGGTGTCCAAGATTAGGTTTAGGGTTGAGTGGTAGTTCGTATTTATATCCCAAGAGAGAGAAATTCGGGCTGTCAGACAGAAATTGCGTCGCAAGGGTCCCAGGTCGCGCCGCGATGGATGCTAAACCTGGAACGTTTGAATACAGAGAAAATTATCGCGCCGTGAAACCCAAATCTCGCGCCGCGAAGGTGCTTTTGTGAAGGCTCGCGCCGCGAGGAGTCCTGGTCGCGCCGCGAGTTCAGCCAGATTTCGCCATTTCAGCTTCGTTCTTCATCATGGTTCATCCGTTAGTGCATATGGACCATTCCTAAGCCATTTTCTACCATTTGTGAGTGATATACCTGTTGTAGACCTGAAACTACTAGCAAACACCATAACGTACCACAAAACAAGTATATACGGCTATAAAACGAGTATAAATCGACCAAATAGGATGTGGGAAATATGGATAAATTGAGACACATCAGTGAGTCACAAAGTGTGGGGATGGGTGGCACTCCCTTGAGATGTCACGCCCCTTCTATATTTTTGTGTGTATTTTACCCACTATCCACTAAAGTTCAAACTTATTAACCCCGGATCTCAAAATTAAATAATAGGAAAATATTTTAATGCTAAAACTATAATAAATGTTTATTTTATTTCCCTTAAAATTTCGGGATGTTAGTACAATTAACTTTTTAAATTTTTTTATAATGGATAAATAACGGGCCCTTATGTTTTTAATGTATTAAAAAAATTAGTTTATGAAGGGTTTTCCACCAAACTTGGGTCTGTAACAACACCATATTCACTTTTCCGTGATGAAAAGTGTAATTAATGTTGTGAATTTGTGATAGGAAATAAACAAATGTATTTTAAATCGAATCAAATTTTTTCCTAAACGTTAAACTTGGATTACTGACGGATCATTAGAGTATCGTAGTATCACCAGTGGAACTACCCAATCATATCCACACTAGACAATAATGCATAACCACCAATTTAGAAAAAAAAACTTAATAAATATGAGAAAACTTCCTTTATAATCGAACTCAAAACTTTATGATCGATAAGCCTTATACCACAATCACGGCTATTAAGCAATTGGAAAAGTTCAATTAATCTACTAATAGAGACTTGCACTTCATATTGGTTTTAACACGTTTAGTCAACGTCAAGATTTTAATACTGTTGACTTGGTCTTCATCTCTTTAACGTAGTCAATGCCACAATCTTTCATTGTTTTGCTTTTTAATTCAGGTATTACACCATTCCAATTATTAATTGGTGCATAAAGTAACCACCTAGCTTCTGGCGCAGTGGCCAGCCGGGGTACTGCTGGGTATCTTGGCGAGAGGGGATGTTGGCTTGGAGGTCATGGGATCGAATCTTGTATTCTCCATTGACCTCGGGCATTTACCTCTTTATCGTAAAATGGACTCCCTTTAGGGGTACTAGCGGTGTAAGGCGCCTCGAACTCTGAGCATACTGCCCGTTTGGATGTCACTGCTCAGCTCGATGGACGACCTTCCCACCCGCCGTTCTAAAAAAAAAAAAATAAAATTGGTGCATAAAGTTTAATCTGATGATATAATATGAAAGATCCCTGTTCGGTCCTTTTATTTGGAACTCGCTTATGAAAAAATATTGTACATGGCACCACTTTGTTTGGTTTTTTTAAGATGTTGGTTTACAAATCTCATAAACCAGAGCTACTTCAATATTTTACGTATTTATATATTGTGACAATACAAAATCAAGATTGGATCAGTTGGATAAAAATT
>CM067171.1:75761076-75883576 GCA_034093135.1 Erigeron breviscapus | reverse complement strand
ATGTGTTTTTAAATCAGAATAATATTGTTGATAATGTTTCTTATGTATTTGTTATGTCAATTGTCTGACCAAAACTTATTGTAGATAAGAAGAATTCAATATAATCATGGACGCAAGGCAAAACCAGATGATTGGTACTAGTGAATGGGGAACATCAATCGATGATTTTTGCCAAAATTGGCTCCTCCAAAATACAGTACCAACATCACAGTTAGAACTCCCAACAGAAAATGTCAGTGCATCGTTCCCAACTTTTGTTGATGCAGTACATCATGGAGTTTCATCTCCAATCCCAATGAACCCTTTATATCAAAACTTCTCTCTCGATACACCAGAAGCAACATTCCAGTTGAAATCAACATTCCAACCGGAACCATCATTCCAACCAGAATCTTCCGAGGAGGGTAACAGGGCACCAGGCAAACGTCAAATGTCAGACTCGCCCACACTATACCCCAATCCAATTAGTGACACATATTATGGGGTCTCAACCTCGAACAGGGTGGAACCGGTTGATACGATAATGAATCATGGACCAGAGTTTGAGAAGCACGTAGAAGACTCATGGGCTTATATTTGCAAGCTTTATAGTCGTAAGAAAAAGTCCGCAAAGTATCGTCCTCGAAAGCCCAAAGAAATGTAAGGTCGAAAAGGTCTTACCAGTTTGTGAAACAAAATACTACTTTGGTAGTATTTGGGGAAGAAATGAACATATCAGAGATGCCAACACCGATATGCTCATGCACAGGGATACCTAGGACCTGTCGCGGGTGGAGTACAGAGGGATGGACCTCCGTTTGTTGTACAGCTTCTCTTTCCATGTATCCGTTGCCAACATATGTTGGGCCAAGTCGTATTGTAAGGTTGTCGGGGAGAAGAATGGGTTGTAGTACATTCTCAAAGGTCATAGAGAAATTATTGTTAGAAGGGTACGATCTCGATTGTCCAATTGACTTGAAAGATCATTGGGTTAAGCATGGGATTAACAAGTATACATTGAATAGATAATTGTGTAATCTTCATAGATTTAGGAATTTGGCTACTTAAACTATAAAGTAGGATTACATAAACAGTTAGTGATCTTCGTATGTCTATTTCCCTCTTTTCTTTATTGCGAAATTTATATATAATTTGTTTGTAGTTAACACTTTTATTATTGCTTATATCAAAATAGTCTGATGAAGCCATCCTACTTTATCTTGTTCCATCAAGATCCAGATATCTTATTTGTTGTCGGCCATTTTGAAAAATTATTTTCATTTGACGTCATTGCTTACGTTATATGAGCGAATAGTACCTCTCAGTAAAATCATGTATTCTTATTCTAGGTACAAGGCCAATATAAGGTGAAATCTACGGGATTTGATTCCTGCATATAATCACTTAAGTTCATAATCTTCTACTACTATCCTGTTTGCTCTTTTTCAGCCATTTTCTTGAACACATTCATCAAATTACTAACCTAAGCTCCATGTTCGTAAAAAAAATGCCTCTTAACACACTAGATCTATTAATATTTCATAATATCTCACTTTACTTAAACATTATAGTCTCCAAAAATCTTAGCTCATTCTATCAGTCAATCGTAACTATAAGTTTGAACTTAGTCTATAGTTCATAATAAATCATTGGTCTACAATTATAGATTATAAGTATCTAAGACCTTAATAAGCATGTATTCTAGATCTTATTCTCATACTGTTATTCCAACAATAACTGATAATTGTAGACAATTATAAGTAATATAACTTAGACATGGGCCATCCGGTAATGCCTATAATATAAGGCATACCATTGGCTAGCCCAACACATTACCAACCCATCCAAAATATCCTATACTTGTACTACCATTTCTATTAACATAAAATTCAAGTCCACACAATCCACACTTGAATATCAAAATTGATCTTCAAGTAATACACAATTTCCACATCAAGTCCTTATAAATCATTGCATGAATATAGTTATCTCTACAGGGATATTACCATGGCAATAATCTAAGGTTTCAGCAATCGTACAATTTACAATTAACAATACAATCACGAAAACATTCAACATTATATAAATAAAAGGGTCAAGTCATAACAAGGTGAGTAAAGCATAGTCCGAATTTTAACTTCAACATTCGACACATTAAAAGTGTTTGTATACAGGGTGTACCATCGGCTAACCCTCCACACCGTTAATATATAGAATGGATGTCCAAAACTCGGTTCCGATATGTTCTCTAAGTATTGACCGGGTATGTATACAGGGTGTACCAGCGGCTAACCCTCCACCTAACCAACACTCATTAAACATACCGGGTTAGCTACTATACTTTATCCACGAGGCGCAATCCATGAGATTATTAACTTTATATGACATAGGATAACCATAGAGGCGCCTCTAGGGTTATCGAATGTTATACTCCATTAATGCCATCATTTCATTTTGCTGGGGACAAATAATAAATGCATCCAAGATTCCACACACATCAACGTTTATCACAATAATTCCACAATTCGCGGTGTATCCCGACACTATCATATACGTCCATCAAGTTGTCATATAACAATCAAGTCATCAAATCATAAGTAACCTACGAACTCCGTTTAAACCATTTTTATGCATCATACAGTTCACGTTGCACACAAAATTTCCTATCATGCATGCTAATATGAAATGTGGGTGCAATGGCTATAGACTAGGTCAATCCACCTAATTCTCTACAACCACGGCTCTGATACCATTCTGTAACACCCCAACATGGCGGAATCATGGGGTATCACTTAGAAAAGCACAGCATGACATGGGAATTATGTAGAGTCAACTATATGAATACATGAGATCGAAACGATCCATAAACTTGTACAAACGTATACATTCATTAACATTTATCAAATACACACTCAATCCATACTTAAAAGAAAAATGTTCAAACGATAATAGTTGATCCTAAAAGTAACCCATAAAATGGAATTAAGGATCACGGATCCAGAAAGTCCAAAGATAGTCCAAACACTAGTAATGCAAGCATCTATTCATCCATTTTGTCTCTGATTAACTTGATTACCTGAAAAGTGTACTAAAGAGCGTCAACATAAAGTTGGTGAGTTCGTAGGGACAAGTAACAGGAAACAAGTATGTATCGGGATAACAACCATTAATAATAAGTGAGGATTAGGAGAACTAATCACATCCAAGGAAAACCTATAAGGTTTCACATTAGCACAAATCAATACCATCAACGTTCAACAACAACGATTCCATATAACGTTCAACAACGTTCCATAACAATCAATAACGATCAACAACGATGCGGCTTACATAGTTAATAATTAACAATGCGCTAACGGTGCGACTTATATTAATAAGTAATGCGCTAACGGTGCGACTTATATATAATAAGACAATGCGCTAACGGTGCGACTTACATAGTAATCAATGCGCTAACATGTCCACATAAACAATTCAATCATACAATCAATCAAATCAAATCAACAATCAACAATTAAACAAGCATGTACACTTTTCAGTCCGAATCTCAATTGAGTAGGGAGGGTTTACGAAACTCACCTTATTCTTGATAGTTCAATAGCAAAATAGAAGAGATTGATGTAGTTAACGATGACGAGCGAGTCAACTGGCCACGTTACGTATTCCCTAATTTCAATGTGAATTGATTTATATTCATGCTAAATTCCAGATATAGATATACAACTATAAGGATTTATTAATACGCTTGTCAACGTAATTTATGTTATAAAAGTTTAAGGGACTAAATTGTCATATGTCTAAAGTATAAGGACGAAAAATGATACCTTTGAAACTGTAGGGTAAAAATGTAACTTTCCGTATGTAATACGTATCCGTAGAATATATAAAGTATTCCTCTGATATTTCTAAATCCTTTTGAAGTATTTTTAAATAATAGGATTAATACGAAGAATGTATTAATCTTATAACGAATAGATGCTTTCAATAGTAGAGATATGAAAAGATACCTTGAATGGTATGTATTATAATCAATACAAAATGTATTGATTACAATTGAAAAGATACCTTAAATGGCAGGAAAAACCAGCATTTTATTTCCAAGTTGTGTTAGGGTTGGCCTTGGGTCGTGAAGAATACCGGGGCGAATTAAGTTGCTTAGTGAATGCTTATGCAAACTTTTCGCGAACTACCTTCCATTCCTCCGGCATAAGCCAAAGAGGCCCAAGGTGCAATCACTTTCGGAAACATTGTGCGGTTAAAAGCGTATCGAGGATATATTCTATCCATAAATCAAACAATTCGAAAATACGAAATAATTCACAGATGGTGAATAGTAATTATATGAATTAGGATAGTTAGGTATATAACTATGCCCTTGTTTATATACCATAATAAGTATTTAAAATGATTTAATAAAAGTTTTACGATTTCTCGTACTTTCACTAATAATTCATTTTTCGCAATAGTAACAATATTTCAATATTCATATATAAAAGCGATAGTTACCGTATTTAAATGCAATTATGTATCAATTGAGTATAAAATTAAGTTGACAAGCATTTCAATACATAACATATATTTCTAAAATCATAGAGCAAAATATAGTAAGGTTTTATAAAAATACTTACAAGAAAGGAGAGTTTATGAACTCTAAGATCAAACTTTCGACGTACGAAGAACACGACTTCTGATTCAAATGAAATTTGCCCAAGACTTGGACTTGTTTATTTAATAATTGAAGATTATTCCCAACCCAAATTGAGTATTTATTACTAGAACTTTTGAAGATTTTTGGAGAGATTTGTTGATAACAACTTCTCTTGGCGATTTTCGGCGCACTTTGAGATCAAAGCGACTTTGCTTATACTAGAACAATCAAGTGTTCTTTGAAACTTATAATAAGAAGGGAAATGATGATTTTAGACTTATAGAATGCTAAATTGAGAGAGAATGAAGTTTAAGGTGTAAGTATTTATGAAAACTTAAGCCTAGTATTTATAGTAAATGAAATGGAATTAAATATGATAAAATTAGTATCCATTCTTGACTTTAACAACTTATGATCAGATTTTTGAAGATATTTAGAGGTTTATAACTTTGCTACTAAGTAAAGGAAAGTGCTAGGAAGTTTCCTCATGGAGGTGTATGGTTTTACTAGCTTTGGAAGTAAGTTTTCTTAACAATTTACACAACAATTGTCTACTAGTAACATTATTCAACTAATAAATCAAATATAGCTTGTGACAATTTCACGAGTATTCCTACTTTCCATAAAGTATGTCGGCTTTGTCTTATTAATGGAATTATTAGATAATCACCGACACTGTGCCATCGACACTTTTTACCGTACATTATACTTAAGGTTTTGTATATACGTTTTCCCTGTTACTACATTTACTCAATTATTTTCTATAATATAATTTTTATAACACGTATGGGCCAATATCACGGTCTTGTAATCATGGGACTTAATTCTAGAAATCCAATTATGACATTATAACTGGCCCAATTCACAGATAAACGAACACAATTAGGCCCAAAGTTTTCGTTTATTAAAGTAGTTAATCAAATTACAAGTACCGCCAAACGGGTAAAAATCACGAATGTTACACATATATATATATGCACCAAAAATACCCAAAGTTTTCTTATATTCATAAAGTTTGCCATTATCATATATAACAAGTAATGGACTAAAATGGCAAATGTTACACAATGACCCACTTGACCCATTAGTTATATAGCCCAATAACCCATATAACCCATCTAGCATCTAACCCGATTAAGATTAAGCCCAACAACTAATGTAAGCCCAAAACATTTAGAAGCTCATGACACTTAGGCTCAATTGGTGATGACCCATAACACTTAAACGAATTTCATAAACCCGAATAATCATAAGACATATCAAGATATATGTGAGTTAAAAGATAAGTGTAATCAAAGTAACACAAAATGTAATTAAGTGGAATGGACATATGTAATTATGTTAACCAAACTATAAATTGATATCACGAATGCTAATCCGTATTAAAATCGGTTACACATTCAATAATGAATAAGGATAGCATAACTTAATATGGCATTTCTATATGATAACCTAAGATAGGACCTTATTCGCCTTAGTTTCGCGTAGGAATGGTCTTGGCTTTGAAAATGCGAATGAGGAGCGTAAGGAATATATGATCAAGGAAGCTATAGATGGGAAGTACCCATTTTGGATAAGTAGATGTAATGCTTGGCATATCAAGGTGAGTCATAGCCCCCTTTCAAACTCTTTTATATGTTTTACTTGCGGGGTGAAAAACATGATTAATTAAAATGACTTTCTTTTATGAAAATGCTATCTTGAAAGATTGATGACTATTGTGAATATTATTGTATGTTCAATATGTTATGAGAAATATGATGAGCTTGAGTTCTGTCAAACCTTGGTCCCCGGTCACACTACTATTAACTCTGAAAGGGGAGGCCTGTAGTTAGAGGGTTGCGCAACTAGGATTTACGTCCCCCTCACTCACTAAGATGGCGGCGGGATGATTGGCATGCCTACGTGGCCGCCTTCATCGCCGACCGGCCTAGGGGTGCTCTAATCTACTTATATTATTTGGTCGTCTCCATGGCACGACCCATTCATTATTATTGCACGTGATTGACAGCATGTGCCTATCATTATTATTATTGGGGCACACTTTGATTATTATTATCGGACGGCAGATCGGTCTATAGTAGTGGCTCAAGTTAAACTCATCTAAAATATCAATGTGAATGTTACTAATGACAGATTTGGGACATACTTTGGTTATTATGGAATGAACATACGGTTTGGGTATTGGACCTTATATGGAATCTTGAAAGTTGTTGAAATTGGCGATATTGAAATCTTGATGACCGAATGGTTTTGGTGTGATGTATGATTAATCGATTTATATATTTTTCTCTCATGATGATTTTGACAAATGAGAACTTTATAACTTACCATGGATTTTCAACGTCTTGAAATGACATTATGGTATTTGGAAAACATGATAGTTGGAGATGGGAATTTTGCCGGTCATGTGGTTTGGGTTTATTGATATGTAATAATGTGTTTTCTAAGTTTTGAAATGGATATGTAACGAGATTTACTTGAAAACCTATGCACTCACCAACTACATTTTCGTAGTTGACACTTTTTCTTCATGCTTTTCAGGATTTAGCATAAGCTTTGAGGAATTATATGCATCATGATTGTTTGCATTGCACTTTGGAGTCAAAGATCAAACCTTGTGATGGGCAATGGAATCCGTCTTGATCATTGTAGTATATCATTTCATGTATTTGTTATTTGTTTCGTGGACTTAATATCCAAGTACGGTGGACGCATTGTACTTGGGAATTGGTTCACATGCGTGTACATTTGTAAATTCTTTTTAACAAATAAAGCTATGGTGAATGTTTATCTATAATCCTTTGTTTTGAATACTCGACTTTCTGTACATCTCATTGTTCCGCCTTAGTTGGGGTGTTACAGAAAATGGTATCAGAGCCTAAGGTTATAGAGAACATTGGGGTTCCTCCCGGGAATCCCAAAACTATAGCCACTTTTCAAACGAATTTTTATAGTCGAGTCGAGCATAAGGTTAAGCGGATTAGTTTGAGCTTTACATGGTAGGACCATAATTAAACATAGAGTCATGAATCTACATTTAATTATGAGAGGACCATGTAAAACTCGAACGGCCACTTGGACTTATGTTCAAAAGGATTCCTTTTCAAAAAAAAAGAGAAGAAGATCTTCAATAAATCCATTTTTATATGAATACTTGTTGCATTTAGACATTCACCTAAGCATATATGTAACTATCCGAGACTTGCGTTACTTAAGGATTATGCTAGTTTAATAGGATTTCCCTCTTGCACATTAGAATTGAAATGAATCTAAGATTGAAAGATATTCATTGATACATACTACTATATGCCATAACATGTGAATTTGGGCATGATTTGATTGCAATGTGAAAGTTTATAATGTGCAATGTGAAAGTTGTAATGTGCAATGTGAAAGCTTGTAATGTCAATGTGAAAGTTTGGAATGTGCAATGTGGAAGTTTATAATGTGCAATGTGAAAGTTGTAATGTGCAATGTGAAAGCTTGTAATGTCAATGTGAAAGTTTATGATGTGCAATGTGAAAGTTGTAATATGCAATTTGAAAGTTATAATATGCAATGTGAAAGTTTGTAATGTCAATGTGAAAGTTTGGAATGTGCAATGTGAAAGTTGTAATGTTCAATGTGAAAGTTGTAATGTGCAATGTGAAAGTTGTAATGTGCAATGTGAAAGTTGTAATGTCAATGTGAAAGTTTGGAATGTGCAATGTGGAAATTATGTGAAAAATGCATGCGTAAAAGCTTTATGATTTATGATGTTGAACTTTAAGTAGCATATGCACTTTAAAATAATGTAATTACTATGAGGCATGAAATCATTTTGGAATATGACATGTTTTAATTATTAGGTAGCGAGGTTGATTATTTATGACTGATTTGAAAGAGAATATGAGCATGACGAGTTGATAAGAAATTTTATGGACAATAGAGATATGAAAGCTTTCACCCATAAGATCGAGCTACTTAAACACTAGCGCAAGAATATTATGAGGATTATGTAGTCATGCCTTTATATTGAGAAAATTATTGCGCCCTAAGGTTGAGCTATTTGAGGACTAGTGCATGGATGATTTAATGATTATATAGTTGTGCCTTATTATTGAGATAGTTATTATGCTCTAAGGTTTGACTATTGAGAACTAGTACCTGCTAGATATGATGATAATGTAGTTAGTCCTTACTACTGATACAGATATTGCGCGTTGAGATTTTACCGCTTGAGAACTAGTGATTGTCCCTGAGAAATTCTTTATGAATTAGAAATTTCCTAAGTATGAAAGTTGTCATTAAGTACCCCTCCAATCCAATATTCGTTCACTCGTGCTCTTCAGAAATTATCCCACATTCTATTTCTTATGACACCACTATTCATTATGGACATACGACAACGCGATATCATCGGTGGAGCATCTTCTCATGAACGTTGGACGACATACTCTAAGAATTGTAGTCCCAAGATATGACGCGACTCTATCCTCTTAGATACTACGCATAACCTTTGTATTCGATCTGAGATGGTGCGAAACATATGGAAACGTCGGATGAAGTTGGAGACTTGTGAAGGGCGAGTGGTATTAAAGCCAAATTACGATTCGACAAGACTGGTAGAATACATTCCGATATACATTCTAGACGACACATTCTGGGGATTGTAGCTCCGAAATTTTCCGCGATATCTCTATCCTAACATGCGTACACGCACAGTTATCCATACTATCTAAGTAGGTGCGACATATATCGACGTCATTGAAAGTTGAAGTCCGTTGGGCAACGACAGACATAGAAGTTGATGTGGAAATTTCCAGGTTCACTAAACTGACTGACACCAGGTAACTGGAGAAGTCAACTGAACTAAAGAAGTCAACTGAACTGAAGGGTAGAACTGAACTAATAATGCCATCTGAGCAAGCCATGCTAATTCTGCCAGCAATAGCCCATTTCAGACAAGTGTTCACTGAACCAGTCCAGTCACCAGTGGTAACACTTCTCCAGTGGAAAGAGTCTCCAGTGACAACCAGTAGTGATCCACCAGTGAAGTTCTTCTCTGAAGCACTCCAGTGACCAGCTCCAATCTAGTCTCCAGATGGATGCTCCAGATTTAAGTCTCCAGTGGAAGTTTCAGATTTACGTTCCAGTTTTCGTTAATAAAGTTTGTTTCAGTCACATGTTTGTGGACCCAATAAAGAAGGAATGACAGCTGTCAAAGACGATAAGGGAGGGGCGTGTGACAACGTTAATCCTAACGGTTTGTGGGCCCTTGTGCAGAGGGAATCTTTCTAGAAGCTTTGCTTGTCCATTCCCTATTGGTTGATAAGTTAGTGGTTGTCCTTAGCACATGACAGGTTTTTGATTATTTTATTGTATTTCGTTAATTCCTAGGTAATAGCGTGTGGCTATAAATAAGGGCTCTTTTTCATTGTAAGAATTAAGTTATGTTGAATTGAATGAAATTAATAGAGCAGCCTCTATTTCTTAAAATCTTCTTTTACCTTTAGAGATCTTTGATCTTGGTGGTTAGGAGTGACCCCTTTATCAATATTTGTGGTGGTTCGTCCTTTATCAAATATTGTGGTGAGGGCTAAATCTTCGGGTTCCTTTATCTGTAATCGTGATGGCTAGACCTTTATCGATTATAGTGGTGGGGCGGAGTGTTTCCTTTATCCTTGATTCCGGTGGCTTGGCCTTTACGAATCTTGGTGGTGGATTCTTTTATCTATCATTTTTATTTTATTGTCTTTCGTTAATTCCTAGGTAATAGCATGTGGCTATAAATAAGGGCTCTTTTTCATTGTAAGAATTAAGTTATGTTGAATTGAATGAAATTAATAGAGCAGCCTCTATTTCTTAAAATCTTCTTTTACCTTTAGAGATCTTTGATCTTGGTGGTTAGGAGTGACCCCTTTATCAATATTTGTGGTGGTTCGTCCTTTATCAAATATTGTGGTGAGGTCTAAATCTTCGGGTTCCTTTATCTGTAATCGTGATGGCTAGACCTTTATCGATTATAGTGGTGGGGCGGAGTGTTTCCTTTATCCTTGATTCCGGTGGCTTGGCCTTTACGAATCTTGGTGGTGGATTCTTTTATCTATCATTTTTATTTTATTGTCTTGTTTTATTGTTTGTTTCATATTAAAATCCAGAAAATACCAAAAATAGTCTTCCGCTGTCGTTTGTCGCGTGATTTATGCATCAAATTTGGTATCAGAGACAGGTTTGAAAAAAGGTTTCTTAATCTTTTTATCCGTGGGTTTTGTTGTTTGTTGGGTCAGATTCAAAAGGGTTGTTCTAATCTTTTGATCTGTTGGAGTTGTTGTTTAGATATGTCATTGTTAGTGCTGTTTGTTGAATATAAATGGCTTTTAGAAGAAATATGACATTAGAAGAAGCTCATAATTCTAGGAGGGAAGACAAATAAAAGATCTACAAGAAGCACTTGGTAGAGTTGTTCATATGTTAGATGATGGTGGTTTAAGGTTTAATAGAGACCATGTTGTTGCTAGTGAAAGAGATTCTGAATCTCAAGGTCCTAGTGAAAGATCTGATAGTACACCCAGAAACTCTAGTGATTCTGATGACCCACATCCTAGAGAAAGACGAAGGAGACATAAGGGTGATGATACTAGAGACATTAAGATAGATCCACCAGATTTCAATGGGTCTTCTAACCCAGAAGAATACTTTGAATGGGTTCAGGTTATGGATAGGATTATGGAAATAAAAGGTTATGATGATAAAAAAAAGTTTTAAGGTTGCCATTATTAAGCTTAAAAAGTATGCTTCATCTTGGTATGACAATATGAAATCTGAAAGGGAGTATAAAGGTAAGAGTAAAATCAAGATTTGTTCCTCAGTTGTACAAGCAAGATCAGTACCTTCTGATGAATAATCTAAAGCAAGGCACTAAAGAAGTTGTGGAGTATATTAGGGAGTTTGAGCAACTGAAGACAAGAACTGGTGTCAAAGAAACTGAAGAGCATACTATCGCCAGATTCCTTGGTGGGTTGAATGCTACCATTACTGAGAAGATAGAATTGCAGCCCATCTGGACTTATAAACGTGCTTGCAAACTGGCCCTCCAGATTGAAAAGCAACTGAAGAAGAAGGTCCAGTACAAACCTTTCACTAAGGTTACTCCCAGTTCCAGTCAACCAGTTACCAGGCCCAGTGAAACTGTTCAGAAATCCTTCAGAGGAAAGGAAAAAGAAACTGGAGGATCAAAAGAACCAGTTGGAAGAAAATGCTTTAAGTGTCATGGTTTTGGTCACTTCCAGGCGCAGTGTCCCAACCAGCGAGCACTCACTGCTAAGGAGATTGAAAGCTTACCAGATGTTGATACTGAAGAAGGTGAACCAGTGTATGATGATGATGAAAGTGAAGAGGCATATGTAGGTGCAGATATTGGAGAAATGCTGGTCGTAAGAAGAGTGATGCATGCTGATGAAGTTGTAACTGATACTGCCCAGCGAGAGAACATTTTTCATTCCAGATGTACTGTTAAAGGCAAGGTGTGCAATCTGATCATTGATGGTGGAAGTTGTGCTAATGTTGCTTCAACTTACATGGTAGAGAAACTGGAATTGCCTACAGTAAAGCATCCTCGTCCTTACAAGTTGCAATGGCTCAGTGAAGGATCTGAGGTAAAGGTTAATCGACAAGTTACTATTCCTTTTTCCATTGGATTAGTTTATCAAGATAAAATTGTTTGTGATGTCGTTCCTATGGATGCTTGTCATATATTACTGGGTAGACCATGGTTATTTGATAATTATGTTTTTCATAATGGTCGTATGAATTCTTATTCGTTATTTGTAAGTGGGAAGAAGGTCACCTTAACTTTTCTGAAACCCAATGAATTACTGAAAGTTAATAAGAAAGACCAGCCCAGCAAGTCTTTCTTTATGTCCCAAACTAAAGTTGAAGAAGAACTCACTGGAGGTTCTCCAGTTATGATGTTACTGGTGCTTGAACGTACTGAATACAAGGAGTTCACTGGAGTCCCCAGTCTCCTGAAGTCTCTACTGAAGGAATTCACTGATGTTTTCCCAGGAGACCTACCTGAGGGTTTGCCGCCAGTAAGAGGTATTGAACACCAGATTGACCTGGTTCCAGGTTCAGTTCTTCCAAACAAAGCTGCTTATAGGTGTTCACCTACTGAAGCAAAGGAGTTGCAAAGGCAGGTAGATGAGTTGGTAGCCAAAGGTTATGTAAGAGCAAGCATGAGTCCTTGTTCAGTCCCAGCTCTCCTGGTTCCAAAGAAAGATGGTTCAATGAGAATGTGTGTTGACAACAGAGCCATAAATAATATAACTATTAAGTATAGATATCTCATTCTCAGATTGGATGATATGCTTGATGAGTTACATGGCTCCAGTGTATTTTCTAAGATTGATCTCAGAAGTGGCTATCACCAGATTAGAATGAAGGATGGAGATGAGTGGAAGACCGCATTCAAAATTAAAGGAGGCCTTTATGAATGGTTAGTAATGCCTTTCGGTTTATCAAATGCTCCTAGTACTTTCATGAGACTAATGAATGAAGTCCTCAGGCCACTTATTGGTCAGTTTGTTGTTGTTTATTTTGATGATATTCTTGTATATTCGAAAACTGGAGCTGAACATGTTAACCATTTAAGAAATGTGTTTGATTTACTGAGAACACACCAGTTGTATGGTAAAATGGAGAAATGTGATTTTATGGTGGAAAGTGTGATATTTCTTGGGTATGTGGTGTCAAAAGAAGGTATTTCTATGGATCCCTCAAAGGTAGAAGCCATCAGATCATGGCCAGTTCCTACAACCATCACGGAAGTAAGAAGTTTTCATGGACTAGCATCATTCTATAGAAGATTTATCAAGAATTTCTCTACAGTTGTGGCTCCAATCACTGATTGTCTGAAGAAAGGTGTATTTGACTGGCCTAATTCAGCCCAGTTGGCTTTCGAGTCACTGAAGGAAAAGCTCAGTTTAGCTCCAGTACTATCTTTACCCGATTTTGATATGTTGTTTGAGTTAGAGTGTGACGCCAGTGGAGTAGGTATTGGTGCAGTTTTAGTACAAGCAGGACGTCCAGTTGCCTATTTCAGTGAAAAGCTCAATGGTTCTAAACTGAAGTATAGAACTTATGACAAAGAATTTTATGCAATTATTTGTGCTATCACTCACTGGTCACATTATCTGAAGCCGAAGCAGTTTGTCTTATTTTCTGACCATGAAGCACTGAAGTTTATTAATGGTCAACATAAGCTTAATACCAGACATGCAAAATGGGTGGAATTTTTGCAGTCTTATTCTTTTGTTTCTAAGCACAAAGCTAGAGTGGCTAATGTTGTTGCTGATGCACTTTCCAGACAATATATTCATTGTTATCAATTCTGGAAGCAAGAGTTTGTAACACCCCAACTAAGGCGGAACAATGAGATGTACAGAAAGTCGAGTATTCAAAACAAAGGATTATAAATAACATTCACCATAGCTTTATTTGATAAAAGAATTTTACAAATGCACAAGCATGTGAACCAATCCCCAAGTACAATGCGTCCACCACACTTGGATATTAAGTCCACGAGACAATTAACAAATACATGAAACGATATTCTACAATGATCAGGGCGGATTCCATTGCCCATCACAAGGTTTGATCTTTGACTCCAAAGTGCAATACAAACAATCATGATGCATACAATTCTTCAAAGCTAATGCTAAATCCTGAAAAGCATAAAGAAAAAGTGTCAACTACGAAAACGTAGTTGGTGAGTGCATAGGTTTGCAAGTAAATCTCGTTACATATCCATTTCAGAACAAACTTAGAAAATATATTATTTCATATCAATTCACCCAAACCGCATGACCGACAAAATTCCCATATCAAACCATCAAGTTTTCAAAATACCATAACGTCATTTCAAAGAGTTGAGAATCCATGGTAAATTATAAAGTTCTCATTTGTCAATTTCAAAATAGTGAGAGAAAAATAATATATCAATCGATTAATCATTCATCATACCAAAACCATTCGGTCATCAATATTTCAATATCGCCAATTTCAATAACTTTCAAGATTCCGTATAAGGTCCAATACCCAAACCGTATGTTCAATCCATAATATCCAACCACAAATAATAATCAATAATATTTAGCCAAAGGCATAATTCGATGAGTTTGTGCTTGAGCCACTACTAAGACCGGTTATGTCCAAGATAATAAGAAGCACATGCCGTCAATCATGTGCAATAATAATAATAAAGGGGGTCGTGCCATGGAGACGACCAATAATAGAAGGTGGCGTGGCATGACCACTGATATAGTAGCTAGAGCACCGCGTGGTCGGACTGGGAATGAAGGTCGTCACAAAGGCAACCAAACATCCCACCGTTACTCGTTGGATGAGGGGACAAGTCCTAGTTGCGCAACTCTCATACTACAGGCCTCTCAAAGAGTTAATAGTAGTGTACCGAGGTGAAACAGTTTGACAGTACTCAAGCTCATCATATAATATATAACATGTTGAACATACAGTAATTCCCATATCATAATCATTCTTTCAAAGCATCATTTCATAAAAGAAAACAATTTTATTTATCATGCTTTTCACCCCGAAAGTAAAACACATAAAAGAGTTTGAAAGGGGGCTATGACTCACCTTGATATACCGCATATTATATTCACTTATCCAAAATGGGTACTTCCCATCAATCACTTCCTTCATCATATATCCGTCACGTTCCTCAATCACATTTCAAAGCCAAGACTGTCTCTAAAATAGGACTAATATACGTAAGTTCCTATCTTAAGTCATCACTTAGAAATGTCACTTTCATCATGTTGTCATCAATTATGGGATCCAAGTGTATTGCTGGTATTCACATCTTTTTGGTTGTAAAGATTGATGGTGTAAAATGTCACTTTCATTATTACATGTAGTTATAAGTTGTTAGAATTTCGGTAACTTGCCTTCATTTGTGGTTTCGTTTGGCATCTTAGGTAATCATATGGGAATACCATATTAAGTTATGTTTTCCTTATTCATTTTTGATGTGTAACCAATTTTGGTGTAACTTATCTTTTGTAGCATCATTTTATGCTTCAATCGACTTAGTTATTTTGTTTATCCACTCAATTATGTTTCCCATCACTTAATTACACTTAACTTTTATTTCACATATTTCTCGAAAACCTCACGATCACTCCGGTTTATGAAGTTCGTTTATGTGTTGTGGGTCATCACCAATTGGGCCTAAGTGTTATGGGCTTTTAAGTGACTTGGGCTTAATTTAGTTATTGGGCTTAACCTTATTTGGGTTGTGTGCTTAATGGGTTATATTGGTTATTGGGCTACATGGTTTATTGGGCCAAGTGGGCCTACTGATTTATGGCTCAATGGGTTTATTATTTGGGCCGGGTTAGCCCATTATGGTCCTTAGTGTATCTTTTAGCCCATTACACAAATTATTGGTTTACTTCAGAATTTTCTATTTTTACTTCACATTTTTATGAAATGTTGGCTACTGTTTTGGGGTTAAACCGAATTATTTGGACCCTCCTGATTTTTATACAATAACCTATATGTGTCCACTTATTTTTTAATTTTTGGATTAATTTATAAATAATGTTTGCTACCTCTAAATATTTTTATAAATGGAAGTGGTCAAAACAGTCACTGTTTTGCATACTCAAAAGTTTTATAAAGGTTCTTTGGGTTTGCTCTTAATAAAAATTCCATGATTTTATTTTAAGTTTAGGACACATTGGACTTACTTTCCACCAAGTATGGCCTCCTGGAACCTTATGGATTAGGAGATAAAAATTGTTAAAGTTGATAAAATATTCAGACAAAAATACAGTTTTGACCAGTTTTAGTAGAAAAATCATATCTTTTGTTTGGTTCAGTAGTTTTGGGTGATTCCAGTTGGTGGTGAAACTAGACTCACGTATCTATATTTTCTCTTTTATGGCTAACACCCATATCGTCCAGTGTAAACCACTTTTACACGCTCCAAGTTCAAATACAGATTCTGTGAAGTTTCTTGGTAACATAAAAGCATGTTTGCTTAATTTTAATTTATTCAACCACTTATTTTGGTAACCCCAATACTTTTTATCCATCTTAATTCATCCTTTAACATTTTATTAGTGTTTTCCACAGATTTTATTAATATCCTCATGGACAAATCATTTGATGAAAGTGATGAATGTATATTGTGTTCTTGTGATTTTTGGTTAGTGATTTTGTGCAAGTTAAGTGTATGTATAAGTTAAGTGTATGTATAAGTTAAGTGTATGTATAAGTTAAGTGTATGTATAAGTTAAGTGTATGTATAAGTTAAGTGTATGTATAAGTTAAGTGTATGTATAAGTTAAGTGTATGTATAAGTTAAGTGTATGTATAAGTTAAGTGTATGTATAAGTTAAGTGTATGTATAAGTTAAGTGTATGTATAAGTTAAGTGTATGTATAAGTTAAGTGTATGTATAAGTTAAGTGTATGTATAAGTTAAGTGTATGTATAAGTTAAGTGTATGTATAAGTTAAGTGTATGTATAAGTTAAGTGTATGTATAAGTTAAGTGTATGTATAAGTTAAGTGTATGTATAAGTTAAGTGTATGTATAAGTTAAGTGTATGTATAAGTTAAGTGTATGTATAAGTTAAGTGTATGTATAAGTTAAGTGTATGTATAAGTTAAGTGTATGTATAAGTTAAGTGTATGTATAAGTTAAGTGTATGTATAAGTTAAGTGTATGTATAAGTTAAGTGTATGTATAAGTTAAGTGTATGTATAAGTTAAGTGTATGTATAAGTTAAGTGTATGTATAAGTTAAGTGTATGTATAAGTTAAGTGTATGTATAAGTTAAGTGTATGTATAAGTTAAGTGTATGTATAAGTTAAGTGTATGTATAAGTTAAGTGTATGTATAAGTTAAGTGTATGTATAAGTTAAGTGTATGTATAAGTTAAGTGTATGTATAAGTTAAGTGTATGTATAAGTTAAGTGTATGTATAAGTTAAGTGTATGTATAAGTTAAGTGTATGTATAAGTTAAGTGTATGTATAAGTTAAGTGTATGTATAAGTTAAGTGTATGTATAAGTTAAGTGTATGTATAAGTTAAGTGTATGTATAAGTTAAGTGTATGTATAAGTTAAGTGTATGTATAAGTTAAGTGTATGTATAAGTTAAGTGTATGTATAAGTTAAGTGTATGTATAAGTTAAGTGTATGTATAAGTTAAGTGTATGTATAAGTTAAGTGTATGTATAAGTTAAGTGTATGTATAAGTTAAGTGTATGTATAAGTTAAGTGTATGTATAAGTTAAGTGTATGTATAAGTTAAGTGTATGTATAAGTTAAGTGTATGTATAAGTTAAGTGTATGTATAAGTTAAGTGTATGTATAAGTTAAGTGTATGTATAAGTTAAGTGTATGTATAAGTTAAGTGTATGTATAAGTTAAGTGTATGTATAAGTTAAGTGTATGTATAAGTTAAGTGTATGTATAAGTTAAGTGTATGTATAAGTTAAGTGTATGTATAAGTTAAGTGTATGTATAAGTTAAGTGTATGTATAAGTTAAGTGTATGTATAAGTTAAGTGTATGTATAAGTTAAGTGTATGTATAAGTTAAGTGTATGTATAAGTTAAGTGTATGTATAAGTTAAGTGTATGTATAAGTTAAGTGTATGTATAAGTTAAGTGTATGTATAAGTTAAGTGTATGTATAAGTTAAGTGTATGTATAAGTTAAGTGTATGTATAAGTTAAGTGTATGTATAAGTTAAGTGTATGTATAAGTTAAGTGTATGTATAAGTTAAGTGTATGTATAAGTTAAGTGTATGTATAAGTTAAGTGTATGTATAAGTTAAGTGTATGTATAAGTTAAGTGTATGTATAAGTTAAGTGTATATCAAGAAAATAGGAGGGATTTTGAATTTTTTGATGTTTTATATAAGTGTATGTATATGTGTTGTATGTATAAGTTAAGTGTATGTATAAGTGTTAAGGGTATAAGTTCATGCATGGGGCTTTAAATCACTTATTATTAGCAAATTTCAAGACAACAAAAATATGTATCTATATATATATGAGGGCCGTATATATGTATATGTGTATATATATTTTTGTGTTTTTAATTTGTTTCTTAACTCTTGTCATAAACTTGTATTTATATTGGACATATATATACTTATTATTATTCAAGCACTTTTATGTGCATATTGGTTTATCAATATATTTTTGAGATAGTCATTTTATTTTCATGACCATATATACTTTAATTGGCATGATTAATTAAATTGTTGGACATTTTGTAAGATTTATTGACTTTGTCACAAGTTGTGAGTCTTACATTATTATTTATATAACTTGACTTCTTGAAATGAAGTTTTTGGTTCATTGACATTTCATCAAGTTCAATTAGAACTAATTTATAGCTTGAGATTGTCTTGAATGATTATATTTATTGTTTATGGCAAATCTAAGATAGCTAGTCATCTATGGTATTTCATTGAACTAGAGGGCAATTATCACTATGCCTTAAATGTCTAGAAGGTCAATTCTCTTAATAAACCTCTAGGGATAGATACCTAGATAAGTCTAAGTAAATTGTCCTAGTCGGAATTTGAGGGTTGTTACAGAGTTCTTGGATTTTCTTTCATTACAGAGTTGTATGCTGCTGATCCAGACTTCGCTGATCGCCTCACTGAAGCTAATCAGAAAGGACCATTTGTTGTTCAAGATGAATTCTTATTCAAGAATGGAAAGTTTTGTATTTCAAAGGGTTCTATCAGAGATTTACTGATAAGGGAAGCACACGGGGGAGGTTGCTGGCCATTTTGGTATTAACAAAACTGGAGAGATTCTCACTGAACACTTCTACTGGCCAAGTTTACTGAAGGATGTTCAGAATATCATCAGTCGCTGTCCAACTTGTCACCAGGCGAAGGCTACTTTTCACAAAGGACTGTATACTCCTCTTCCAGTTCCAAACCAGCCATGGGAAGATCTCAGTATGGATTTCATTGTTGCACTGCCCAGAACTCAGAGAGGAAAAGACTCAATAATGGTGGTTGTTGACCGATTTTCAAAAATGGCACATTTTGTTCCCTGCAACACCACAAATGATGCTTCAGCAGTTGCAAATCTATTTTTCAAAGAAATTGTTCATTTGCATGGGATTCCAAAAACAATTGTTTCAGATAGAGATGTGAAGTTTCTGAGTTATTTCTGGAAGACCTTATGGAGACTGATGGGTACCAGATTGATGTTCAGTACGTCTCACCATCCTCAGACTGATGGACAGACTAAAGTCACAAACAGGACAATTGGTATGTTATTAAGAACACTGGTGAAGAAGACACTGAAAGATTGGGATCTGAGGCTCGCTCATGCTGAGTTTGCTTTCAACAGAGCTCCAAATTATTCAACCAGTAAATCCCCGTTTGAAGTTTGTTATGGTGTCAATCCACTGACTCCCATTGATTTAATTCCATTTTCGATTGAACCAAAAGCAAGTATTGAAGCTGAGACCAGAGCAAAAGAAATCAAGAAAATTCATGAACAAGTGAAGGCCAGAATAGAGAAAGCAAATGCCAGTTACAAGGCCAAGGCAAATAAGAATAGGAAGCAGCCTAGTTTCGCTCCAGGTGATCTAGTTTGGGTATACCTCAGAAAAGAAAGATTTCCAGCAAGAAGGAAGAACAAGTTGATGCCCAAAGCTGGAGGACCATTCAAGATTCTGGAGAGGTATGGTGATAATGCTTATAAAGTTGAGCTACCTGGAGATATGTCACTTTCAAGTACTTTTAATGTCGGGGATCTGATGCCTTATCTGGAAGATGAATACCTCGAGGACTTGAGGACAAGTCCTTTCTTAGAGGAGGAGATTGATGTGGAAATGTCCAGGTTCACTGAACTGACTGACACCAGTGAACTGGAGAAGTCAACTGAACTAAAGAAGTCAACTGAACTGAAGGGTAGAACTGAACTAATAATGCCATCTGAGCAAGCCATGCTAATTCTGCCAGCAATAGCCCATTTCAGACAAGTGTTCACTGAATCAGTCCAGTCACCAGTGGTAACACTTCTCCAGTGGAAAGAGTCTCCAGTGACAACCAGTAGTGATCCACCAACGAAGTTCTCCACTGAAGCACTCCAGTGACCAGCTCCAGTCTAGTCTCCAGATGGATGCTCCAGATTTAAGTCTCCAGTGGAAGTTTCAGATTTACGTTCCAGTTTTTGTTAATAAAGTTTGTTTTAGTCACATGTTTGTGGACCCAATAAAGAAGGAATGACAGCTGTCAAAGACGATAAGGGAGGGGCGTGTGACAACGTTAATCCTAACAGTTTGTGGGCCCTTGTGCAGAGGGAATCTTTCTAGAAGCTTTGCTTGTCCATTCCCTATTCGTTGATAAGTTAGTGGCTGTCCTTAGCGCATGACAGCTTTTTGATTATTTTATTGTATTTCGTTAATTCCTAGGTAATAGCATGTGGCTATAAATAAGGGCTCTTTTTCATTGTAAGAATTAAGTTATGTTGAATTGAATGAAATTAATAGAGCAGCCTCTATTTCTTAAAATCTTCTTTTACCTTTAGAGATCTTTGATCTTGGTGGTTAGGAGTGACCCATTTATCAATATTTGTGGTGGTTCGTCCTTTATCAAATATTGTGGTGAGGTCTAAATCTTCGGGTTCCTTTATCCGTAATCGTGGTGGCTAGACCTTTATCGATTATTGTGGTGGGGCGGAGTGTTTCCTTTATCCTTGATTCCGGTGGCTTGGCCTTTACGAATCTTGGTGGTGGATTCTTTTATCTATCATTTTTATTTTATTGTCTTGTTTTATTGTTTGTTTCATATTAAAATCCAGAAAATACCAAAAATAGTCTTCCACTGTCGTTTGTCGCGTGATTTACGCATCAGAAGTGATTTCTTTAACTCGCGCAAGGAATCTAATTCGAGCCTTAATGAATCTCTTGTTTTTATATTTCCTATTTCATTCATTCGAAACCAAATTCTACATCCTTGATATTCTTGATGATTCGAAGTAATGATCACCACCGCTTCTCTTCAAAAGTTAGTTACCTAACAACGTACAACTCACTTACGCAACACTTAGCAATGGCGAAATCGAGTAAGTAGTACCCTGCTCTCGCTGCGACATCAATGGATGCGAAAGACGTTCAGACATCAGTCGTCCACAAGTGGAATACTTGGGATAACTGTATAGCGTAAAAGATACTATTGGGTCATGTACATAACGTAGGATGTGGAAGATATGTGGTTTGTCAATCGAAGTACAAGGAAGCACGATCGAAGAGTATACTAAGCCTTAACTTGGAGAAAGAATCGAAAGTCCTTCCTATCTATGTTGATCGACCAAAAAGGAAAGATTGAGCAGCCAACAAAAGGGAGGTTGTGTGACATGAAGGTCACCTTCGGTTAAGTATAAGGACTCCCCTAGAACTTGCGGGATATCACTAGCAATGTTGGAAAACGAAAGTAGTTAGAAGAAGAAAACCAAGGACAATAAGATAAATAGGATGTGTCGAGTAACCCTCAAGATGGAAGAGTAACAAAAAGGATTCTGAGCTATCCTTTTCTTTTTCAAAACACCCGAGCAGATGGATATTTGTTACATGAAGGAATAAGGAATTTGGCGAATTGAAGATCGTCAAGGATGGTGAGATGAAGTGAAGAGTAGGAAATCCCTTACATTTTTCCTTGAGGAAAAATGTTAAGGGGGTAATCACAACAAGAAAGATACTCGAACAAGGAGTACGAAACGCAAGATTTTACTTTATCTTTCAAGAAGAGTTACTCACTAGCGTCATTGAAAGAGATATGAAGCAGAAAGTAAAGTAAAGGAAGGCGATTAACCCAACCAGTAAAGTGAAGGCATTGACGTCATCTACAAGATGTAGTTCTGGATGTATTCATCTTTATGGCGCTCCACACATTATACTTTAAATACCTATTGGAAAACTCCTATCGAAAGAAAAACTATTAGTAGAGCATATCAACTAAGCTGAGAGAAAGCGGTATATGCTCAACACCCAATGAAGGCTAGCCTTGCTAAAGAGGAGAAGTATGGTCGATGAGTGGAGGAAGCACGATGACATGTGATGGTTATCCCCTCAAGGTCAATGGTCGTATGGAGGTAAGCTAAAATAAGATGAACTTGGCTGAGAAAAACTTTGCAACACATGGTGAACCATTCAAGATGGTGGTGATATGATTATTAGTGAGCATAAGGATTGTGTAAATCCTATCATGAGGAATGCGTAGGTATAGCAAAGAAACCGAATAGGTTATATGTGCGATGTTAAAAGAGATCTGTCGGTGATGAGTCATAGATAGTAGTCCTTCTAGCTTAAAAAGGAAGTAATTAAAGGTACCTTAAAACCATTTGCAATTCAATATTGGCAAGAACAAGAGAAAATGGGTAATGATGCGACTTAACTGATAACGAAAAGGTGACTTGGGAAAATAAGAGTGAAGTTAAAGGACAAAGGTGAGTATGAGGAGTAAGATGGAACTATCATCAACCAATTCATGATTCCCTTGAACGCCATAAAGAAACAAAGACGACATTGGAAAACCCTAAAATGAGGTACTACGGAGATGTACCTTTGTAATTTTAATACAACTCGGCACCCCGGTTAGTATCACTTTTGTTAAGGGGGTAATCCCTTAACAAGTGATTAGTCACAAACGAAGTCAATATTCTCAAGTAGCGGCAAGCGTGTCCAACGTCAAACCAAAGAAGGATGAAGGTAGGCGAGAAGCTATTGGAACGATTCTTTAATTGGGGGTAGAAGACGATAAAGGAAAGTATACAAAGTGACAATGGAAATGAGTAGCCACCAACGATCGATATTCCAACGTCTCTTACTATTTTTATTGTAACTCACGTTACGAACCGTTTGCTCATTTTACACCTCCGTATTGACATTCTTATCATCATCCCATTATTTAGTATTGATCTAGGAAAGATTGACAGCCCACAACGATTACATACGATTAATCTCTAGTCGTCTCAAGAAGTGAGCGACATTCGTAACCTTTTTCTTTTTCGAAGTTTCTAATCATGAGAAATGTTAGGGCACCAAGCAATGGATGCCCCCAACTACGGAGATCAAAGGCTTATAAGTAACTAAAAAGGTCATGATGAAACCTAGATGAACTCTCACATTTTGTACGTCTCCGTGAAGCTATCCTTATCGTTAAACTATTCATTTTATCACCGTGTGAACGAGCGAACTTCGAAGACGAAGTTTCTGTTAAGGGGTTAATGATGTAACAACCCTCAATCTCCGACTAGGATAACTTACTTATATTTATCTAGGTATCTATCCCTAGAGGTTTATTAAGAGAATTGACCTTCTAGACATTTAGGGCATGGTGATATTTGCCCTCTAGTTCAATAGAATGCCAAAAGGAAGCCAGTTGCCTTAGAAATGCCATAAACAAAAACTATAGTCATTCAAGACAATCTCATACTATAATTAGTTCTAACTGAACTTGGTAAATATCAATGAACCAAAAACTTTATTTCGAGAAGTTAAGTTATATAAATAATAATGTAAGACTCACAACTTGTGTCAAAATAAATAAATCTTACAAAATATCCAACAATACAATCACCAAACCAATTAAAGCAAATATGGTCATGAAAATGAAATGACTATCTCAAAAATATGTTTATAAAATCTTGTACATAATGATAAGCTTGAATAATAATAATAAGAATATATATATATATATATATAAAGAATATATATATATATATATAGAGGAGGGGTTATTTGAGAACTCCTAAAAAAAAAGAACTCAAGAACTCCTTTACACCTTTGGATAAAAAAAATGGATGGACCAGATTAAAATAAAAAACCCCTCTCAACACTAGAGGGGTATTTTTGTCAGCTCCCTTTTTTCTCTCTCTTACTTTAATAGAATTCTATCTAATTCACTAAAAAACTTTTATCTCACAAACCGTAAATCGTTAAACGAAAAGAAAAGCATGGGTAGTCTTAAAATTTTGTCCTCTTTCATTAGAGATGCAATTCGACATACTTTTGACGACTTTTTAAATTTTGTTTTTTTTTCCATCACGTTCATCTTACACATGTGTAAGTTATTATTCTTTGATGTCCTACACATGTGTAGGACATGTACTACACATGTGTAGGATGAACCTTTTAGTGGTTTCCACTTGTCCTACACATGTGTAGGATGAACCTTTTAGTGGTTTCCACTTGTCCTGCATGGGCGGAGCCCGTACGGCTAAGGGCTTTGCCCGTACCGTATCCAACCACCACCATCTCATGGATCGCCGCCCATCAAATCCAAACCATTCCCAAATGCATCCGGCTTCCAACCCCTTTATAAATGCCTCGAGGTAGCCTACCGAGAAGGGTGAAGCCCCTCTGAATGGGCAACGCCCGTTCGACTAAAGGCTACCGCCCGTACCGTATCTAACCACCACCATCTCATGGATCGCCGCCCATTAAATCCAAACCATTCACAAATGCATCCGGCTTCCAACCCCTTTATAAATGCCTCGAGGTGGCCTACCGAGAAGGGTGAAGCCCCTCTGAATGGGCAACGCCCGTTCGACTAAAGGCTACCGCCCGTACCGTATCTAACCACCACCATCTCATGGATCGCCGCCCATTAAATCCAAACCATTCACAAATGCATCCGGCTTCCAACCCCTTTATAAATGCCTCGAGGTGGCCTACCGAGAAGGGTGAAGCCCCTCTGAACGGGCAACGCCCGTTCGACTAAAGGCTACCGCCCGTACCGTATCTAACCACCACCATCTCATGGATCGCCGCCCATTAAATCCAAACCATTCACAAATGCATCCGGCTTCCAACCCCTTTATAAATGCCTCGAGGTGGCCTACCGAGAAGGGTGAAGCCCCTCTGAATGGGCAACGCCCGTTCGACTAAAGGCTACCGCCCGTACCGTATCTAACCACCACCATCTCATGGATCGCCGCCCATTAAATCCAAACCATTCACAAATGCATCCGGCTTCCAACCCCTTTATAAATGCCTCGAGGTGGCCTACCGAGAAGGGTGAAGCCCCTCTGAATGGGCAACGCCCGTTCGACTAAAGGCTACCGCCCGTACCGTATCTAACCACCACCATCTCATGGATCGCCGCCCATTAAATCCAAACCATTCACAAATGCATCCGGCTTCCAACCCCTTTATAAATGCCTCGAGGTGGCCTACCGAGAAGGGTGAAGCCCCTCTGAATGGGCAACGCCCGTTCGACTAAAGGCTACCGCCCGTACCGTATCTAACCACCACCATCTCATGGATCGCCGCCCATTAAATCCAAACCATTCACAAATGCATCCGGCTTCCAACCCCTTTATAAATGCCTCGAGGTGGCCTACCGAGAAGGGTGAAGCCCCTCTGAATGGGCAACGCCCGTTCGACTAAAGGCTACCGCCCGTACCGTATCTAACCACCACCATCTCATGGATCGCCGCCCATTAAATCCAAACCATTCACAAATGCATCCGGCTTCCAACCCCTTTATAAATGCCTCGAGGTGGCCTACCGAGAAGGGTGAAGCCCCTCTGAATGGGCAACGCCCGTTCGACTAAAGGCTACCGCCCGTACCGTATCTAACCACCACCATCTCATGGATCGCCGCCCATTAAATCCAAACCATTCACAAATGCATCCGGCTTCCAACCCCTTTATAAATGCCTCGAGGTGGCCTACCGAGAAGGGTGAAGCCCCTCTGAATGGGCAACGCCCGTTCGACTAAAGGCTACCGCCCGTACCGTATCTAACCACCACCATCTCATGGATCGCCGCCCATTAAATCCAAACCATTCACAAATGCATCCGGCTTCCAACCCCTTTATAAATGCCTCGAGGTGGCCTACCGAGAAGGGTGAAGCCCCTCTGAATGGGCAACGCCCGTTCGACTAAAGGCTACCGCCCGTACCGTATCTAACCACCACCATCTCATGGATCGCCGCCCATTAAATCCAAACCATTCACAAATGCATCCGGCTTCCAACCCCTTTATAAATGCCTCGAGGTGGCCTACCGAGAAGGGTGAAGCCCCTCTGAATGGGCAACGCCCGTTCGACTAAAGGCTACCGCCCGTACCGTATCTAACCACCACCATCTCATGGATCGCCGCCCATTAAATCCAAACCATTCACAAATGCATCCGGCTTCCAACCCCTTTATAAATGCCTCGAGGTGGCCTCAAAAACCATCTTTGTTCAAAGCTTTGTTCATGACTCAAACCGAAGTCGAGAAGGAACTCGCTGATGGAACCTCAGTAATGATATTGCTGATGGTTGAACTTGCTGATAAGAAGGGACTCGCTGACATTTCCAGTTTAGTCGAGCCCTTGCTGAAAGAATATGCTGACGTATTCCCTGAAGAAATGCCTTCTGGTTTACCCCCTATCAGGGGTATTGAACACCAGATTGATCTAATTCCGGGTTCAATCCTTCCTAACAAAGCTGCTTATAGGTGTTCACCCACTGAAGCTAAAGAACTACAAAGGCAAGTCGATGAACTGATTGCTGAGGCTCAATGCGTATATGCGTTGATAGTCGAGCCATCAATAATATCACTATCAAGTTTCGATATCCTATTCCCAGGTTGGATGATATGCTTGATGAATTACATGGTTCCTGTGTGTTTTCAAAGGTCGATCTGAGAAGTGGCTATCACCAGATCCGAATGAAGGATGGAGATGAATGGAAGACAGCATTCAAAATAAAGGGAGGCCTTTTTGAATGGCTGGTCATGCCATTTGGGTTGTCCAATGCACCCAGTACCTTTATGAGACTGATGAATGAAGTCCTCAGACCACTCATTGGCCAGTTCGTAGTTGTTTATTTTGACGACATACTGGTGTACTCGAAAACTAAAGCTGAACATGTCAGCCACCTGAAAAGTGTGTTTGACTTGCTGAGAAAGCATAAGCTCTATGGCAAGTTGGAAAAATGTGACTTCATGGTGGATAGTGTGGTATTTCTGGATATGTAGTGTCGAAAGAGGGAATTTCCATGGATCCTTCAAAAGTAGAAGCTATCAAATCTTGGCCAGTTCCTACTACAATTACTGAAGTAAGAAGTTTTCATGGATTGGCATCTTTTTATAGAAGATTTATCAAAAAAATTTCAACTGTAGTAGCTCCTATCACTGATTATTTGAAAAAGGGTGTGTTTAACTGGCCCAAGCCAGCCCAAACCGCTTTTGAGTCACTGAAGGATAAGCTTAGTACAGCTCCAGTGCTTTCCTTGCCTAATTTTGATGTATTATTCGAACTGGAGTGTGACGCCAGTGGAATAGGAATTGGAGCAGTGCTGATCTAGGAGCAGCGACCAGTAGCTTACTTCAGCGAGAAGCTTAATGGGTCAAAACTGAAGTATAGTACTTATGATAAAGAATTCTATGTTATCATTCACGCGATCGATCACTGGTCTCATTACCTGAAGCCTAAACAGTTTGTCTTGTTTTCTGACCACGAGGCGCTGAAGTATACAATGGTCAGCATAAGCTTAACCCTAGGCATGCTAAGTGGGTCGAGTTCCTACAGTCTTATTCTTTTGTTTCAAAACATAAGGCAGGGGTTATTAATGTTGTTGCTGATGCCCTCTCAAGAAGATATTCATTGCTTTCCATTTTGGAAGCAAGGGTTCTTGGGTTCTCTTTTATCAAAGAATTGTATGCTGCTGATACGGATTTTGCTGGTCATCTCGCTGATGGTCCCTCCAAAGGATCATATTTAATGAAAGATGGGTTTTTATTTAAAAATGGGAAGTTGTGTATCCCTAAGGGCTCAATTCGAGACTTGCTGATAAGAGAAGCTCATGGAGGAGGACTCGCTGGTCATTTTGGTATTACTAAGACAGCTGACATCCTCAGCGAGCATTTCTATTGTCCATGCCTGCTGAATGACGTCCAGAATATCATCAGTAGATGCTCAACTTGTCATCTGGCAAAGGCTACTTTTCACAAAGGCTTGTATACTCCTCTCCCAGTTCCAAGTCAGTCGTGGTAAGACCTTAGTATGGATTTCATTGTTGCTTTACCCAGAACTCAGCGAGGAAAAGATTCTATCATGGTAGTGGTTGACAGATTCTAAAAAATGGCCCATTTCATTCCTTGTAACACCACTAATGATGCCTCAGCAGTAGCAACTTTATTCTTCAAAGAAATTGTTCGCCTTCATGGAATTCCCAAGACCATTGTTTCTGATAGAGATACGAAGTTTCTAAGTTATTTCTGGAAGACTTTGTGGAGATTGATGGGAACTAAGCTTCTGTTCAGCACTTCTCATCACCCCCAAACTGATGGCCAGACTGAAGTTACCAATAGGACCATTGGGATGTTATTAAGGACGCTGGTGAAAAAGACGCTGAAAGATTGGGATCTAAAGCTTGCTCATGCTGAGTTCGCTTTTAATAGAGCCCCCAACCACTCAACCAGCAAGACCCCCTTTGAAGTTTGTTATGGTACCAATCCTTTAACTCCCATTGATTTAATTCCTTTTTCAATTGAGCCAAGAGTAAGTGTTGATGCTGAAGAGAAAGCTAAGGAAATAAAAAAATACACCAGCAAGTAAAGGCAAGAATTGAGAAGGCAAATGAAGAATACAAGGCCAGAGCTAACAAGCATCGTCAGCAGCCCAGTTTTGCACCTGGCGATCTTGTTTGGGTGCACCTCAGAAAAGAAAGATTTCCTTCCAAAAGAAAGAACAAACTGATGCCAAGGGCTGAAGGACCATTCAGAATACTGGAGAAATTGGGTGACAGCGCTTACAAGGTTGAGCTACCAGGAAGCATGTCGGTATCAAGCACTTTTAATGTTGGAGATTTGACGCCTTACCTTGAAGATGAATATCTCGAGGACTTGAGGACAAGTCCCATTTTAGAAGGGGAGAATGATGCGAGAATAACCCCACTCGCTGAACTGACCAGCTCCAGTCAGCAAGCAAGCAATGCTCATTTTGCCAGCCATAGCCCATTATGGACAAGCCTTCACTGATGAGCAGCCTTCAGTTGTTACTTTACTCCAGTGGCAAGTCCCTCCAGGTTCAGTGAAACTCATCAGTGGGTAGCATCAGCGAGCAACTCCAGTCAGCACCCACCAGTAACAACCTTCCGTCAAGAAGTTATTTTATTCAATAAAAGCTGCCACGTCACAAGTTCTAGAAGGCCTTGGATAAGGATGTGTGCGTGAGAATAACGTTGTCTAACGGTTTGTGGGGACCAAATTAGATAAAAGGAATATTTCCTGAGGCAGGGTACAACACGTGTCTCCTCTCCCATTGGTTGATTGTCCTTTTCCCATGTGCTACAGCTTTTATTTATTTATTATTGTATTTCTTTTATTGTAGGAAAATAGGGAGTGTTGCCTATAAAAGCTAGACTTAATCAATCTGTAAAATTGGAATGGAATGAAAAGAACACTTTCTTTTTCTTATCAAATCTTCATTTTACCTTTATAAATTGATATTTATTTTGGTGTTTGGAGTGATCCCTTTACCTTTAATTGTGGTGGCTCGTCCTTTAACAATTTTAGGGGTGAGATCTTTAAATCTTCAATTCCTTTAATTATAATCTTGGTGGTTATCCTTTATAGATTATAGTGGTGGGTTGGAGTGGATCCTTTATCTTTGATTCTAGAGGACGGTTTCTTTATGAATCTAAGTGGTGGATTCTTTTATTTCATCTCGAATTCATTTAATCTACTCATTTTTATTTTGTTACCATAAACCCTAAAACCCAAATCCTGTTATCTCAGTGAATTTTGGATCCAACTACCAAAATTTCACATCAGTCCGGCTTCCAACCCCTTTATCAATGCCTCGAGGTAGCCTACCGAGAAGGGTGAAGCCCCTCTGAACGGGCAACGCCCGTTCGACTAAAGGCTACCGCCCATACCGTATCTAACCACCACCATCTCATGGATCGCCGCCCATTAAATCCAAACCATTCACAAATGCGTCCGGCTTCCAACCCCTTTATAAATGCCTCGAGGTAGCCTACCGAGAAGGGCGAAGCCCCCCTGAACGGGCAACGCCCGTTCGACTAAGAGCTACCGCCCGTACCGTATCCATCCGCCATCTGAATTAAAAAGTCGTGGAAAGTATTTATGATGACCACTCTAATGAAAGAGGACAAAATACTAAATGAACCTTTTAGTGGTTTCTACTTGTCCTACACATGTGTAGGATGAACCTTTTAGTGGTTTCTACTTGTCCTACACATGTGTAGGATGAACGTGATGGGAAAAAAAATGAAACTTAAAAAGTCTTCAAAAGTATACTGAATTGCATCTCTAATGAAAGAGGACGAAATTTCAAGACTACCCATGTTTTTTTTTCCGTCTAACGATGTACGGTTTGTGAGATAAAAGTTTTTTAATGAATTAGATATTTTTTAATTTAATAAGAGGAGAGAGAAAGAAAGAGAGCTGGACAAGTTTTTCATAATGACAATCATGCCCTTCCTGATCTTGATGAATGGAGGGCTGAGATTGGTTCTCGCGTTCTTTTTTTTAGTGGTTCTCAAAATAACTCACCCCTATATATATATATAATAATAAAATATAATATATATATATAATATATATATGTAAGTGTAATATAAATACAAGCTTAGCTAATGAGTTAAGTAACAAGTTAAAAACACAAAATTATATATATGCATACATATATACTCACGGCACATATACACACACATAAACATATATTTAGTCTAGAAAACCAATTAACTTATAAACTTAAACACACTTACAATTTATATAAATAATACATATACATACACTTATAATTTTACAAAATGAAATTTGAAATTCACCTCCTTTTTCCCCCTCCTAAAACCGGCCCCCTATTTCCCATACACCCTCACCCAATCAAAAATTAACTAGTTTTATTTTTCATTAACCCAAAACATAAAACACTTACACCACACTCAACCCTTTCATTCTCCTCTCTTCCCAACACACACTCTTCTCTCTATTCTCTCAAAAACTCTTCCTTTCTCCCCCTCCTTCACCTATTTCGGCCAGCCACAAACAACCAAGAAAAACAATAGCAAATCTAATCTAAACAATAATAATAATAAGGATTTGCAAGGGATTAATCAAGGGTTAATATAAGCTAGGTTTAAGGGTTGTTTCAAGACAAGATTAATGGTTATTTGAGGCTTTTAAGGGTCACGAAAATCTGAACCTTTTCTTCATCAAATCCAAGTTCATCAAGGGTATAACTCATCGTCTCTTTGTTTAATCTATCTTATTTTTGTATATACTAAAAGATCCTTATCAAAAATCATTTTTTTCTTTGATTTTCTTCTTGAAAATACACTTAATGAGGGCATGTTGATAGAATCTTTCCTTTCATGCCATTGCATGTCAAGATCTAGAGGAAAGATTCAAGGATATAACTCAAATAAGACCCAAAAGTGATGATTCATGAGAAAGCTTTCAAACTAGTTGATGAATCTCCATAAAAATCATTTTTTTCTTTGATTTTCTTCTTGAAAATACACTTAATGAGGGCATGTTGATAGAATCTTTCCTTTCATGCCATTGCATGTCAAGATCTAGAGGAAAGATTCAAGGATATAACTCAAATAAGACCCAAAAGTGATGATTCATGAGAAAGCTTTCAAACTAGTTGATGAATCTCCATAAAAATCATTTTTTTCTTTGATTTTCTTCTTGAAAATACACTTAATGAGGGCATGTTGATAGAATCTTTCCTTTCATGCCATTGCATGTCAAGATCTAGAGGAAAGATTCAAGGATATAACTCAAATAAGACCCAAAAGTGATGATTCATGAGAAAGCTTTCAAACTAGTTGATGAATCTCCATAAAAATCATTTTTTCTTTGATTTTCTTCTTGAAAATACACTTAATGAGGGCATGTTGATAGAATCTTTCCTTTCATGCCATTGCATGTCAAGATCTAGAGGAAAGATTCAAGGATATAACTCAAATAAGACCCAAAAGTGATGATTCATGAGAAAGCTTTCAAACTAGTTGATGAATCTCCATAAAAATCATTTTTTGTTGATATGGATGAGACTTATTTCCTGTGATTTTCATAAATAAACTTATTTTTGTGTTGTATGAAAGACTTGTTAAGAGATTTGTTCCCAAAATGGCTAGATGGTCACATGCAATCACATTTTTGGATGATTTTTGTAAGAACTAAGTTTATTGATTTTTGATTGGCGAAAGTTCAAGTATATATGGTGATTGATGATCTTGAAAATGATTGAAATCTGTATATTTGATGTTAAGAGATACAAAATAAGGTGATAATCTTGTTAGTGGTAATTTAGAGGCTAAAACAAGCAACCAACACCATTGATGAGTTGTGTTAATCAAAATACATTCTGACAGAATTAATTTTCTGTCTTGGAACGGGTAAACTGAACATGTGAGGGCCGTTTCAAGCAAAACTATCAAAATAAAAGTTGTATACAAACGAGTTAAATTTAACCACCAATTAGAATTACTCAAAAATACTGAACCAAACAAAAGTTATGATTTTTCTACTAAAACTGGTCAAAACTGCACTTTTGTCTGAATATTTTAGAAACTTTAAAAACATTTATCTCCTAAACCATAAGGTTCCAGGAGGCCATACTTGGTGGGAAGTTGGTTCATTGTGTCCTAAACCTAAAATAAAATCATGGAATTTTTATTAAGAGAAAAACCCAAGGAACGTTTATAAAACATTGGGGTATGCAAAACAGTGACTGTTTTGACCACTTTCAATTATAAAAATATTAAGAGGTAGCAAACATTAACTAAAAATTAAGCCAAAATTTATATAACAAGTGGACACATATAGTTCACTGTATAAAAGTCACCAAGTTCTAAATAATTATATTTAACCCTGAATTAATGGCCAACATTTCATAAATCTGATGTATAAAAACAGAAAATTTGAAAGGAAACTAACAATGTGTATAATGGGCTAAAAGATGCACTAAAGACCATAATGGGCTAGCCCGACCCAATTAGGGTACCCAATGGACCATGAATCATTGAGCCCACTTGGCCCAATGACCCACTTGACCCATTAGTCATATAGCCCAATAACCCATATAACCCATCAAGCATCTAACCCGATTAAGATTAAGCTCAACAACTAATGTAAGCCCAAAACATTTAGAAGCTCATGACACTTAGGCTCAATTGGTGATGACCCATAACACTTAAACGAATTTCATAAACCCGAATAATCATAAGACATATCGAGATATATGTGAGTTAAAAGATAAGTGTAATCAAAGTAACACAAAATGTAATTAAGTGGAATGGACATATGTAATTACGTTAACCAAACTATAAATTGATATCACAAATGCTAATCCGTATTAAAATCGGTTACACATCCAATAATGAATAAGGATAACATAACTTAATATGGCATTTCTATATGATAACCTAAGATAGGACCTTATTCGCCTTAGTTTCGCGTAGGAATGGTCTTGGCTTTGGAAATGCGAATGAGGGGTGTAAGGAATATATGATCAAGGAAGCTATAGATGGGAAGTACCCATTTTGGATAAGTAGATGTAATGCTTGGCATATCAAGGTGAGTCATAGCCCCCTTTCAAACTCTTTTATATGTTTTACTTGCGGGGTGAAAAGCATGATTAATTAAAATGACTTTCTTTTATGAAAATGCTATCTTGAAAGATTGATGACTATTGTGAATATTATTGTATGTTCAATATGTTATGAGAAATATGATGAGCTTGAGTTCTGTCAAACCTTGGTCCCCGGTCACACTACTATTAACTCCGAAAGGGGAGGCCTGTAGTTAGAGGGTTGCACAACTAGGATTTTATGTCCCCCTCACTCACTAAGATGGCGACGGGATCATTGGCATGCCTACGTGGCCGCCTTCATCGCCGGCCGGCCTAGGGGTGCTCTAATCTACTTATATTATTTGGTCGTCTCCATGGCACGACCCATTCATTATTATTGCACGTGATTGACAGCATGTGCCTATCATTATTATTATTGGGGCACACTTTGATTAGTATTATCGGACGGCAGATCGGTCTTAGTAGTAGCTCAAGTTAAACTCATCTAAAATATCAATGTGAATGTTACTAATGACAGATTTGGGACATACTTTGGTTATTATGGAATGAACATACGGTTTGGGTATTGGACCTTATATGGAATCTTGAAAGTTGTTGAAATTGGCGATATTGAAATCTTGATGACCGAATGGTTTTGGTGTGATGTATGATTAATCGATTTATATATTTTTCTCTCATGATGATTTTGACAAATGAGAACTTTATAACTTACCATGGATTTTCAACGTCTTGAAATGACATTATGGTATTTGGAAAACTTTATAGTTGGAGATGGGAATTTTGCCGGTCATGTGGTTTGGGTTTATTGATATGTAATAATGTGTTTTCTAAGTTTTGAAATGGATATGTAACGAGATTTACTTGAAAACCTATGCACTCACCAACTACGTTTTCGTAGTTGACACTTTTTCTTCATGCTTTTCAGGATTTAGCATAAGCTTTGAGGAATTATATGCATCATGATTGTTTGGAGTCAAAGATCAAACCTTGTGATGGGCAATGGAATCCACCTTGATCATTGTAGTATATCATTTCATGTACTTGTTATTTATTTTGTGGACTTAATATCCAAGTACGGTGGACGCATTGTACTTAGGAATTGGTTCACATGCATGTACATTTGTAAATTCTTTTTAACAAATAAAGCTATGGTGAATGTTTATCTATAATCCTTTGTTTTGAATACTCGACTTTCTGTACATCTCATTGTTCCGCCTTAGTTGGGGTGTTACATAAAAGGTCGATGGGAACGTTTTTAGGGCTTTATGGGAATATCCAATGAAAAGACATGTACAGGTCGTAGCTACACATGTGCAGATGGTAGTTCCATATGTGCAGGTCGTAGTTACGCCTATGCAGATGGTAGTTCCATATGTGCAGGTCGTAGTTACGCCTATGCAGATGGTAGTTTCATATGTGCAGGTCATAGTTACACATGTGGAGGTTGTAGTTGCACGTGTGCAGATCGGTTGCACAACCTCAAGTGTGACCTATTTTGCATATATACTTCTTTTAGCTGAAGTGTTGATCATTTAATGGTTATAGGTAGTCAGGAATACTTGCTTTGTGCAATATCTTTAGTTATCATTTGTGTGCGCTTCTACGAGGTAAGATACACAACTTTGACACGCTGAGGGGTTCAACAAAACATAGCTTTCATATAATCACTTCCCCAAATGATATCTTGTTTGCTTATGGGTATTCGGGATTATACGGGAGGTGATATGGGCTATGTAGATGTATATTGAAGCCTGAAATGCTACCCCAAAGATATGTGATGTCATGAGACTATATGATATGACGAGTAATGCTATAAAATGCTTTGAAATGTTATGAAACACGACATATGATGAACAATGATATGCTATGAAAGATGATATGAAATGATACACGATATGCTATGATCATGATACGTAAAGTGACGATGATGCTAATGATGTTATGATATATAATTGATACTTAAAGTAATGATAATGTTATCAACGTTATGATGTGATTATGATGCGTAACGAAATGTTAATGATGATGATGCTTATGATGTTGTTATGATGTAAATGTTCATGCTATACGATGAAACTATTTGTCATGATTATGAGAATGTGCACTATATGTGATATGTGATGAATTCATGGCTTGTACACCTAGCACACTAGACCTACTAGGTATGCCATGACACGTGCACGTTTAAGGGCCCAGACGTAAAAGTGATAAAGTGTAGTTTAGGTAATGTGAACACCTAAACTAAATATAAACTGTTAGCTCGAGCAAAGTGTAAAGAAAGTGTTAAGCTTAACCGCATTAGCTCCTTGTGGGCTAGTGTGTCATGTGGTCCCTTGAGTGGCTCCTTGCGACGAAGAGGACGTGTTTGAGTATTTCCGGGTGGAGTAACTCACCACTAAATGCATAAAGGCATAAACGGTATACTCCTGGATTGACTATGTCTTTCCTTAACGACGTTGATGGACCGCCGGCAGGCAATACCCATCATGTCGGGTGTGAGGTTCCCTGTCAGGTCTTAGGACCGCCTACACACAACCCCCACCTTCCCATGTGATAGGTGACGAATGTCACCAAAAGTGTAAAGTGAAAAGTGAAAGATAAAGTGAAAAGTGAACGTGAATGATGATAGGCACAATTAGGATTCTAACTCCTATGATAATTAATGTAATGTGATATGATGTTGTACCATGACTTGTGCCTAAATGATTATAATGTAATCTTCAAAGATTTAAATGGACAAATGTTTTGTAAACTATATGTGTTGTCTTACTTAGCTAATTTGTTAGCTAACACTTGCTCTTTTAAAATGTGTTGTGCCCTCAGATTCAGCAAGTTTGAGCAGGTAGATGTGAAACGATGTGAGGCTTGGGTAGATGATCTTGAAGCTGACCTTAGTCACCCATGATAGCCTCATTAATTAGACATTTGTTATTATGTACAGATGTTACGACTTTGTCATTATATTGACTTGATTGGCATTTATGTTGGTGCCATTATGGATTTTCTTTTACTATTTTCATGATACGGATTAGCAACACCATCTTTTAATAAATGACAATTCCGGTAGGAATTGTAAAAGTTTTCCTTTACTACTTCCACTATGTTTTGACGCCGTAAGGCGAATTTTTTTGGAAATCCATATTTTTTTAAACGACGGGTGTTACAACCAGTGGCTGTCCTCAGGTCTAGCTGACGGGCAAAGTGCAGGGTTTATGGATGCTCCAGTAAAGGCACCGTCAGCTAATAAGATGTTTGTACCCATTATGTAACCAACTGTTATTGGTGCAATAATTCCCAAAACTCTTTTCTTAGGATCAACTGGTGTTGCATAAACAACATTTTCTTCATTCATTTGGATAATAAGCTAAATATATATGGCTCAGTTGTCAGTGATACCCACTTAAGAGCTAAATCAATCATGGGAAAGACATGGGTCCATCGCCAAGTATCCATGTCGTTCATGGGATCTTCTGTAGACTCGAGGACCAGATATGCTTCTTTAGTAATGGTGGGGAATTCAGGAAGAATCTTTTTTCAATTAGTTGGTCAAATATGGAACATTTAACCAAATGTAAAGAACAGGAAACAGGTCTCTAAAAGTCAGAGACACAATAGCCGTACTGGATGCAGACCTTCCACAAGTGCGTAACTGTTCCACAAACAACGATGATAAAAATTTAAATTTATCTGCTTTGATATTCATCATCCATTCATCAAGAGAAAATGCACAACGATACAAATGCCACGTCAACTTCTGGAATATTCCGTTGTTCACAAATTCTATGCATATTTCTCTCTCTCTCTCTCTGATCGAGCCAGTACCTTTTATCATAAAATGATTGAGAAAACATTATTGGTTTCATAATAACACCAAACAATTTAGATAAATGCTATGCAGACAGTTACCTACCTTTATAAGGATAACAGACTATCTTTGAAAACTCAACACCAATTTGGTCTTTTGTTGTGAACCTTTGGACAAAGACTTAAAGGAGCCTATCACACTTCATGATTGCATCTGCTGCACATGTAGGGGAATGTCTTGCTATTGCAAACACTATGTTAAATAGGTTTTCTTCTAAAGCTGCTAAAGGATCAGACTGCGAAAATACAGAAAAAGTTTATCGTCATCTAAATAAGTAGCTTGATATGGTCCAACTATCATTATATCTTCCTTACAGCAAAGCTTGTAAACATCCGCTAACAGGAAGGTGGAAAAACTCATTAACATTAATAGTGCCTCATATGTTTAAATATTATTACTTATACAAATCTAAATCAGAAAAATGGCCTTTTTGACCAAATAGTCAATACTACCTACCTTCAATAGATAAGGAATTCTTGGAAGGATACTCATTCTAACTATACCAACGGCAATATCCTGTGTAGCAACCAAAATGTCACCCTTAATAGTATGTTTATCTTCAGCCTCGTCATCCCTCATAATCTTATAGAAAGTAAAAATATTGGATGGTTTTGTGTTGTATTTCCAAAAGCCGTCATGAACAAAACCAACTTCAATCTCGGGTCTACTTCTAAATATGGGGGCTGTATAGATATCCTTATCATACATTCCAGTTTTCTGGGTGCAAAAAGTATATTGTGAGTAATTATTAGATAAATTAACAAAGAAGAATTCACTTGTGTAACCTTTCACCTCAGAGATATCAAAAAATAGCTCATTTAATTCATAGCTCAGGACACACTGAATGACCCTTGCACAAGCAGTAACCATAGAATTATGGTTATCATCAAGACACATCCTTCAAGTCAAATAAGAAATCACAAGTACGGGAATTAGCAAATAATAAAAATAATAATTCTTGCTCCCAAATAATGACTGCTAACATCTATCTATTACAATGCACGCACAAAAAGACTGCAGTTTGACTTGTGAGATTGAACATGCCAGGAAAAATATATATATATATACATATATATATTATATATACATTATTTTATATATATATATATATATATATATATATATATACACTGTATAAGTATTTGAACAATAAAAATATATATTAAAATGAAGTTAAACTTCTTAAATGTGGTCACTAAATTAATGCTGGTGCTAGATGTCTAAGAAAATCAAATTCATATATTTACCTGAGCGATAAAGCAAGTTCAGGTTCTGGACCTAATGCAAAAGCCCAAAGAGCCTCCCAATGAACATCATTAACGACCATTGTCGTAATAAAATGCAAAATAAGTTCAAGTTTGGAATACTTTACAGCAAAAGATAGTGTTCCCACTTGATCCGCAGCATCACCAGATACCTCAAATGCCCAATACGCATGATGGCCCTCGAGTAAGTATGGAATTTGTTCTGGCGAACAAATTTCCTTGGTATCGTCTCTATCTGTTATGTGAAATTTTATTACATAATATCTAGAAAGGAGCTAAAGAGAATACCAGCATCATATGGGACGTCAGAGTATGATACTCATTTTTTTCCTGATAATGCGGGTGCCTTTTGCTGTGACAGTGTTTATGGTGGCTGTATTGATGTGGAGGTCCAATATAAAGGGAAATGCCACCTACTTTGAATAGATGCACATTGGTTGAAGTTACGAAAAGCAGTGTGTAACATCCCAAATTTTTTAGTTAACGGTTGACTTGAATCGTTAAGTCAACACTATGTGTCCGTTAAATCTCTAGGAGATTTAATGTTTATGTATGATTAATGTGCTATATGTGTAAGGTGTTAATGCCTTAATGATGTATGTGTTAATGCGTTTAAGATGGTCTAGTTGTGCTTGAAGTGTCGGTTGTGCTCCCGGTAGTGAGTTTAAGCCCTAAATGTGATGTTTTAAGGTTGAGGGACTCGAAGTGTCAAGTGGGAAAAGTTGCTACAGCAGATTAGGATGTAATTAGACCTTAATCAAAACATAATTCAGTTTCTCCTCTCTTCTCAAACCCTAAAACCGCCCCCCTCATCCTCTCAAGCAATTCGTGTGTGTTTCTTGCGATTCATGGTGATTCGAGTGAGATTTGGTTCATAGATTATGTCCTTATCATTGTCTACAGGTAATTAAGGTACTCTCTTCTTGATTGGATGTTTAATTCGTCCATCCTATCATCACAGGGTTGGGATGAATTCGGTTGCGTTTAATAAGGGGAGGTGTGGCGGCGAGTGCGGCACACCTAGTGTTTTAAGGGGAGGTGTGGCAGCGAGTGCGGCGCACATTGTGTTACCGAGAAGGAGTGCGTTATGGAGTGCGACACACCCTTATTTTTTCTTACCATTCCTTCAGCTAGTGCGACGCACCATGGTTAGGGGTGCGGCACACCTAGCCTAGTTTGTGCTAAAAATTAATGTTTAATGCTTAGCTTGTTCGTCATTCGTTCTAGGTTTGCCGGGAGTATGTATCAAGCACCGTAAGCTTACTTTAAGTTGTTGTGAGCCCATATAAGGTAAGATACACTATTTTGTCACGTTGAGGGTTCAACAAAACATAGTTTTCATATAATAACTTCCCTAAATGATATCTTGTTTTACTTATGGGTATTCGGGATTACACGGGAGGTGATATGGGCTATGTAGATGTATATCGAAGCCTGAAATGCTACCCCAATGATATGTAACGTTATGATATACATTGATATACCATAGATGATGAACCATGATATGCAATTAAAGTTGATATGCAATGTTATGAGATGCGATGATATGATATGTAATGTTATGAAATGCCTTGAGATGTTATGAAATAAGATATGTGATGAACTATGATATCTAATGATAGATTATATGCAATGATGTACAATTTATGATGACCTATGATATGCAATGACCTATGATGTGTAATGATATATGACATGAAATGACGAATGAATGTGTACGGTATGTAATAATGCTTAATATGTATATGTGCATGTGTATATGTGATATGTGATGAATTCATGGCTTGTACACCTAGCACACTAGACTTACTAGGTATGCCATGACACGTGCACGTTTAAGGGCCCGAACGTAAAAGTGATAAAGTGTAGTTTAGGTAAAGTGATAACCTAAACTAAATACAAAGTGTTAGCTCGAGCAAAGTGTAAAGAAAGTGTTAAGCTTAACCCGCATTAGCTCCTTGTGGGCTAGTGTGCCATGTGGTCGCTTGAGTGGCTACTTGCGACGAAGAGTACGTGTTTGAGTATTCCCGGGTGGAGTAACTCACCACTAAATGCACAAAGGCATAAACGGTATACTCCCATGTGACAGGTGATGAATGTCACCAAAAGTGTAAAGTGAAAAGTAAAAGATAAAGTGAAAAGTGAAAGTGAATGATGATAGGCACAATTAGGATTGTAAATCCTATGATATTTAATGTAATGTGATGTGATGCTATGCAATGACTTGTGCTTTATAACATGATATGTGAAATGTGATGTGTAACGTGGATAGGCACATTGGGGATTATATATTCTAAAGTGTATGATATGACGTGATGTTATGTAATGACCAGTGCCTTAATAATTTAAAAGTGATATTTCTTAATGTAAAACTGGACAACTATTTTGTAAACTATGTGTTATCTTACTTAGCTTTAATTAGCTAACACTTGCTCTTTTCAAATGTGTTGTACCCTCAGGTCCAACAAGGTTGAGCAGGTATATTTGACGAGATGTGAGGCTTGGGTAGATGATTATGGAGCTGACCTTAGTTCACCATTATTAGCCTCATTTATTAGACATTTATTCTTATGTCCAGATGATACAACATTGTTATTACGTTGAATTGATTGGCATTTATGTTGGTGCCGTTATGGATTTTCTGTTACCGTTGTCATGATACATATTAGTAACACCATGTTTTAATAAATGACAATTCCGGTAGGAATTGTAAACGTTTTCATTTAATGCTTCCGCTATGTTTTGACGCCGTTAGCCGAATTTTTTTTGGAAATCCATATTTTTAAACGACGGGTGTTACAAATGGTATCAGAGCCATGGTTTAAGCGAACCAATGACTATTTTCCCATAGGATTTGGACTTAAACCGTTAGGGGACCAGATAGGCTTAAGTAGGTATGCTTAGCCTTTAAAAAAATGACTTAGGACGGGTTTAGGATTGAGTGAGAGTGTAGGATTAAGGCTTCATGTTCTTTGATTTGTTTTTATGTATATTCTCATGTTGTGTAGCCTTTACTCCTCTGTGTTTCCCGCTCTCTCCATTGCTAAACTATTCTATTGCTACGAAAGATGATCTGTGAAGGTAATGTGTTATTTCCTCGTTTGGAATTTGATAGAATGGGTATTGAGTTGTGTGCACAGAATATGACTGAAAGGGAAGTTTATGTGAGATAAGATTCGGTCAATGATGTCCACCCCACTGTGTTAGTGACATGGACCGCAACGGATGTGAGATACGAGATGTTATGTGTCTAATGAAGGTTGTATGAATGGAATTGGTGAAAAGAAGGTGATACACAAATGTGGTAATAAACATGCATGTGAAAGGATACAATTACAATTATGGTCCGGAACATAATTGCAATTGTATCATGACGCGAGCGTGTTTGTGTGGCCATGCTTGTGTTGACCGGTGTACAAAGTAATGAAGTTGGTGAGATTTCTATATAGTTTTATATTTTATATGTTGCGAGTGAATATCAAGTTATAGCTCTAATGACGTTGATGCCTGAGATGTGTGGAATTGTTTACTCATGGTGATGAAAGACGAATTTGTTGTTTCATTTTATGTGTTATATGCGAATACCCTATAGATGTTGTCGGAGGTGTGATGAAAGTGCTATATGTAAGTTAAGATATGATGGTAGTGGAATGTATTCATCGCATGAATCTTATGAAAAGGAAATGAAGGTAATATTCGTTGAGCATGTATGCAAGGTCTCCTTACATGGTGAATTTGATGCTAAGATGATTAACTAGTAATGATAATGTTGCATTAGTTCGTGAAGGATACTTCGGTTACTCCCCAAAGATTGAAGTTGAATCCTCCCTGTTAATTCTATTTGTCTTCTAACGCTAGGAGGAATGAAATTATGCTGACGATGGAGTGGATTGAAAGATTTTGAAGTTGTTCTATGTTCTTATCAATCGTGAGTTTATGTGAATGGTGGTTTTATCTCTATTGACGCCTAATAAAGTTTTGTAGTAAGGTCATTTCCTTGACAACGATTCTCAAATTTATTCTATCGATGAAATGTTATTGTCTTGCATGTGTGATTGATAAATGAAGGGTAAAACCTTTTGTTTCTAATGTTGATATCTTTCATGTATTTTCTAATGTGTTTCTTGAAGATCTCCACGGTCTTCTTTTTGAACGAGAGGTCAAGTTCTCTATCGAGCGTATGCCTAGTGGTACTTCCGGTGGAAGGTTATCATATTGTCTTGCTCCCATGGTTGTAAAAATCGGCGGGATCGGCCGATATCTCGGCATGGAAGTTGGGATCGGCGGCTAAAGGAGACGATTCTGCCGGATCGGACCATATATCGGTCAACCATGGTCAACCACGGTCAACTCCGATCAACGACCCAAAAAAGGGTGACGGTGGTGACAATGATGGTGCATAAGTGGAAGGCAGAAAAAAATATGAAGAAGTAGAGATAAGAAATAGAGATATGTCCACTGTTTTAGTGGTCACGGTGGTGACATGGTGGTGGATCTCATGGAGAAGACACATGTGAGAGAGAAATGTTCAAAGATACACAGGGGAGATGATACAAACTAGTTGGTGACAGCTCTTTCTCATTGTTTTGTAGTGAATAATTTTCCTTTTCACCCTTGAAGTATTAATATTGTCTATTTTTAACATTTTATTTATATTTTATGTTATAATATATATTTAACTTTGTAAATATCTATTAGAAGGTTATGTAAAATTACAAAATTTATTATTTATATGTAACAAGTGTGTTATATTTATTTTATTTATGTTTATAAATTATTTTTATTACATATATTTCCATAATTATTATTATTATTCACTATTCACCCAATCCGATATCTCCCCGATTTTTCAAAATCTCCCGTCTCCCCACCTCGCCGATCCGATCCCGATCCACGAGTTCTACAACCTTGCTTGCTCCTAAAGAAATGAAGAAGTTAATATCTCAAATTTAGGAATTGTTGGATAAAGTCTTCGTTCGTGTGAGTTCCTCGCCTTGGGGAGCTCCTTTCCATTTGAGAATACGAAAAGTGATTCCATGCGCATGTGTATCGACTACCGTGATCTTAACAAGGGAACGGTTAAGAATAATATCCTCTTTCTCGTATCGATGATCTTTTTGATCAACTTCATGGCGCTTCATATTTTTCAAAGATTGATTTACGTTCACCAATTGAAGATTGAGGAGAAAAGTGTAGCTAAGACAACCTTCCGTACTCGATATGGTCACTATGAGTTCTTAGTCATGCCTTTTGGTTTGACCAATGCCTTGCTACTTTATGAATCTTATGAACCAAGTTTGTCGACCGTTCTTGAATCATTTGTGATTGTATTCCTTGATGGTATCACGATTTGTTTTAAAATCAAAGCCGAACACCAAGAGAATTTAGGGACTGTTCTTGAGGTCCTAAGGGAGAAGAAGTCTTATGCTAAGTTCTCTAAATGTGAATTCTGACTTAAGGAAGATCCCTTCTTGGTCATGTTATCTCTTCTGTGTAACACCCAACTTTATAAAATATGGATTTCAAAATTTTTTTTCAATAAACAATCATTAAATGCGGAAAGGTCCCTTTTAAAACATCATCATTTCCTAACGGAAATGTCAATCATAGTTTTGGTGTTACTTATTGCATCATAACGATAATCCAAGAAATCCATAAACAATCTAAACCACCAAAAGATAATATAGTCTCAACGGCATAATAAATAAACGTCTAAGTAAACGAGGCATGCTAAGGCAAAGGTCTTCAACAAGCAATCTCTACCCTAGCGACACTTTATAAGCCAATCAATCAGCAACCTGAGGAAACACAACATTTTCAACAAAACAAGTGTTAGCTTTAAAAGCTAAGTAAGATAACCACATGTTGTATAAAACGGTTGCCAATTGAAACATCTTTTGAAACTATCATACGCATGTTGAGTAACAATAGCAACTACAACGACAATAAGCAATAGGAATGTCATATCCCTATATGTGCCTATCAACCTCATAAGCAACAACAATCATCTCAACGAATCAACAATAAGTTATGAAACAACAAAGTCACAAAAACTACAACAATAAGCAATAGGAATGTCATATTGCTATGTGTGCCTAGCAACCTCATCAATCGACAATAAGCATCTCAACAAATCAACATCAGGTTATGCCACAACAAAACCAAGTAACTTATGTCACTTGTTATCGACAATATAAATTGTGTGAAGGCAGTCAATTGACCTTTAGGGAGCCTCACACCCGACATGATGGGTAGACCTTTCGGTGGTCCATCGGCGTCGTTACGGATGGCATAACCAATCCACGAGTAAGCCGGCATCGACAAAAATGACCAGCCCACGCCATCCGGCAAACCCCAACAACAGACTGAGTCGAATGGGGGTTATCATGATTACCCCAAACGACAACGACGATAGCATACTAGCCAAGGCTAGCATGGGTTAAGCTTAACACTTTCGACAATAATTATACTCGAGTATCAACATCAACAACAACAACGATTAGGGCCCCTAACGTGCACGTGACATGGCAATCCTACCAAGTCTAGTGTACTATGTTCAAGCCAAAAAATCAACAAGAAATCAACCAAACTACCATTTAAATCATCACAATCATCGTAGCATGCATAACATCATTAACTACTGTTAACTAAGGTATAACATGCATAATTATCAACCATGAGCCCTCCCATAAATTCCCACAACTCAACAAGCGTATGAAGGGGTTTTAACAATAGTTTAATACAAAAACTAAGTTCTCATTGTGTCCCTCGTGTCAAAAGGTAGTTATCTTACCTTATAGGATGCACAACAACTCACCAACGTGAATATCGAGCAAGCTACAAGATTCAGACAACCTATAGCCATACAAATATCATCATAAGAAGCTAATATGACATCCAAATACAAAAAATACTTCTCACCATGAACTCTGTACCCAAAGATACGATAAAAGCATCAAAACTCACAATTCTCTAAATGAACTCAGTACTGCGCGTCTTTAGAAATCAATGGTTTTCTCAAAGCTTTACTCAACCAATTGAAAAACTGTTTCACCACCTTAAATATACCCCTTTTCTCTAACTATAGCCGTTGGAAACACCTCAATACGATCTTTCATCATTTTTCTATGAATTTTTAAATATAGACTTACTGATTTCGTCCTGAATCTGACCACTTACAGAAATCAGTATTTTTGCCCCCTTTCGAAGCCAAATCAAAGAAAACTTAGTTCTTGAAGAATTTAGTAGACACATAGAGGTTTCCAGATATGTATGGCTTGACTCTTGAAGTGCTATAATGAATTACATATGATTTTTGCAAAATGGCTGAGATTTCGGGCCTTCAAAGCCCTTTGCTTTGCAAATGATTTCGACCACCAGACATTTTCAACACCCAAAGGTCTTTTACAGAAATCAAGTAGACATAAAAATGACCCCAATTGACACTCTATTATCCTCAATTGATTTCATATTCCAAGGATTACACTTTAGGTTACCGAAACGATGAAAACAAATTAATTTAATAACAATTGATCAACTATGATCAATGTTAGGTCCAGATTTACTGGACTCGCTCCAGACTCGACTACTGGAGCCTTACTGAAGATCTGTCCAGAAACGTGTTCTAATGGACCTACTCCAGACTTGGAATCTGGAGTCCCTCTGAAGATTTGTCCAGAAATAATGGAGGACCAGTGAGCAAATACTTGTATAGGAAATCTGGAGTATTCTCCAGATTAGCTCACTGGACTTCACCCCAGTCCAAATCTACTCTACTGAAGACGTTCTCACTGAAGTCAAAGACTGAAGTCAGAATAAAGAAGACTGACAAATGGCGGAGTCCACTGGAAGTCTTACCAGATCTGTACACTGGAGGATTGTCAGTGTTCTAGACCTTACAAGTCTGAACACTGATATCGAGGAATTGACTTTTGCCTTTACACACTTTCCAAAGAACAATCCACTTGTTCTTTACCAAAGTTTATGCGTGTAAAGGTGGTTGGTTAAAAGAATAAAATCATATCGATATGACTTTATCCTTGTACCATTAACCAATGCATTTAATGTTCTTGTCGGATCATTAAATGCATGCAACCATATTTGTACAGCACAAAATTCACTGGTGAATTTTGTTGCCTATAAATACAAAGTCATTTCTTTGAGAAAATACTTTTAAGCATACATTTTGCATTAGAGTGAATTTGTTTAAATACTCTCGATCTTAAACTGGGATACTTCACAACTTTAAGTATCTCGATCCAAAAGAGTTAGTTGACAAATATAGATCATTTGTAATTCATAGGTTGTTAGGATACATACTTATTTGTATTATCTTGATTCCGCACAACCTTATATTTTATTTAACATCATAAATAAAATACACCATTGAAAAATACATAATGTTCCACTTTACTTGTTTATTGCTTTAAGTCTTGTATTACTTTGTTTATATATTCTTGCATTTATTTACAAGTAATACTAGTCCATTCTAGTGATTATTAGACTTGTTGTATTTTACACTTCTAGGTTAACCATCGTATTTCAGGGACTCACATTTGGTATCAGAGCAGAAGGCTAAACATTGCCTAGATCTGTTTCTTTGATGGCCAACCTAGAAAATACACAAGGAAGCTTTAATTTTGGTCCCGATCCTAATGTTAATGATCAAAATAATGAACCACCTATTATTAATAACACTAATCCACCACCTCCTCCTCCTACTCCTGCTTCTCCACACGTGCATGTGCACTATTCAAATAATCCTGTTCCTAAATTCAGTGGGAACAGTGATGAGTTTGGTACGTGGAAGGCTAGGATGATATTGCATATCACTGGTATTGAGAGGAACATGATGAAAATCTTAAATGAAGGTCCTTATGTCCCTACATCACCTCTCAATCCCCTTCTTGGTCCTTCTGGATCTAGAAGAGGAAGGGAAAAGAGGGAGGAACATTGGTCTAAAGAGGAGAGGAGACTGGTGAATCTAGACACCCTTCTCAAAAACATGATCCTCGGGGCCGTTCCAGAAACCCTAATTCCCACACTAGTTCTTTTTCCTAGTGCTAAAACCATGTGGGGTGAACTTTTAAACCAGCATGAAGGAGGAGATGACACCATTGTCACCAGAAAGGTCTCCTTAAACAAGAGGTATGAGTCATTTTTTGCTCAGCCTAATGAGTCTCTCACTGGTACTTATACCAGATTTATGAGTATCATAAACCAGTTGAGAGGTCTCGGGGTTGAGAAGGACAAGGATATACTTCTGGAGAAATTTTGTGATATTCTGCCCACCAAATGGTCTCACATGATCCTGGTCTTACGACAAGGTAAAACTCTGCACACACACTCTCTCAACTCTTTATGGAGCTTTCAGGTACACTGAAGAAAATCAAGCTCAGAGAGTGGTGGCAGAACAAGATGCTTATAACCATGCCTCCAGTAGTCCTAATGTGGTTAGTCATACTGAACCACAAAGTACAGCACTGATATCTTCTGAGAATGTATTTTCTATGAAGAAGATGGTGTCTGAACTCATAGATTCTGGAGAGTCCAGTCAAATCTCTCCAGACTGTTGTGATGAAACTGATGATGATGACCTTATTGCAATGATTGCTAAAACGTTTAACCGTTTCAAAGCAAGAGCAAATAGGCCATCTGGACAATTTGCATCCAGTTCTTCAACTGATAAGACCAATTTGACATGCTTTAAGTGTGGCAAAAAGGGTCATTTCATGAAAGATTGCAGGTCCAGCCAGTTTGTATCCAAGCCTGGTCCATTTTCTTCAAATAATAAGCCTGATGATAGCTATAAATTGAAATATAAAAAGCTTAAGGCCCAGATTGCTCTCATGGCACAACAAATTGAAAACAATAATAAGTGCATGATCGCAACAACTGAAGAGAAGTGGGTTCCTTCTGATGAATCATCTGCTGATGAAGAAGAAGAAAGAGATTGCTGTTACATGGCTCTGGCAGACGAAGAGCACCTGGTGAAGGAAGATGTCACATCTGGACGATGGGTGAACATTGTTATTAAAAAGGTTAGTGATTATGATACTGCAACTGACCAAGAATTAAAACTGGACATAGCTGAAGCTCTTAATTCTGATTTGATATTTGTAGAAACTGTTAGATCTGATTGTGTAAATGGTCTAGAAACAGATTCAAATACTGACTCGTTAATTTCAAAGTTTTAATGCAAGATTAAACTTTATTGAGGGTACTTCATCTGGCCCTAGACAAAATACAAAACCTTTTGCAAAGAAAGTTAAATCTATTTCTCCAGTTGAGAAAAAGAAAAAGATTTCAAAACTATCAACCAGTGGTCTTTTCAACTAAGACCACTGTTGAAGAAAGTGAACTAAACCAGATTGCCCCAGGGACCTATAAGGGAGGGTCCAGTGAACCCATCAGTCGATGGGTTCCCAAATCTAACTGATAATATCTGGTGGATGTGTAGGGCGATCAAAAGAAATATATCTGGTATCTTGACAGTGCTGCTGGCAGGACGATGACCGGATGTAAGACCCTGCTGGAGGAGTTCACCATTTCTGATGGACCCTCCATTACTTTTGGAAATGATGGCTGTGGAAAGACTGAGGGATACGGTGTTCTGAACAATGGACAAGTCAAGTTCAGACGTGTTACATTTGTGAATGGTTTGAAATATAACCTGATCAGTGTAAGCCAACTGTGTGATGATGGCTATCAAGTTCTATTCAATATTGCTCAGGGTATCGTATTCAACAAGGACTGGAAGGTAGTGTTGATTGCTCCCAGAAAAGGAAATGTGTACGTGATGGATATGGAAAGCTCTCCTTCAGAGCAGTGTTTCTATACTCAAGCTGATGAAGACACAAACTGGTTATGGCACAAAAGGTTATCCCATTTAAATTTCAAGAATATTAATAAGTTGTCCAGAAAACAACTTGCAGATGGGATACCTTCAGTTTCCTTCAAAAAGGAAAGGCCATGTCCAGGATGTGAGATGGGTAAGCAGAAACGTACCAGTTTCAAGACCAGACAGAATTTCAGCATATCTGAACCTCTTCATATGCTTCATATGGACCTCTTTGGTCCAGTGAACGTTCAGACTCGTGCTGGTAAAAGATACACCCTGGTGATCGTAGATGAATTCTCCAGATATTGTTGGGTGATCTTTCTGAGGTCTAAAAGTGAAGCTGCTGCTGAAATCATCAGTCTTATCAAGCAAATTGAGCTCAAGTACAGTCGAAAGGTGTGTCAGTTAAGAAGTGACAATGGAACAGAATTCCAGAATGCAACTCTGGAGTCATTCTGTACTGACACTGGCATCTCCCAGAACTTCTCATCAGCCCGCTCTCCAGAACAGAATGGAGTGGTGGAAAGGAAGAATCGAACGCTGATAGAAGCTGCCAGGAGTATGCTTGCTGAATCTGGTCTGTCTACCAGTTTCTGGGCTGAAGCAATTGCTATTGCTTGCCACACCCAGAACCGGTCAGTGTATGTGAAACGACATAAAAAGACAGCCTATGAAGTCTTAAGAAATAGAAAACCAAATATTGGTTATTTTCATGTTTTTGGATGTCCTGTTTACATCCTGAACGACTCCAGTCAGTTAGGCAAATTTGATGCCAAAGCTGATGAAGGGTATTTCTTAGGCTATTCAGCCATTCGCAAGGCCTTCAGAGTCTACAACAAGAGACTGGAGAAGGTCCATGAGTCAATTCATGTCACATTTGATGAATCAAATGCTGCAATCAACAAGAAGCCAGCCCTTGACACTCCCCCAGTAACTTCAATTGTCTTCGGTGAATCTGATCCTATCAACTACAATAAAGAAGATTCAGAAGACACAGTTTCCAGTCATCCTGATCTGGAACCTGTTCAGAAAAAGAAACGCTACAGTAGTACTCCTTTCTATCCCTCTATTATTTTCAAACTACCCTCTGAAATTAATATTGGATCAGATGTTCGTACTACTCCCCCAGTATCAGTGTCAGTTGAGAATATACCAGAAATGTCTTCTTATGAAGAATTCCAAACTGAACCAGTACTTCAAGAAATGCCTTCAAATGAAGAATTTCATGATGCAAATCGTGATTTAAATGACTCAGATGAAGATGCTGAAGTAGTCTGGCAAGATCCTCCTCCTGAAGCAACTCCAGAGGAGACTCAACTGAATTCTTGCACTGATATTGTTGTCAGTAACAATCCTGGTCAGTACTCCAGATGGACAAAAGCTCATCCTATTGATCAGATCATAGGTGACTCCAGTAGAGGAGTTCAGACCAGAAGAGCCTCCAGTAATCAATGCTTATATGTCAGTTTTCTATCATTGATGGAACCTAAGAAGATTGACGAGGTTATGGAAGATCCAAGCTGGGTGACTGCTATGCAAGAAGAGCTTCACCAGTTTGAAAGGAACAAGGTCTGGTATCTGGTTCCTTTCCCAGTTGGAAAGAAAGAACCAATTGGAACAAGATGGGTCTTCAGAAACAAGGTAGATGAAGATGGCCACGTAATCAGAAACAAGGCCAGACTGGTAGCACAAGGCTACTGCCAGTCAGATGTTGACTTTGATGAATCATTTGCTCCAGTGGCTAGACTTGAAGCGATCAGAATATTCTTAGCATTCGCTGCTTATCATCAGTTCAAGGTCTACCAGATGGATGTAAAGAGTGCTTTCTTGAATGGAAAGCTTGAAGAAGAAGTTTATGTCAGACAACCACCAGGTTTCGTTGATGAAAAGCATCCACATTGGGTATATCGTCTGGACAAAGCGCTTTATGGCCTCAGACAAGCCCCACGTGCCTGGTATGACACTCTGACTAAACATTTATTGAAAAATGGTTTCAAAAGAGGTGCAATTGACAATACCTTATTTATTCTTCATGAAAAAGGTAATCTGTTAATGGTACAAATTTATGTTGATGATATTATTTTTGGGTCTACTGATGAAAACATGTGCAAGAAATTTTCGAAAATAATGTCAACTGAATATGAAATGAGTTTGATGGGTGAATTAACATATTTTCTTGGACTCCAGATTAAACAAAACAAAGATGGCATTTTTATTAATCAGGAAAAATATGTTAGAGATCTTTTAAAGAAATTTGATATGAACTCTTCACCATCTAAACCAACTCCAATTTCTGCACCACTGACACTAGACTCCGATCCAGATGGAAAACCAGTGAACACCACTGTCTATAGAGGCATGGTTGGTTCACTGATGTATTTAACTGCCAGTAGACCAGATATTATGTTTTCAACATGTTTATGTAGTACCTCAAGGGTGTTCCCAGTTTGGGTCTTTGGTATCCCAAAGGCTCAGGCATGGATCTAATGGGTTATTCAGATTCAGATCATGCAGGTTGTAAGATAGACAGGAAATCCACTACTGGTGGATGTCATTTCCTTGGTGGCAAACTGGTCAGCTGGACCAATAAGAAGCAAACTTCAGTTTCATTGTCCACTGCTGAAGCTGAATACGTATCTGCAGCCAGTTGTTGTGCTCAGATACTCTGGATGAAGAACCAGTTGCTTGATTATGGTATTAAGTATTCAAAGACCCCAATCTTTTGTGATAATACCAGTGCCATTGCTATCTCAAACAATCCAGTCATGCACTCCAAAACGAAGCACATTGATCTTAGGTATCATTTTATCCGTGATCATATTATGAAAAACAACATTGAACTCCATTTTATTCCCACTGACAAACAACTCGCTGACATTTTTACTAAACCTCTGGATGTCAAAACTTTTGAATATCTTGTTGGTGAGTTGGGAATGTTAAACCCTTAAATCTGGAACCTTGGTATTGAACGCCATTGTGTACTACTGAGGATCTTTGATTTAAAGATTTATAAATTTATAACTGCTCAGATATTGAACGCCAATGTGTACTATCTTTGCATTTATAGATTTCCGGATCAACATTCCAGGGGGAAAGACTTGAAAGATATTTTTGCTCTTAAAAATGTTTTAAGTTCAGGGAGAATTTATTAATTTATTTTCTCACTGGACAAATTCTTCAGAAAATATTACTGGTACTTTGTAAATGTGTCCCTCTCACTGGTAATTGGACAGGTTGAAGTGCGTGTTTGAGGTGACTTTTGTCTCCTTGTAAATATGTCCCTCTCATTTGTCTGTATTAGTTGACGTGCATGTTTGAGGTCACCAGTCTCTTTCAAATGGTTTTCACTGGTACTTTACTGGAGTGTCCCTCCAGTGTACCATCAGTGCATGCTTCACTGGACTAATCCACCAGTGATACTGGAGTGTCCAGTCAACCTCCAGATGCACTGAAATGGGTCATAATATTTTTAAATACTTGGTCATTGTGCGTGCCACGTAAGCAAACTTTTAAAGATATTTATCTTATAATCCTACGTGGCATGTAAATTTCTCAACGTAATGATGGTATTTTTACCTTGGGAAGTCAAAAAGAGCAACTTGATACTGTTTGTGGGCTGTAAACCGTCACACATTTATGTGTGATGTGATGTAATTAATGCGGATCTCAGAACCCGATCAAAATTTTATTTGATAATTTCAAATTAAACCATTTGAGTTCCACATTCTCTCTCCTATAAATACCCACTTTCAATTTCATTTGCATTTACTTCGAACATATTTACTCCCAAATCTTTCAAATTCTTTCATTTACTTCTTTTTCATTTCCATTCAAATCTTCATCAAATCTTCATCAAATTTCATTCAATTCTTCATCAAATCTTCATCATAACCCTATATATTCAATTTCATCTTCATCTATTCATCATAAAATGGCACCTAGACAATCCAAATCGCTTAAAAATCTACTCGCCGCTGAATATGCTCCTTCTGAAAATGTTGACAGGGCACCTCATATCACATTAGAGGCAAACACAATAAGAATAAACATGAATAACTGGATGGCCAGACTTTCACTTTCCAGTGTTCATGATGCCCAATCTGTTATTGGAAGATTAAACACATTTTTTCTCTCTTGTCCATTATATGGTGCGTTGACATTAAATCCAGGAAGGATGTACCATGATTACCTTTGTGAATTCTGGTACACTGCCCAATATGATGATACAACTTCATCAATCACTTATACTCTCAAGGGAGGTACCAGATCCTTGGGTTTCACTGCTAGTCTACTCAGGTCTGTTCTACAGTTGAATTATTTTGAACAGAATGAGTTGCCCATTGAACTTCCCTCTGGTATCAATACAAGGGAAGTGTGCAGACTGATGAGGCACACAGATATTATGGATGAGCATGGCCAGCTATCCAGGAAGGGAACAATCTACATGAGCAAACTGACAGACTCATGGAGATTTTTCTTCACGCACATTGTTGAATGTCTGGGAGGCAGTTCTGGAGGGTTAGACCAGATAAATCAAACTCATCTCCAGATTGCCTACTGCCTCTGGTTTGGACTAAGAGTGGATTTCGCTCAGATCCTTTTTGATGATCTGGTAGAGCGTCTTAAAGTGAAAGGAAGAAAAGCTTTTGTTCCTTATATCCGTTTTCTTTCACTGATGTTTAAAAGAGCTCTTGGAGACCAGTATGATTATGAGACTACTCACTTTTCTGTGAGTGAGTATATGAGGGATCTGACCAACCTCAGATCTCCACTGAATGAGGTAGATATTCCTCAGTCCATGCTCTCCTTTCAAAGAGAAGAAGTTGAAATGGCTCCAGGTAGAGGTCAAGCTGTTGAAGGACCCTCTGGTGACCAAGATGTACAGATCATAGAAGCTGTACAACCTATTAGACAAGTGGCTCCTGAAGGTCAAGGACCAGAAAATGTTGAACTTCCAGACACCACCACCACCACCACCACCACCACCACCACCACCACCACCACCACCACCACCACCACCACCACCACCACCACCACCACCACCACCACCACCACCACCACCACCACCACCACCACCACCACCACCACCACCACCACCACCACCACCACCACCACCACCACCACCACCACCACCACCACCACCACCACCACCACCACCACCACCACCACCACCACCACCACCACCACCACCACCACCACCACCACCACCACCACCACCACCACCACCACCACCACCACCACCACCACCACCACCACCACCACCACCACCACCACCACCACCACCACCACCACCACCACCACCACCACCACCACCACCACCACCACCACCACCACCACCACCACCACCACCACCACCACCACCACCACCACCACCACCACCACCACCACCACCACCACCACCACCACCACCACCACCACCACCACCACCACCACCACCACCACCACCACCACCACCACCACCACCACCACCACCACCACCACCACCACCACCACCACCACCACCACCACCACCACCACCACCACCACCACCACCACCACCACCACCACCACCACCACCACCACCACCACCACCACCACCACCACCACCACCACCACCACCACCACCACCACCACCACCACCACCACCACCACCACCACCACCACCACCACCACCACCACCACCACCACCACCACCACCACCACCACCACCACCACCACCACCACCACCACCACCACCACCACCACCACCACCACCACCACCACCACCACCACCACCACCACCACCACCACCACCACCACCACCACCACCACCACCACCACCACCACCACCACCACCACCACCACCACCACCACCACCACCACCACCACCACCACCACCACCACCACCACCACCACCACCACCACCACCACCACCACCACCACCACCACCACCACCACCACCACCACCACCACCACCACCACCACCACCACCACCACCACCACCACCACCACCACCACCACCACCACCACCACCACCACCACCACCACCACCACCACCACCACCACCACCACCACCACCACCACCACCACCACCACCACCACCACCACCACCACCACCACCACCACCACCACCACCACCACCACCACCACCACCACCACCACCACCACCACCACCACCACCACCACCACCACCACCACCACCACCACCACCACCACCACCACCACCACCACCACCACCACCACCACCACCACCACCACCACCACCACCACCACCACCACCACCACCACCACCACCACCACCACCACCACCACCACCACCACCACCACCACCACCACCACCACCACCACCACCACCACCACCACCACCACCACCACCACCACCACCACCACCACCACCACCACCACCACCACCACCACCACCACCACCACCACCACCACCACCACCACCACCACCACCACCACCACCACCACCACCACCACCACCACCACCACCACCACCACCACCACCACCACCACCACCACCACCACCACCACCACCACCACCACCACCACCTTTACCAATGCCACCACCAATTCCACCTCCACAAATATTCCACCACCACCACCACCACCACCACCACCACCACCAGAATCAAACATGCCACCACCACCACCACCTTCAATTCCAAGAAATACTCAATACTTCACTCCTGCAACCACTCAAACTCACAATCTCAACCTCCACCACTTCAAACTCCAGTCAACATATCTGAACCTCGTGCGCTAGACTCAACAGTTGTAACATCTGTAGCTGCAACTGAAGAGGACTGGGCACAAGTACCTCTTATGACCAGATTGCCTTCCAATCTTGAACCTCCCAGTGGTCTCTCCACTTCATCTTCTGCCGTGGTCCAAGGCCTTTTAAGTAAGGTGGCGACCTGGAGAGATCACTCCAGACTTCATCGCAGGTTATTTCAGACTTTAAATCTTTATTATCAAATAACTTTGCATCTGAGATGAATCTGTTTGCTGGGAATGAGAAGCTTGTTTTTGAGAAGCTTGATGAACTGGTACTGGCCACAAACAACAATACTGAAAATTTCAAAGTGGCAGTCCAGGGATTGGAGACAAGGCTGGTGAACTCTGTTCAGACTGCAGTGCAAGGTGAACTTGTTCAACCACTGGCAGGTCTGAAAGAAGAGGTTCAGAAGTTAGGTTACCAGGATAAGTTCTCTGGAGAGTAGGTCCACACTTGATCAGGATGCTGTTGTTAGCACGATTAGTGATGAATGCACAAAGAATTTCAGAATCAGTATGCTGAAAGAATTATCTGAAGAAATTTCTGAGACTGTTCTTCGAACTCTTCAAGATGGGCTGTTACCCCAAGTGGAGAGGTTGATGGAAGAAAAATTGCCAAAGCACTTGCCTAAAGAAGTTGAAACTGTTAAAAAGGAAGTGCAGGCACTTAAGAAAGTTGTGACTAATACAACTCCAGTGGCAGGAAGAACTTTTGGTGCACTGGACAGACATATGCTAGAACAATTATGGAATGATCTCAAGTCCAGAACTGGTGATCATTCCAAGGGGGAAAAGTCGTCTGGTGACCAAAAACAAGTGACACTAAAGCATTTGGCACAAAGAGCATTTGGCACTGAAGCCACTATGCTGTCTGAAGAAGCTGCTGGTACTGAAGCCAGTGAGCCCCAGTTTGAATCCTTCCCAGATATACCAACTACTCTGAAGTCTGTTAAAGGAAAAGCACAAATGGTATCTGGTGAAGAAGAACAAACTGCTGAAGAATCATCAGAGTATCCTACTACTGATGATGAAACCTCTAAAAAGCTTGAACAAGAATGCATAATGATTGAAATCTTCAAGAGAAATCAAAAAGATGAACTGTTGGCCCATCAAAGGGAGATGGCATCTATGGGGACTCTGGACTCTTACAATGCTGGCAGGTTAGGCATAAATATTGATGTGTATAAAAAGATGAAGGAAGACCCCAGAGTTCATCAATGTCTGAATGCATTGAATGATGTTCATGTACGCTCCTTTTACGCCGAAGAAGAACAAATCTATGATTCAATAATTTATGGCGTTAGTGTACCAGAACTCATCAGGCAGAGGAAGGAGGAACTGGTGATGCTCCAGAAGAAGATAAGGAAAAACGCTGGTGCTCTGGAGATAGAGTACAGAAAGAAACTGACTGGCTTACCAAAACTGACTGCCAAACAGATCAAAGCAATTAAAGATACTGATGTAAGCACATTCATTCCCCTAGACACTTCTCGAAAAATCAATCGTCAACAACTCCAGTCTGCTGTAGAACAAAAGAGAGTGTCAAAGGAAACTGAAGCATTGATCCAGACAGCCAAATTAAAAGACAAGTATAATGAAATGATGAATTTCAGGGCTGGTGCTAGAAGGATCACTGGTGCTGAGATCAAATTAGCTGAAAATCATGAAGGCATGTCCAGGTTTGAAGTAAAGTTGACCAGGGAGGGTAACTTTACTGATGAAAGAAAAAGTACTTCAGTCCAGGCGTTTGGATGGAGTGAACTGAAAGAGATTGCTTTAACGTTCAGGGGGAAGACAAATGTGTCGACTGATGTTAAAGCATTTCTGAAGAGGATTGAGAAGGTATGAAGAAGAAAGCAACAGATGGAAGTTGCAATGGGCATGAAATCGCCAGAATCAGTACCATCTTCTCCATCACCAAAGAGAAAGGCTTCTGAAGATGCTCCAGGACAGACATCGAAGAGAAGGGCCTGACTCTTATCATTTACTTGTTGTAATTTATTGTTTGATGAAAATTGTAAACTATTTATCAGTTGATGTATGTAATATTAGTTGCAGTTTTTGATTCATAAAAGTAAATGATCAGATTTAGTCTAAGTTAGAACTTAAAAGATGAAACTGAAAACACTCATGATCTATAAAGTGTTTTCCAGTAACTTAGATTTTTTAGACTAAAATCAAAACTTGTGTTTTTCAAGCATACAAAATTGTATAGATTTAAGCTTGAAAACACTTGCATTATTTCTAAACAAATAGGGGGAATTTGTTAGGTCCAGATTTACTGGACTCGCTCCAGACTCGACTACTGGAGCCTTACTGAAGATCTGTCCAGAAACGTGTTCTACTGGACCTACTCCAGACTTGGAATCTGGAGTCCCTCTGAAGATTTGTCCAGAAATAATGGAAGACCAGTGAGCAAATACTTGTATAGGAAATCTGGAGTATTCTCCAGATTAGCTCACTGGACTTCACCCCAGTCCAGATCTACTCTACTGAAGACGTTCTCACTGAAGTCAAAGACTGAAGTCAGAATAAAGAAGACTGACAAATGGCGGAGTCCACTGGAAGTCTTACCAGATCTGTACACTGGAGGATTGTCAGTGTTCTAGACCTTACAAGTCTGAACACTGATATCGAGGAATTGACTTTTGCCTTTACACACTTTCCAAAGAACAATCCACTTGTTCTTTACCAAAGTTTATGCGTGTAAAGGTGGTTGGTTAAAAGAATAAAATCATATCGATATGACTTTATCCTTGTACCATTAACCAATGCATTTAATGTTCTTGTCGGATCATTAAATGCATGCAACCATATTTGTACGGCACAAAATTCACTGATGAATTTTGTTGCCTATAAATACAAAGTCATTTCTTTGAGAAAATACTTTTAAGCATACATTTTGCATTAGAGTGAATTTGTTTAAATACTCTCGATCTTAAACTGGGATACTTCACAACTTTAAGTATCTCGATCCAAAAGAGTTATTTGACAAATATAGATCATTTGTAATTCATAGGTTGTTAGGATACATACTTATTTGTATTATCTTGATTCCGCACAACCTTGTATTTTATTTAACATCATAAATAAAATACACCATTGAAAAATACATAATGTTCCACTTTACTTGTTTATTGCTTTAAGTCTTGTATTACTTTGTTTATATATTCTTGCATTTATTTACAAGTAATACTAGTCCATTCTAGTGATTATTAGACTTGTTGTATTTTACACTTCTAGGTTAACCATCGTATTTCAGGGACTCACAATCAAGATCAGAGATCACACTCATATTCAACCTATAAAATCATCAAAAATATCAGAATAACTCGTTCATACCTGTAGGAATCTGCAAGACACCAATTGATTGCAATAACCGTTACCGATTGACCCGAAATCACCGATTCCAACAACGAAACGCATACAATCAATCAAGACCAGTTATGAACGAATTGAATAGATGAAAATGACTTAGAATCATTATGGATTTCAATCATTACCTTTATGGATAAAGAGAATGTAACATTCATGATTTTTACCGTGGGGCCAATTAAAATGTCATATTTGAATTTCTAGAATTAAACCCATGTTGCAAGACCATGATGTTGACCCATATATGATAAGGAAAATATATTATAAGACGATAATTGAGTAACTATGCTAACAGGAAGAAACGTATATGAGAAGCCTTAAGTATAATGAACGGTTCCAACAGTGTCGGTGGAACAGTGACGGTGGAACAGTGTCGGTGGAACAGTGTCGGTGGCTAGATGATAATTCCATTAATAGGACAAAAACAGACACAACCTTTATATTATATGAAATGATTTATCCATATTATGGATTTATAATAATAAAAGTTGTACGCTCGTGAATATTTTGTTTGTGTTATTAGTTTCGGAATCAATTAACTAGCTAGATATATTGTACATACTAGTAAAATAAATATGCAATTGTGTACTTAAATTAGTTAACTAATAAATATATAAATACATGTAATTGATTTATAACCACATAGATAAAAGTAATTATACTTATATAAACTAGTTACTACACTTAATTACACAAATAATAAATCAAGAATCAAAGTTTAGAGTCAACCAAAGTCAATTAGTCAAGTCAAGTTTGTGTTCTTGACATAAACCCCACACAAACTAACCAAGACTTGGATTATAGCTTGTAATCATGCAATGAACATGTTCCTACTGAATTCTAGTTTGTTTACGATGTAAGTCGCACCGTTAGCGCATTGTTTACGATGTAAGTCGCACCGTTAGCGCATTGTTTACGATGTAAGTCGCACCGTTAGCGCATTGTTTACGATGTAAGTCGCACCGTTAGCGCATTGTTTACGATGTAAGTCGCACCGTTAGCGCATTGTTTACGATGTAAGTCGCACCGTTAGCGCATTGTTTACGATGTAAGTCGCACCGTTAGCGCATTGTTTACGATGTAAGTCGCACCGTTAGCGCATTGTTTACGATGTAAGTCGCACCGTTAGCGCATTGTTTACGATGTAAGTCGCACCGTTAGCGCATTGTTTACGATGTAAGTCGCACCGTTAGCGCATTGTTTACGATGTAAGTCGCACCGTTAGCGCATTGTTTACGATGTAAGTCGCACCGTTAGCGCATTGTTTACGATGTAAGTCGCACCGTTAGCGCATTGTTTACGATGTAAGTCGCACCGTTAGCGCATTGTTTACGATGTAAGTCGCACCGTTAGCGCATTGTTTACGATGTAAGTCGCACCGTTAGCGCATTGTTTACGATGTAAGTCGCACCGTTAGCGCATTGTTTACGATGTAAGTCGCACCGTTAGCGCATTGTTTACGATGTAAGTCGCACCGTTAGCGCATTGTTTACGATGTAAGTCGCACCGTTAGCGCATTGTTTACGATGTAAGTCGCACCGTTAGCGCATTGTTTACGATGTAAGTCGCACCGTTAGCGCATTGTTTACGATGTAAGTCGCACCGTTAGCGCATTGTTTACGATGTAAGTCGCACCGTTAGCGCATTGTTTACGATGTAAGTCGCACCGTTAGCGCATTGTTTACGATGTAAGTCGCACCGTTAGCGCATTGTTTACGATGTAAGTCGCACCGTTAGCGCATTGTTTACGATGTAAGTCGCACCGTTAGCGCATTGTTTACGATGTAAGTCGCACCGTTAGCGCATTGTTTACGATGTAAGTCGCACCGTTAGCGCATTGTTTACGATGTAAGTCGCACCGTTAGCGCATTGTTTACGATGTAAGTCGCACCGTTAGCGCATTGTTTACGATGTAAGTCGCACCGTTAGCGCATTGTTTACGATGTAAGTCGCACCGTTAGCGCATTGTTTACGATGTAAGTCGCACCGTTAGCGCATTGTTTACGATGTAAGTCGCACCGTTAGCGCATTGTTTACGATGTAAGTCGCACCGTTAGCGCATTGTTTACGATGTAAGTCGCACCGTTAGCGCATTGTTTACGATGTAAGTCGCACCGTTAGCGCATTGTTTACGATGTAAGTCGCACCGTTAGCGCATTGTTTACGATGTAAGTCGCACCGTTAGCGCATTGTTTACGATGTAAGTCGCACCGTTAGCGCATTGTTTACGATGTAAGTCGCACCGTTAGCGCATTGTTTACGATGTAAGTCGCACCGTTAGCGCATTGTTTACGATGTAAGTCGCACCGTTAGCGCATTGTTTACGATGTAAGTCGCACCGTTAGCGCATTGTTTACGATGTAAGTCGCACCGTTAGCGCATTGTTTACGATGTAAGTCGCACCGTTAGCGCATTGTTTACGATGTAAGTCGCACCGTTAGCGCATTGTTTACGATGTAAGTCGCACCGTTAGCGCATTGTTTACGATGTAAGTCGCACCGTTAGCGCATTGTTTACGATGTAAGTCGCACCGTTAGCGCATTGTTTACGATGTAAGTCGCACCGTTAGCGCATTGTTTACGATGTAAGTCGCACCGTTAGCGCATTGTTTACGATGTAAGTCGCACCGTTAGCGCATTGTTTACGATGTAAGTCGCACCGTTAGCGCATTGTTTACGATGTAAGTCGCACCGTTAGCGCATTGTTTACGATGTAAGTCGCACCGTTAGCGCATTGTTTACGATGTAAGTCGCACCGTTAGCGCATTGTTTACGATGTAAGTCGCACCGTTAGCGCATTGTTTACGATGTAAGTCGCACCGTTAGCGCATTGTTTACGATGTAAGTCGCACCGTTAGCGCATTGTTTACGATGTAAGTCGCACCGTTAGCGCATTGTTTACGATGTAAGTCGCACCGTTAGCGCATTGTTTACGATGTAAGTCGCACCGTTAGCGCATTGTTTACGATGTAAGTCGCACCGTTAGCGCATTGTTTACGATGTAAGTCGCACCGTTAGCGCATTGTTTACGATGTAAGTCGCACCGTTAGCGCATTGTTTACGATGTAAGTCGCACCGTTAGCGCATTGTTTACGATGTAAGTCGCACCGTTAGCGCATTGTTTACGATGTAAGTCGCACCGTTAGCGCATTGTTTACGATGTAAGTCGCACCGTTAGCGCATTGTTTACGATGTAAGTCGCACCGTTAGCGCATTGTTTACGATGTAAGTCGCACCGTTAGCGCATTGTTTACGATGTAAGTCGCACCGTTAGCGCATTGTTTACGATGTAAGTCGCACCGTTAGCGCATTGTTTACGATGTAAGTCGCACCGTTAGCGCATTGTTTACGATGTAAGTCGCACCGTTAGCGCATTGTTTACGATGTAAGTCGCACCGTTAGCGCATTGTTTACGATGTAAGTCGCACCGTTAGCGCATTGTTTACGATGTAAGTCGCACCGTTAGCGCATTGTTTACGATGTAAGTCGCACCGTTAGCGCATTGTTTACGATGTAAGTCGCACCGTTAGCGCATTGTTTACGATGTAAGTCGCACCGTTAGCGCATTGTTTACGATGTAAGTCGCACCGTTAGCGCATTGTTTACGATGTAAGTCGCACCGTTAGCGCATTGTTTACGATGTAAGTCGCACCGTTAGCGCATTGTTTACGATGTAAGTCGCACCGTTAGCGCATTGTTTACGATGTAAGTCGCACCGTTAGCGCATTGTTTACGATGTAAGTCGCACCGTTAGCGCATTGTTTACGATGTAAGTCGCACCGTTAGCGCATTGTTTACGATGTAAGTCGCACCGTTAGCGCATTGTTTACGATGTAAGTCGCACCGTTAGCGCATTGTTTACGATGTAAGTCGCACCGTTAGCGCATTGTTTACGATGTAAGTCGCACCGTTAGCGCATTGTTTACGATGTAAGTCGCACCGTTAGCGCATTGTTTACGATGTAAGTCGCACCGTTAGCGCATTGTTTACGATGTAAGTCGCACCGTTAGCGCATTGTTTACGATGTAAGTCGCACCGTTAGCGCATTGTTTACGATGTAAGTCGCACCGTTAGCGCATTGTTTACGATGTAAGTCGCACCGTTAGCGCATTGTTTACGATGTAAGTCGCACCGTTAGCGCATTGTTTACGATGTAAGTCGCACCGTTAGCGCATTGTTTACGATGTAAGTCGCACCGTTAGCGCATTGTTTACGATGTAAGTCGCACCGTTAGCGCATTGTTTACGATGTAAGTCGCACCGTTAGCGCATTGTTTACGATGTAAGTCGCACCGTTAGCGCATTGTTTACGATGTAAGTCGCACCGTTAGCGCATTGTTTACGATGTAAGTCGCACCGTTAGCGCATTGTTTACGATGTAAGTCGCACCGTTAGCGCATTGTTTACGATGTAAGTCGCACCGTTAGCGCATTGTTTACGATGTAAGTCGCACCGTTAGCGCATTGTTTACGATGTAAGTCGCACCGTTAGCGCATTGTTTACGATGTAAGTCGCACCGTTAGCGCATTGTTTACGATGTAAGTCGCACCGTTAGCGCATTGTTTACGATGTAAGTCGCACCGTTAGCGCATTGTTTACGATGTAAGTCGCACCGTTAGCGCATTGTTTACGATGTAAGTCGCACCGTTAGCGCATTGTTTACGATGTAAGTCGCACCGTTAGCGCATTGTTTACGATGTAAGTCGCACCGTTAGCGCATTGTTTACGATGTAAGTCGCACCGTTAGCGCATTGTTTACGATGTAAGTCGCACCGTTAGCGCATTGTTTACGATGTAAGTCGCACCGTTAGCGCATTGTTTACGATGTAAGTCGCACCGTTAGCGCATTGTTTACGATGTAAGTCGCACCGTTAGCGCATTGTTTACGATGTAAGTCGCACCGTTAGCGCATTGTTTACGATGTAAGTCGCACCGTTAGCGCATTGTTAATTATTAACTATGTAAGCCGCATCGTTGTTGAACGTTATATGGAATCGTTATTATTGAACGTTGACTTGTATTGAATTGTGATAATGTGAAACCTTATAGGTTTTCCTTGGATGTGATTAGTTCTCCTAATCCTCACTTATTGTTAACGGTTGTCATCCCGACATACTACTTGTTTCCTGTTACTTGTCCCTACGAACTCACCAACTTTATGTTGACGCATTTTAGTACACTTTTCAGGTAATCAGGTTAATCAGAGACAAAATGGATGATTATGTGCTTGCATTGCTAGGATTGGACTAGCTTTGGACTTCTGGATCCGTGATCCTTATTTCCCTTTAACGGGTTATGCTTAGGATCAACTACTATCATTTAAACATTTTCATTTAATATTGATTGAGTGTGTATCTTTGATAGATATTGATTATTGTATACATTTGAGTGAGTTTATGGATTGTTTCAATCCTATGAATGCATATAGTTTGACTCTACATAATTTCCATGTCGTGCTGTGCTTTTCTAAGTGATACCCCATGATTTCCGCCATGTTGGGGTGTTACAGAATGAGTCAGATGATGATGAATAGTCGTGGTTTCAGACATTTGAAGGACGGATTTGGGTACGTTTGTTTGGTAGCAACCAGAAGATGATACGCAAAGAGGCCATAGGTCCCCATTATTTAGATCACGTTAGTTACACAATGATGGGTGCTAGGTTGAGACCTCTACATGGTGACCAATTATGAAGATGGATATTGCAATGTTTGTTTAAAATGTTTGACTTGTGCTAAAGTCAAAGCTAAACACTAAAGAGCAATGACGTGATATGGGTCATTGTGTACAATTTGACAAAAAGTGTTCATTTTCTTGTTAGTCGTGAGAATGCGCATATGGTGAAGCTTCACACTCTGCATATAGACGAAGTAAGCATGGAGTTCCATTACCCATTGTTTTTGACCTTCATAAGAGTGTTGTCTCAAACTCTTGAAGATATATAATACGTGCTTGTGTATTGCATTAGGACGACAGTCATAGTACTTCCATGTGTGTATTGAAAACATGCCTTGATGATGAAAGCCCTGTAACTTCATTGGAATATGTGATTATTGATACTAAGTAATGATTGTAGATGATCCGGTTGAGATTCTTAGCCGAAAGTAAAAGAAACTTTGTAGGAGGTTAATCGAGCTTATGCTAGTGAGATAGAAACATATTTATGGTGAAAGTTGATTCGGGAACTATCCTTACCTATTTGATGCTGAAGTGATTCCGAGGACGGAATCCTCTTAAGGGGGAGGTAATTGTAACATCCCAAACTTTTTTAGTTAACGGTTGACTTGAATCGTTAAGTCAACACTATGTGTCCGTTAAATCTCTAGGAGATTTAATGTTTATGTATGATTAATGTGCTATATGTGTAAGGTGTTAATGCCTTAATGATGTATGTGTTAATGCGTTTAAGATGGTCTAGTTGTGCTTGAAGTGTCGGTTGTGCTCCCGGTAGTGAGTTTAAGCCCTAAATGTGATGTTTTAAGGTTGAGGGACTCGAAGTGTCAAGTGGGAAAAGTTGCTACAGCAGATTAGGATGTAATTAGACCCTAATCAAACATAATTCAGTTTCTCCTCTCTTCTCAAACCCTAAAACCGCCCCCCTCATCCTCTCAAGCAATTCGTGTGTGTTTCTTGCGATTCATGGTGATTCGAGTGAGATTTGGTTCATAGATTATGTCCTTATCATTGTCTACAGGTAATTAAGGTACTATCTTCTTGATTGGATGTTTAATTCGTCCATCCTATCATCACAGGGTTGGGATGAATTCGATTGCGTTTAATAATCATAAAAGGTTGTTTTGAGTAATTAAATGTTCCAATAATGTTTGTAATCCATCCATGAATCAATGGTTGTTTTGATAGCATCAAATGGTCATCAAAGATGTCATTTTTATGTATTAAAGTCGGACATAGGGTGGGGTTTTGCTTGGCTTTCGTTTTGGATGAAAAACAAATGAAGGTTGCTGGTTCGTCCAGTAGGTGCGACGCACCTCTAAAGAGGGTGCGGCGCACCTAGTGTTTTAAGGGGAGGTGTGGCAGCGAGTGCGGCGCACATTGTGTTGCCGAGAAGGAGTGCGTTATGGAGTGCGACACACCCTTATTTCTTCTTACCATTCCTTCAGCTAGTGCGACGCACCATGGTTAGGGGTGCGGCACACCTAGCCTAGTTTGTGCTAAAAATTAATGTTTAATGCTTAGCTTGTTCGTCATTCGTTCTAGGTTTGCCGGGAGTATGTATCAAGCACCGTAAGCTTACTTTAAGTTGTTGTGAGCCCATATAAGGTAAGATACACTATTTTGTCACGTTGAGGGTTCAACAAAACATAGTTTTCATATAATAACTTCCCTAAATGATATCTTGTTTTACTTATGGGTATTCGGGATTACACGGGAGGTGATATGGGCTATGTAGATGTATATCGAAGCCTGAAATGCTACCCCAATGATATGTAACGTTATGATATACATTGATATACCATAGATGATGAACCATGATATGCAATTAAAGTTGATATGCAATGTTATGAGATGCGATGATATGATATGTAATGTTATGAAATGCCTTGAGATGTTATGAAATAAGATATGTGATGAACTATGATATCTAATGATAGATTATATGCAATGATGTACAATTTATGATGACCTATGATATGCAATGACCTATGATGTGTAATGATATATGACATGAAATGACGAATGAATGTGTACGGTATGTAATAATGCTTAATATGTATATGTGCATGTGTATATGTGATATGTGATGAATTCATGGCTTGTACACCTAGCACACTAGACTTACTAGGTATGCCATGACACGTGCACGTTTAAGGGCCCGAACGTAAAAGTGATAAAGTGTAGTTTAGGTAAAGTGATAACCTAAACTAAATACAAAGTGTTAGCTCGAGCAAAGTGTAAAGAAAGTGTTAAGCTTAACCCGCATTAGCTCCTTGTGGGCTAGTGTGCCATGTGGTCGCTTGAGTGGCTACTTGCGACGAAGAGTACGTGTTTGAGTATTCCCGGGTGGAGTAACTCACCACTAAATGCACAAAGGCATAAACGGTATACTCCCATGTGACAGGTGATGAATGTCACCAAAAGTGTAAAGTGAAAAGTAAAAGATAAAGTGAAAAGTGAAAGTGAATGATGATAGGCACAATTAGGATTGTAAATCCTATGATATTTAATGTAATGTGATGTGATGCTATGCAATGACTTGTGCTTTATAACATGATATGTGAAATGTGATGTGTAACGTGGATAGGCACATTGGGGATTATATATTCTAAAGTGTATGATATGACGTGATGTTATGTAATGACCAGTGCCTTAATAATTTAAAAGTGATATTTCTTAATGTAAAACTGGACAACTATTTTGTAAACTATGTGTTATCTTACTTAGCTTTAATTAGCTAACACTTGCTCTTTTCAAATGTGTTGTACCCTCAGGTCCAACAAGGTTGAGCAGGTATATTTGACGAGATGTGAGGCTTGGGTAGATGATTATGGAGCTGACCTTAGTTCACCATTATTAGCCTCATTTATTAGACATTTATTCTTATGTCCAGATGATACAACATTGTTATTACGTTGAATTGATTGGCATTTATGTTGGTGCCGTTATGGATTTTCTGTTACCGTTGTCATGATACATATTAGTAACACCATGTTTTAATAAATGACAATTCCGGTAGGAATTGTAAACGTTTTCATTTAATGCTTCCGCTATGTTTTGACGCCGTTAGGCGAATTTTTTTTGGAAATCCATATTTTTAAACGACGGGTGTTACACAGTGCTTCCTTCGTTGGTGAACAGTAGCTGGTACCCAGGTCTGATGTCATTCTCAAAGCAGAAGGCTGTCCATTTTTCCCCAGATAATCTACTCTTTAATATTGAGTGGTTGTCAGATATTTAGGATAACTAATAATGAAAATTATTGGCCGAATTAGCATCATTCCCTTAAACTATTTCCAAAAATTTGGACCTATGGGTATCACCATCTATCAGCAATGTTTTGTTCTTTTTGCTCTAATGTTAACAACTACAATATGAGAAACAACCAAACATAGTTCAGTTGAATGGTTAAGGGTTGTACTATATATTTAGGGGTATTTATGGTTTGGACAAAACTAAATAAACCGGCGAAGCCAAAAAAAATTTGGACCTATGGGTATCACCATCTATCAGCAATGTTTTGTTCTTTTTGCTCTAATGTTAACAACTACAATATGAGAAACAACCAAACATAGTTCAGTTGAAGGGTTAAGGGTTGTACTTAATAATTAGGAGTATTTACGGTCCAGATAAAACTAAATAAACCGGCAAACCCAAAGAAAATTTGGCTGGTCTCCCTTCATTCACCGTACCAGCTGGTTTAAGAAATTAACATATTGATGCATGCCGCTTGGTTTATGATTTGGGGTGTGTTACATAAAAGCTTCACCAGAGAAAGTATTTCAGGTCACCCCATTTAGATCCAACATCAACTGTTCTGGTCCTAACCGAAGTTAACCAAGTCACCAATTGTGCATTTCGACCACCTAAACTTTGAAGCTCTATGTTCGGTCTAATGACACTAAAATGTATTCAGAACTTTCTATTAATTTAGAAGATTGAGTTTGAAACTATGAAAGCCATGTTAAGTTGCAGAAATAGGTCAATCAGTTAGCAGTCAACACTGATCAAATATAACCCATGGGTTATCAACAATTAATATGAGAATATGAAGCATGTATAACGGATACAGGCTAACCAAAACATGAGCAAAGTATACAAAAAATATATGAAACAATACCCAAATATATAAAAGAAATAAAATTGCCAAGTTAAAGAATATAACCTAATTTGAAGTCAACAGACCAACCAGCTAAGCACATTGCCAAGAAATCTGTCATCAGAATCATGCTGTGATCAAATCTTTACAAATTTTACATCTAATGCAAAAAAATTATAACAATAATAATACCAAACTCAAAATTTCAATAAAATTATCCATTATAAGCTCATGTACAAAATCAACTTTATTCAACATTTTCCAACAATCCATAATCATTTTAACCTCCTGATCGGCACCAATTAACATAAGTATCCCTACTACTTATCACACTGATTAAGATAATACCACCATAATCATTTATCCAAATGCACTAAACCTCATAACAGGATGAAAGTATCATGGTGATTAGCAGATATCAATAGATTAGTTGGCGAAAGGCTAGACATCATGATTACCAAAAATAAGATTTAGTTACCACTCACCGCTCCATCTATTGCTTCCACTATATGTTTCACAGCCTTTGAAGTTGAATGAATCTCCCCTGTTACAATGAAGACAACAGGTTAAAGACAACCAGTCAACTTTTGGTTTAAATATTAGGATATTACGTAACCGGAATAAATAATGAAATCCTGGTTTTGGTTACGAATGCCCTGTACTTGTGCAGCACATACTATGATACCAGGAGAAAACAACTTTAATTGCCACCACCAACTCCCAGAAATCCTTTTACCCAGATAACAGTCAGATTACCCGAGATCAACATTTTTAAATGGTACATTCAAAATTGATAAGTAGATAAGTTTTCGTAATTATTGTAAATTATAATGTTGGTAATTAGAAATTTATGATAAACTTGAGTACTCCAAAATAGAATTCAGATAAATGTTTATTACTTAAGAATACAAGCAACTAAACCCAAGACAAATCGATCTCATTCTAAAACCATATTTAACAAAATAATTCCTTTTATAAAAATGAAGTAGAACCGGTAATCAAAAATGTGTGTAGGTATTTCCAATCCAGGTAGACCTACCAGTTTTAACCCAAAACCCAACCCATTGGACCCGCCCATTTCGACACCTCTTAAAAGGTCATTATCTATGTCGAACATAACAATTGCAACACATAAACAAAAATCATCCATGTAAATAGTGACATTCATTTGCAAACATAGTTGCCATTGAGGAATTGAACATAATATTCCTGTATGAAATTATATTAGTCATTTGCAAACATTTGTAGAAAAGTGAGACACAACTTACCGAGAAGTACTTTTTATGGTGGGTTCGATCCTCTCAAGGTCCACAAAATAAAAAGGTACCAAACAAAACCGTGAAGTGTGGCTGAAGATTTGGCCACGGACAGTCCATTACTGACACAATCTTGAGCCACTATTGATATTATATACACATATATAAACATTCTTAACATCTAATGCGAACACCATGAGCTTGAACTGTTGTGCTACTGCTAACATTTTAACCCCTTGATGGTGATAGCCATTAACATTAATCTTGATCCTTTCTTCTTCAGTAGAGTTCTTAAACCATTAATGCAGATATATGTTCCACAATCTGAACCACATGCCTATGCCCATCCTAATTCACATAATCAATATGAACCACTTTCTTCTTTTGTGTCGAGTTTTTAGTTATATCTCTCGGTATCTTGGTAAAGTGTACCCCCACATGCTATATTTAGAACCTGTGAGCCCCTACATATGGTGAAGTAAGGTATGTTTCTTTTTAAAGAGAGCTTAGCTAGTGATGTCCTTCTCTTTATCTATGGTTGTAGCTCTAGCATGTAACAGCTGAATATCTTCCAGTCGGGTGATATTATAGTTCTTTCAGCTTCATAAAGTAATGGGTCAATTTCCCCTCCTTCACATAAAAGAACGCCATGAATCAGATCAGAACTTTCCAGCAAAATGTACTGGAACACCTCCATAACTAACTATGAGATCTAGATGATATACACATTTCAACAAAGTCAGGGTAACATGACATTAGGTGGATGTGTTATAAAAGCACTTATTGCAATTTCAAGGGAATAATAAATCTGGGGGTACAGGGAAAATCCTACACAAAAACTTTTTTAATCCAAACTTGGGGTAAACGTGTGGAACTGGGCCAACCACCAGCCCCATAGAGTTACGCTTACCCACCTAGCTTTGCTAAACGTTTAACTTTTAATGTTTGGGCACACCAAACCTGATTCTTATTACTTGGAGTTCAAATAAGGAATGCAATGCCCATAAAATCCATGTCATGAATTGCTAATCTTAAAGGAGAAAGATTCATAAACTTTAAAAAATATAGCATCAAAGTACTTGCATTTTCTAGAATAGCCAAATTCTCAATAACTTCCACAACTGCATGCATAAAAATGGCAGCCTTAGGATTGGTATCAAATTTGTTATAAATTTGGTTTTGAGTTTGGTAAGTAATATGTTCATACCCATTTTTAACAAAGTCGCACGCATGCCACTTTGACGACCTCTAAACACATGCTTCAACCTGGAATCTACCCTTCCCACATATTTAGCTCATGCTGGATTACCTATAACAAAATGATGGCATATACGACCCAGGCCCACAAGAAGATCCAATCCAAAGTGCGGGCCTAGCAAATGGGTCAGATAATGTGAGCTAGGTTAAGGCCTATTCAGATAAAAAAAAAAATTCGGTAAAGGCCGTCACCCCTGGTTCGATTTATAAATTAACAATAAAAACAGGCGTATTGACTGAATTGTCAATACGACTTTTACAAGCATGCACGAAAGTGCCATGTCCAAAATAAACAAGAGAAATAACCCAAACAAGCTAACCTAGCCATACAAAGCATTCCACTAAGCTATTTGAGTGAAACAAGCACCTCAAACATGCACATCAACTAATACCAAGACAAATGAGAGGGACACATTTACAAGGCAACCGAAATTACCTCAAACATGCACATCAACCTGTCCAAGTACCAGTGAGAGGGACACATTTACAAGATGCCTATAGCACCACAAATACAAAGCATTACAAAAAAATCAAAGACCTAATTAGTAACATGCAGCAAAGACTTAGGCAATTTCCAGACTTCCACAATCCCTTCCGTTCGTATCTTCTTCTTGAACCTAAATGCAAGCAGCTTGAGACGAACCGTAGCCTTAATAACTTCAATTAATTGGAGGGCAGATCTCTTACTTTTGTTGAATAAACGTGAGTTCCTTTCCTGCCAAATAAAGTAAGTAGAAGCTGCAAGAAGTAACTTTGCAATAATAACATCAGCTTAGATAATTGAGTGCTGAAGAAATTGCATCAGGTGCTATCGGAGCTATGGTTTATCAAATGGCTCGACGTGATAGTGATTACTCTCATGTATGTAGAATCGCCGAATGAGGCAACAACATAGATGATCCCGATTCACGTGCTCATGTTGAAGATGGATTTTCTGTTCACAGATTAGCCGACCGAGGCAGTGATGGAGTCTTTGCTGACGCACGGGATTTTGAGATCGAAAGACTAGAGCAACGGGTCCTAGATCTGGAAACACTATCGCTTAAGGGAACCGAACCACAGGGTTACGTCCGGGACGAAAACTTTGGGGAAGAGGAGGATCCTTATGGTACGTGTGATTTTATTTATGATTCTTTACCTGTTTTTGATGAATATGAGGACGAGAAATGGTATTCTTGGGCTACCGGTTGCTCAACTAATATAGAAGATCTAATGTCAGATGCTTTACGAGTTTTCAAATCTGAAAGTTTTCATAAGATTTTTCAGATATACGTGATAGTATTGAGAACTCTAGACATTAAAATCATCTTTATGCCAAGGTCAGTTCCTTCAAACTTGTATATCGTTGGCAAAAAGACTAATGCTTTCCTATGCTTTTATTTAATATTAAAAGATATCATCCTTTTCTATCGGTGTTTGAATCTTCCACATCAGGTTTATTCTGTTGCTTCAATTTTGTTTGTCGGGTTCTGCTGCCTATGGTTGTCATAAGAGGGAGAATGGAGAAAGTCGTTACTGTAAATTGCATCAAGTGTTGGTCCATTTTTTGGGGTAAGTCGTTGATTTTGGGTATAGACATTATCTCTTGCCTTGATACATGGGAGTGGCTATTTAGTGGGATTTATTCTACCAATATTATTGGGATGTTAGTTGGCCTAAAATCGAATGCATATTTAAATCCAATTTTCAAGAAATTTGGGGTGATCAACATGTGGAATATAGTAAAACTTGATTTTTTTGGTTGGATTCTACAAATCATATTATTATTATTAGTACCTAAGGCTGGGGGCGCTTATCGGATGTGCATTGATAGTCGGGCCGTCAATAAGATCACTATTAAATACCGCTTTCCTATCCCTCGTTTTGAAGACCTTTTGGACCAGCTTCATGGGGCTCAAATTTTCTCTAAAATTGACTTAAGAAGCGGTTATCATCAGATCTGAATGAGGCCTGGAAATGAGTGGAAAACAGCATTCAAAACCCGAGATGGCCTATATGAATGGATGGTTATGCCATTTGGACTTTCTAATGCTCCTATCACTTTTATGCGGTTGATGAATCACGTCTTTAAACCACTCATTGGGCAGTGTGTTGTCGTTTATTTTGATGACATCCTGGTCTTCAGTCACGACCTCGAGATTCACCTCCACCACCTCCAACAAGTATTTACCATTCTACGGGAACAGAAACTTTATGCTAATTCAGGTAAATGTCATTTCTTATCCAGTGAAGTTCTTTTCTTGGGCTATCTTATTTTAGTTCAAGGCATAAAAATGGATGAATCAAAGATTGAAGCTATTACTACCTGCCTCTTCCAACAACAGTGCATGAGGTCCGAATTTTTCACGGTCTAGCCTCATTTTACCGTCGCTTCATACGGAACTTTAGTTCTATTGTTGCCCCCATTACTGATTGTTTGAAAGGTCATAAGTTTTGTTGGACTCCGGCTGCGACGGTAGCTTTTGAAGAGCTAAAGCAACGCGTCACGCAAGCAGGCCTTGCACTTCCTAATTTTCAGCTTCCTTCTCAAGTGGAGTGTGACGCCTGAGGAATTGGTATAGGCGGCGTCTTAAGTCAAGAAGGACGTCCTATTGCATTCTTTAGTGAGAAACTCAGTGATGCTAAACTTAGATACAGTACTTATGACAAGGAATTTTATGCCATAATTCGGAGTTTAGAGTATTGGCGGCATTACCTCCTTCCCCACGAGTTCATTTTATTTTCTGACCATCAAGCATTTCGCTACATCCAAGGCCAGAATAAGCTTAACCCACGACATGCTAAATGGGTCGAGTACTTGCAAGATTTTTCTTTTGTGATTCGCCATAAGGCTGGTCTTACAAATACAGTGGCTGATGCGCTCAGTCATCGTCGGGCCCTTCTCACGTCTCTTCAGGTCCGGGTCGAGGGTTAGAAGTCTTCAGTAGCCTCTACCCGGATGATCCCGATTTCTCATCAATATGGGCTGCTTGTCGGGTTACACCAGTACATGGATATATGTTGCATGAGGGGTTTTTGTTTAAAGGTATCCGGTTGTGTGTACCCGAGTCTTCGTTACGGGATGCAATTATATTGGAGGGGCATCAGGGGGCGTTAGCAGGCCATTTTGGGCGTGACAAAACCCTTAAGCTAGTGAAAGAAAGGTATTTTTGACCAAAAATGAGTTCTGATGTCACAAGGATTGTTGATAGGTGTCGCATTTGTCACATTGCTAAAACACACCACTCTAATGTCGGGCTTTATACACCTCTTTCAGTTCCTGATGGTCCTTGGGAAGACATCAGTTTAGATTTTGTGGTTGGTTTACCCGGTACACAACTACAAAAAGATTCTGTTATGGTTGTCGTGGATAGATTTTCTAAGATGGCACATTTTGTTCCGTGTTCTAAAACCTATGATGCTAGTCAGGTTGCCCGTTTGTATTTTACATAGATTGTTCGATTACATGGTGTTCCAAGGTCGCTAACATCTGATCGTGATGTTAAGTTTGTAGGTCATTTCTGGCGAACCTTGTGGCGGCGTTTGGGTTCGCGTCTTCATTTTAGCAGTGTCCACCATCCACAAAGTGATGGTCAGACAGAGGTTACTAATCGCAGCTTGGGTAATCTGTTAAGGAGTCTGGTGGATAATAATCCAAAACAGTGGGATCTTGTGCTACCACAGGCCGAGTTTGCTTACAATCGTTCCACCCATCGTTCCACCAACATGAGTCCTTTTCTAGTCGTTTATGGGCGGAATCCTTTTACCCCACTTGATTTAGCACCTTTACCTGTTGCTGACCATTTTAGTGTTGATGGGGATAACCGAGCCAGCCAGATTAAACTTATACATCAACAAGTGCGAGAACAGATCGTCAATAACAACATTGTGTACCAGAGACGAGCCAATAGACATAGGAAGAAGGTGATATTTCAGCCAGGGGATCTTGTTTGGATTCATTTGAGTAAAGAGAGGTTTCCAGCGGGGCATTTTGGTAAGTTGCACCCACGGGCTGACGGTCCCTTTCAATTGGTTGAACGTATTAATGACAATGCCTATAAAATTGACCTTCCTGGGCACTATAATGTGTCTGCTACTTTCAATGTTGCGTTCTTGTCTCCTTTTCTACCAGAGTTAGATGACCCCTTTGACTCGAGGACGAGTCATTTCAATGGCGGGGAGAATGATGGCATATACGACCCACGCCCACAAGAAAATCCAATCCAAAGTGCGGGCCTAGCAAATGGGTCAGATAATGGCCTAGCAAATGGGTCAGATAATGTGAGCTAGGTTAAGGCCTGTTCAAGTTGCTTGGAGTCCAAGACTGGAATCTTTTATATTTTCTTTTATTATGTTTGTTTTTGAGTAGGATTGTGTTTCCTAAATTAATCCTACTTTCTAGCATTAGGTTTTCTTTTAAATATCATTCTTTTCTCTGCTGGAACTTGGCTATTAGTTTTGAATTTTAATAAAAGTGTTGATTCCAGTCCATTGTGTTGTTTGGTTCAAATTGAGTGCTGAAGAAATTGCATCACAAAATTTGTCTGAAAATCAACACAAAGAAGGCTTTAAAGTTCACTCAGAAAAGTAAGGACAAACAAAGCTTACCATTTTTGTCCTATAAAAGCCAAGCATACTATGAAAAAAAAATCTTAGATCAACATATATAACTTCTTAATGCTGAAGTTTACTCTCCTTGGTAACATCAAAAGCTATGAATTCAAAAATCAAAACACCTATTGTTGAGGTGTGGAATGCGTGTTTTCTTAAGCTGAATTTAAAGGCTCATGTAAATATTAATTGTAAATGTTTGGATGTTAATATATAAGTTCACCCTTTGGAGAAAAAATGTAGCCATTAAACTAATGGGGTGATATTTCAACTTAACTTAAAAGATCCTACTAATACCTTTTGGTGAAAATAAGTCCAACAGTATGATGAGATAAAAATACCATGATAAGAAATCTTACACCAGCCCATATTTCCCATGGAGAAAAAATGATGCAAACAATGTGCCCAAAATTCTGCAAAACAAATACAATGTAGATGACAGCCCGATTAGTTCAATATTTAGAATACACATAGTTTAACTAAAAGCTTGTTACGCTGATCATTAGAAAGGAGTAGAAAGAGACGCATCAATTGCATTCTTACTCATCTTTCAAACGATTTTGTATCACTCCAACGCAATCATAATAACACGATACATACATGAATTGTAAAAGCTGGTCATGCATACACACTGTTAAATTGAATATTAGGCTATATTCAATGGTGCATTATGTCTATACCAGTATAGTGTATTATAAATTTAATAGAATCTTATTTAGTAACCAAATGCGTATCTGATTTAACTTTAAATAACCAAAATTTAAATCAGTGCTTGAAAATAAAAGAAAAATAAAAAGATGCAATTCACATAAAGGTCTATAACAAAAAAAAAAAAAAAAAAAAAAAAAAAAAAAAAAAAAAAAAAAAAAAAAAAAAAAAAAAAAAAAAAAAAAAAAAAAAAAAAAAAAAAAAAAAAAAAAAAAAAAAAAAAAAAAAAAAAAAAAAAAAAAAAAAAAAAAAAAAAAAAAAAAAAAAAAAAAAAAAAAAAAAAAAAAAAAAAAAAAAAAAAAAAAAAAAAAAAAAAAAAAAAAAAAAAAAAAAAAAAAAAAAAAAAAAAAAAAAAAAAAAAAAAAAAAAAAAAAAAAAAAAAAAAAAAAAAAAAAAAAAAAAAAAAAAAAAAAAAAAAAAAAAAAAAAAAAAAAAAAAAAAAAAAAAAAAAAAAAAAAAAAAAAAAAAAAAAAAAAAAAAAAAAAAAAAAAAAAAAAAAAAAAAAAAGAAAAAAAAAAAAAAGAACAAATAAAAGAGAAAATTATTACTTACTTTTGGTGAATGAAACGTTAGCTGTTGATGTTGCTCTTGTTTTTAGTTCACCACCCGAACCCATGAAAATGTAGTAGATGAAAAGTCTATTAATTTGTTCACCTCTCATCACCACTTATCAGAAATCAAAACCGTATATGACTTTCAATTTTCCTGGAAATAATTGTTCAATAACCTTCCCAATTACCATCACAACCATTTAATCCCCAATAATAGATGGAAGCTGAAAACATTCATTCATTAAATAATCCATTCATATACATACATATACATTCCATTCATTATCTCTAAGATTTACTACTGTAAAATCATAAATAGCATCATAATACCATCATAAATTTGAGCTTAAGCGTTGATTTCAATCTAAGATACATACATACATATATCTATAACAATAATCAATGACATCAATCCATAAAGCATTCATAAATAACAAAAATTAACACAAACATAAAGCCACAAATTAACTGCTGGTCGAATAAGGAAGATTAACCTAATAACCCAAGTAAAATCATAAATTCCTAGTAAATTAATTTAAACCCTAATCAATTCTTAATTCTCCGGCATTGATTTCCTGGTACAACTCTATAATATACTAATAATTAAACCCGCGGGATGACTGAGAACATAAATAAGAAAACATTATTATTCAATACAGTAAACAATCTTATTTGATAAAAGATAATTATCATTGAATTAATAAAAACGTAGTATAATGTATATAATCTTTGTACTTATATAGAAAATAGAAAAATAAATATTAATGATTAGGATTATGATTGATGATTAGGATTAAAATTGATGATTAAGATCATACATGGCAACATAGATATACAATTTAAATGGAAAAAATGACACCTCATTAAAAATCCAATATGCAAAAAACTAAAAATGTCACCTAGGAAAAAACATATCCTCTCTTAGTTATATAGAGATATATAAATAGAGTAGTTAATTTCACAAATCGTCCTTATGGTTTTACCAAAAATGCAGGTTTCATCCTTTAACTTTTGAAATGACAGTGACAATCCTTTATAGGAGGGTAATGGTCACGTTTCATCCTTTATTCTAACAGATATTTAACGGAGCAGTTAAGTGTTCTCATGTGCGTTACACGTGAGGGCAAACAAGTCAATTCCACTGCTAAAGGATCATAGCAGATATATTTTCTCTTATACATACTACACTCATGTATCTTGTGTCACTATCTGTATCTATACCTATATCTATACTTGTATCTATTTATATATAATCAAAATCAAAATCTAAAGACCACAAATAATTTTGTTCTTCTTCTCTTCCAATATCTTCAAATCTAAAATACATATATACCCATTATTTGAAGTCATCGTAATGGAAATCACATAACCAATTAATACCTATTTGATGAGATTTGGTATAAATCACATAACAAAATAATACCCATTCGAAATCACATAACCCTTTTTTTTTGCAGTGCCTTCACTTCCCACTCTTTCCTCCCTCCCTCTCCACCACAACCACTGTAGCGAACACTCGAACACCACCATAAAATTTGATCCCTTAACGTTTTTGGCCGGAGATAACAAAGGATTAGAAAAAAAGAAAATCACCACCACTGCCAGTGCTTCCTTTGGCAACCATCGCCACCAACTACCCCATTTTTCCGGCCAATTGTTTTATCGTAGCAACCCTTCACCACTGTTCACAGCCACCTCGTTTTTCTTATCCGCTCCTTTTTTTCGGACCATCAAAATATATGCATATATAGTTTTATCTAACACAACCATCACCATACAAATATATATAGTACAAGTTTGTATAATAAATACATATACATATATTGATTCTCACCTTACAAATACCATTAGATCTAGATATTTTGAAAGTCATAAATCAAACACATGTATACAAACAATCCATATAACGTTTTTCCTTTGGGATCTGGATGAAGTCACCAAGGAAGAAGAAGAAAGAGATAACAAGGTGGGTTTTTCTATGGTGGTTTTTTTATTTTAGTGTTTCCGGCGAGATTCATTTTTGGCATAGTGTTAGTTCATAAGTCAAATAACACCGAAGATGATGGTGTGGGAGATTCGATGCCGGCGAGCTTTATTTCAAGGGGCGATCTATACATATGCATATGTATGTGAATATATGTATCTATGTGTGTATGTATAATTCTATGTGTATATGTGGCCATGGATGAGATATAGATACAGATGCATAAATGTATGTATTAGGGATTGTAGCAAGTTTTGTCCTTTATGTGTGAAATGACATATTTGACCTCGTGTGCAAGGCATGTGAGCAGATTTAACGGCTCCTTAAACCTCCGTTAAAATAAAGGATCAAACTTGACCATTATCCTCCTATAAAGGATTGCCAGTGTCATTTCAAAAGTTAAAGGATGAAACCTGCATTTTTGGTAAAACCATAAGGACGATTTGTGAAATTAACTCTATAAGATATAAACAAGACCTAAACTTTTTATAATAGAGATAATTAAAGTATACAAATACTCTAATTAGTTGCCTTTTCCGTCTTCAATTTTTACCTGGGTTTTGTTATGGCCATTTTATAATAGGTAAACATCAGTAACTTTAAGCTTCACGAAATCGAGAAACATTTAGCCATATATTAACCTAATATGACAATTTGAAAATTCATATGTTAACCTATGACAACAAATTTCCTTGAACTTTTTGAACCAAATGTCCCTAGTGAATAGTGTGGATATCATATTTAAAACTAGTTTTTACATCCCGCGTTGCTGCGAGTAATATATAGCATTCTATATACGTTTGTCTTAACTTCAAAATTTACTATAGAAGATAAAATAGAAAATAAATGTTTGAAAAGAAATAAAATACGAATTCATGATATGGATGGATGAGGTTGCATATGCCCAAAACCAAATAGATAGAAACGGTCTCATTTTTGTAGTTGGCCCAAAATTTAAGCGAAGTATAACAACTTACTTGGACTCCTCAAAATTAATAGAAAATATATCCTATTACTTCATCAAGTACAATGGTTAATTTATTAAAGTTAAGTGTATGATAATTGGGTTAAGTATCCTGGAGTGTAAGTAACTTTGCAACTTTTTCTATTGTGTGTATGCATCAAAAATTTTGAACAATATATGTAAGTATCTCGCTAAATTGAACGTTTAATGTAAAAATGTATACGTGGCAACCATATGAGTTGTCCACGTAGAAGTTTTTGATTGGTCAACGTAAAATTTTTACATTAAGTGTTCAATTTAGCGAGATACTTACATATACTGTACAAAATTTTTGATACCTACATACAATAGAAAAAGTTGCAAAGTTACTTACACTCCAGGATACTAAACCCATAGATTTATTGAAAGTGTACAAAGTGTTACTCGTAATATACATATACATATATATAAATAAATTAAAAAATACACACTACACGTGTTGTACATACCTGTTTACCTCTATTCACATATTTCTTATATATCTAAAAACCAACCCTTTTTTTACAAGCTTTAATGCACAAGGTACAAGTACACCAACATCCAACTTTAACCCCTTTACCTTTTAACACCCTAAAGTTTTTAACTTTTACATTTTATTCCATCAACTTTTACCTCTTTACATTTTAACCCCTTAAAGTTTTTATCTTTTACATTTTATCCCATCAACTTTTACCTCTTTACGTTTTAACCCCCTAAAGTTTTTATCTTTTACATTTTATCCCATGAATAACATGTTTTATTCAAATGTGCTCCTCAAGAATAGTATGGGATTCTATCCGATCAAGAAATAATGAGGTTACATGGGCAAATGCAATTTGGTTTTCTCATTGTATCCCAAGACATGCTTTTTTGGTTTGGCTTACCTTTTCACACACTTGAGATATGTAATCCTTAATAAATCTTATCTTCCGTATTTTAAACACATATAATATGCTTTTATGTACTAAACTACTAATACAAATAAAAAAAATCATTCCCGCAGCAACGCGCGGGGTAATATTCTAGTTCTAGTCTAAAACAAAACCACTCCTTGTATGAGAAAACAGTGGGTAAGTTTTTATTTTTTATTTATTATAAACCATTCATCTTCTTCCATCTTCCCTTATGTATGTGACTATTTGTAAACGTTTTTATTTCTAGATTCCTTCTCCATTTGTGCATATCGGAATTGTTTTTTAATTCATTCACCAAGATTGAGAAAAATAAATTAAGAAGATGACAATCCACTAACCTGTTGTGTGGTACAAATACAAATGAAGTTATGTATCCATAGTCATATATTTTTTTTAAATCTCTCTGATTTTTTTGTTTATTTAGTAAATGTGATTCAGTTTCTCCTTCTTGTTTTTTCTCTCCTCATCCTTCCAAAAATATCCTTCGGAAAAAAAAAAAAGATTAGTTGTTGTTAATGGTTAACAAACCAAGGCACTTCTCAGTGACTCAGTCCATCTACTTTTCATTCTTTTTCTATGCACATATTAATGCTATGGGAGTTGTACTCATTGCTTAAGAAAGTGTAAATAGTGAACAGTCATGAAGATTTTTATGGATTTTTCAAGCTCAAACTTCCCGTGGACCTTCCTGTAAGTTTCTTTATCGATACTTCATGGATTTTTTTTATATGAATTTTGTTGTATAACCGGCGGTTGTTCTTACTAATTGTTCCCGTGGGTAAAGACGGCTGCCGGTGAGCGTCGATGGTTGTTGTCGGCGACAGATGGGTTGTTCTTACTAATTGTTCCCGTGGGTAAAGACGGCTGCCGGTGGGCGTCGATGGTGGTTGTCGGCGACAGATGAAGAAACTCAATGCATATTGAAGGAGAGAGGTGATGGTTACCGGCGACGGTTTATGATTTTGTTTTTGTATATGTATTATTGTATAGACGGTCAAAGAGAAAAGAAAAAGAAAAAGGCTGCGGCTTAGCTACAGTGCGGTTTTAGCTACAGTGGTCCCCCTCACAGCCGCCATTAGGTGAATTGTTATATATATTAATGCCCTCCAAACTAAAAGGGTAAGGAGAACAGAATCTGAATCTCATACTTTTGCTACTTAAACGTTTGCTACTGCTCAAATGGAATCGGACATTTTTAAATCAGAACTTTGAGTTTGAGTGACTTTATTACTGAGTATGTCATAAACTTTGAGTGACTTTATTACTGAGGTTAGGGGTGTAAGAAATGAACCGGAAAACCGAAAAACCGGTCCGAACCGTGTGATCCGAAACCGAAAAAACCGAAACCGGAAAAAACCGAAACCCGAAAAAACCGAAAACAAAAAAACCGATGTGTAACGGTTCGGTTACGGTTTTCAATATTCATTACCCGCGGTTAACCGAACCGAACCGAATTTTGATATATACCTACATATAATCATATATATGTATATTTACACATATATGTATTACATGAATACATCATTTACATATCTATTTAGCTAATTTTTTGTATTTGTTGTCTAAAATATTAACAATTTTACTAACTTTCTTTCATAATCTATGATTAATTTTGGATATTCTAAGTAATTTTCTTATATATATATATATACTCTTTTAAAGAAAAGTTGTTAACCTTTTTTAAAATATCTATCAAAAATATTAGTAATAGAAGACATTTTAAGTAGTAAATCATGATACTCTTAAATAGAAACTTGCATTGCATAAATATAACGTTAGAAAAGTAATTCAAAATTAGATGTAATGTATATTTATTTATAAAACAAAATATTAATGTAGTTAAATAACTATTATACATAGAAAAATTAATTAATACAATAAATTTACTATTATAATTGAAAACTTAAACTTTATATTAGCATAACTTTAATAAATGGTTAACCGAAAATAAAACCGAAATTAACCGACTTTTTCGGGTAACCGATTTGCGGTAACCGAAATTAACGGTTCAAAATTTTTAACTAACCGAACCGAAACCCGAAAAACGGTTCGAAATTTCTAGCTAACCGAACCGAACCGAACCATTTACAGCCCTAATTGAGGTTGTCCGACACCTAAGCTTAGGTGTGGAACACTTCACATACTAATTTTTTTAGTATTTTTTATTTAATGAATAAATGCTTGGACCCCCATGAATTTTATGGATTAAAAAACTAGTATGTGAGTGTTTCACACCTAAGCTTAGGTACTCGACAACCTTATATTACCATCCCCTTTACATATGAGTAAAGTGAATATAAGGCTGTATGGCACCTAAGCTTAGGTGTTGAACACCTCACATACTAATCTTTTTAGTATTTTTTATTTAATAAATAAATGTTTGGGTCTCCATGAATTTGGAAAATTTCATATATGCCATTAATAAACTTCAAAATATCATATATGTCCAACTAAATTTTTAAATATCAAATATGCCATTTTTAAAGTTAAGATATATCAAAAATGCCCAAATAATTACATTTAATCACACTAAAATGTTAAAAGTCTTTAAAATATATAATAGCATTTGACATTTACATTTATACCCTTGTCTCTTGATCGTGAGTTAAAACATGGAGAATTGGAGATCGGTTATGATCGCTTATAAATTGTGGCTTTTTTGTGATTTATTATACTGATGGTGAATTTGTCGAATGTTAATCCATGGTTTCATACCATATAGAAAAACAATTTTTTATCTTTTTCTTCCACTCTTATACATAGTGACAAAATTAATCCAAGGTGACCTTGGAGTCATGATATACCATTTGACTATAAGAAATGACAGAATAACAAATAGATTTAATTTTCTTTTGGATATTTGGATATCAATTACCATTGTTAAGTAAAACAAAGAAAGAAAAACGATACTGTAGAGCCGCCGGAACATATCTCCGATGTCCATGTTTAATGTTTAAGGATTAAAAAATGGGCATAATTGTAAAAGTCAATTATCATTGATGATTTTAATTGATTTCAACAATTTAATGTGATTAAATTTAACTATTTGGGTATTTTTGATATATTTTAAACTTGAAAATGGTATATTTGATATTTAATATTTTAGTTGGATATATATGATATTTTGTAGTTTAGCAATGGCATACACGAAATTTCCCCCCATGAATTTTATGGATTAAAAAACTAGTATGTGAGTGTTCTACACCTAAGCTTAGGTACTCAACAGCCTTATATTACCATCCTCCTTTACATATGTGAATATAAGGCTTCATAGAAGAGTTGACCACCAGCTGCCACTTTCTGGGAGAAACCTGGGTTCGAATCTTGCCAGAGGCAAAAATTGAATTTAAGTGGTTGAATTACCTTGACACTATCCTTGCTGGAGGTTATGTGGGTACCAATTCGGTACATGGGATCAAGCGGTTCCTATCAATCTACCGTTTTTTATAAGGCTTTCCGGCACCTAAGCTTAGGTGTGGAACACCTCACATACTAATTTTTTAGTATTTTTTATTTAATGAATAAATGTTTGGGCCCCCATGAATTTTATGGATTAAAAAACTAGTATGTGAGTGTTCCACACCTAAACCTAAGTACCCGACAGTCTTATATTACCATCCCTTTACATGTTGCTATAGACTTACTATTTTATGTTTATCATTAAATTAGGCTCCAACTTTTGTTTTAGCTTATATGCTAACTAATAATCTATCTATTATGGGTTTGGCTAATTTGTATCTCCATAACACAAGTTAACGTGTAATTAAAAAATTCAATATTTTCTCATAAACCAAATATATGTTCTTTTTAACAACAAAGATGGTAAAGACAACTATGTATATGCGACAAGTATTAAGTTCTTTTTTTAATTAAAAGGTATGTTTAGATTAATTCAATAAGCATCAAATGAATTTGTTGTTTTTTTGTTAGAAAATTTGAGTTCGAATGCACACTACCCATAAGTAGATTTCCACGTCATTGAACCTTCTAAACAAGAACATAACTATTAAACTCCTTATGTCTTAAAAGATATGAATTTGGAGTTTCCGACCAATGAAGCACCTGTTAGGATTTATGCACATAAACATATAACAAGCACGAGTACGCAGCGGATAGAAACGTATATGCAATCATATTAATTAACAAAGAGAGAATTGAATATGTACCTTTTAGCGTAAGCTTCCAATAATATTAATAATAATATGATTATTATTATTTAGGGTTTAAAGTAAAACCCTCTACGATCGCACACTTGACACCCCTTATGTTGTATGCTAGTACCCGATCACGAACTCACAAACCCGTTGTGTATAACCCCTAAAAGTCGAAACCTAAAACCCAAAAATTCGAACCCCTTGGGTTCTCCTTTGCTTCGGCCGATCGAACAAGAAGAGGGAGAGAAAGAGGGTGTTTTTTTTAGTTAGGGTTTTACCTTATGGAACTTATAAAAAACCCTTAACTATAACCCTCTATTTATAGGCTTTAATTAGAAGGGTTTTTGACTTGGTGACCAAGTTTGTAGAGGATTAGGAAACCCCCTACAATTTTCGCCCCCCCCTCTTTTAGTGTAATTAGGAAACTACTAATTTACACTTTAATCCATCTCTTTTAATTAATAAACATTTATATAACTATTAACTTATGTTTATTAATCATTTCGTGATCTTATTAATCAATATATTACATTTAATATATTAATTAATTACATAGAGTTTACGTGTCATTTTGTGTGACCCCGTAGGCTTAAATGATTTTCGGACATGCGTTTATTTAACGTGATCACATACCAACAGCTCCCACTTGAGCATGTTATATAAAGGCAATAACATTGGTTAGCGTCTAGCAACACGCCAATGCTCCCGGAAATATTTAAGTATAGTTCTTAAAGTATCATTTGAAATGATTTAGTCTTTATTATCCCTTTGTTTCAGATACCTTGTTAATTATGGATATGGATCAAAGTCATTCCATAATTTATCGATTTTGTTTCTCATTTCTACAACTAATTAAGATTACCAAATTAATCGAGACAACTTCTGGAGTTCATTTGGGTATGCGCATACAAACATCTTAATTAATTAACGAGGGGCCCAAATGGTATCATTCTTCAGTTGCAAATTGAAGGAACAAATCCTATTTTGACTACACGTGTTAGTCATGTCATTTCACTACATTTATGAAAATAGCCCTTTGTTACTACCTTATTCAGGATAGTTAGAACTATATCAAGAAAATGCAATCCACACATGCATAAGCTGCTTGTATCTCAAGTCTAAGGATAAATAAAGCAACCATTTCACGAATTTCACTTAATGACGACGATCCATAAAGTGATGATTCGTTAAGTGGGGTAGTCCGATATGCATCTCTATGGATATCATGTGAGTTTGGTAAGACCATCTTCAAATATTCCCAAAAATATTACCAATCACTCAGATTTGTCTTAGTTTAACTATATTCCCATATAGTTAATCGACAATGGATGTTTAGAATATTTAAAAATATTCATGGATTAAACATGCAAATATAGGACACAACCATTATTGAAATGAATACACACATACCAAGTATTAAATTCATTTATTGAAATAATAATTGTTTAACATCCCTTATCCAAATACCAATCACATATTTACATGATATAACTAGCTATTTTAAGTCATATGCCCTCGGCATGCTTAGTGAGCTTTCCTTTTGACAATGTCTTTGTAAAAGCATTAGCTAAGTTATAATCTGTGTGAACTTTGAGTATCTTGATTTCTCCTAGTTCGATTTGTTCACGTGCATAGTGATATCGTCTAGGATAATGTCTGGCACCTTTCTGAACTCCGGGTTCGTTGGCAATGAAGATTGCACCAGTATTGTCACAATACAAATCTAAAGGTGTGTTATTTGAGGGCATCACGTTAAACCCAAAAATAAACTTTCTAATCCAGACTATTTCCATGGCGGCTTCATGAGGCGGCAATATACTCAGACTCTGTCGCATACATAGCAACTGTGGTTTGCTTCTTGCTCTTTCAATCCACCGCGCCTCCATTTAGAACGAAGACGTATCCTGACTGAGATTTTGTATCATCTTTATCAGTCTGAAATCCAGCATCACAGTATCCACTTACTTTGAGTTCTGCATCGGGATTTCCTCCATACACCAAGAATAAATCTTTAGTAGCACGCATGTACTTAAGAATATTCTTCACAGCAGTCCAGTGATCCTCACCCGGATTCTGTTGATATCGGCTAATGATATTTTGCGCAAACGCAATGTCAGGTCTAGTGCATCTTACCGCATACATAATAGATCCCACAGCCGAAGCATAAGGAATTCTTTGCATACGCTCCACCTCCTCAGGTGTAGAGGCACCGTTCTTGCTAGATAAATTAAGTCCTTCTTGCATAGGTACAAAACCACGCTTAGAATTCTCCATCTTGAATCGCTTCAAGATTTTATCAATATAAGCACTTTGACTTAATCCAATCAACCGTTTACTTCTATCTCTATAGATCTTGATTTCAAGAATGAATGCTGCTTCACCCAAGTCTTTCATAGCAAAACACTTTCCAAGATGAGATTTTACATCTTGCAACATTGGAATGTGATTTCCAATTATCAATATGTCATCAACATACAAGACAAGGAAAGTAACATTACTCCCACTAGCTTTGCGATATTCACATGGCTCATCAAGATTTTGAGCAAAACCAAACTTCTTGATTTCCTCATCAAACCTTTTATTCCAACTTCGTGATGCTTGCTTTAGTCCATAAATAGACCTTTGAAGCTTGCACACTTTGTTGGGATATTTTGAATTGACAAAACCTTCTGGTTGAACCATATAAACTTCCTCGTCTAGAAAACCATTCAAGAAAGCGGTTTTGACATCCATTTGCCATATCTCATAGTCATAGTACACTGCTATGGCTAAGATGATCCTAATAGCTCTAATGTCCGCAACGGGAGAGAAGGTTTCCTCATAGTCAACTCCGTAAAGCTGAGTATAGCCTTTCGCCACAAGACGAGCTTTATAGGTGTGTACATTTCCATCCATGTCGGTCTTCTTCTTGAAGATCCATTTACACCCAACGGTTCTACCATTAGGTGGAAGATCAACCAAGCTCCAAACTTGATTATCTTTCATGGATTTCATTTCCACATTCGCGGCTTCAAGCCATTTGTCAGATTCTGGATCTGATAATGCAGCTTTGAAATTAGGAGGTTCATTTAAGTCTCCTAATACGTGTTCTTCAGATTCAATATTAAGATTCAATCTTTCACGAGCACGTATTGTCCTTGAGGACCTACGAATTGGAATCGCATTATCTTCAACTTGAGGTTCATGAGATTCATCTCTTTGAACATTTTCCCCCCCAAGTTGATGATTGCTAGTATTTTCAGAAGCTGACACATCTTCTTCTTGAGTCTCATCAAGCTCGACAATCCTCCCACTGTTTTCTTGAGATATGAGATTTCTTTCAAAGAACTCAGCATATCGAGATACTTTAACAGTGTTGTCGGTAGGAAAGTAGAAGTAGTAACCCATCGTTTCCTTTGGGTATCCTACAAAGATGCACTTAACAGATCTAGGTTCAAGTTTGTCAGGCGTATCTCGTTTCACAAGTGCCTCACAACCCCAGACCTTTAAGTAAGACAAATTGGGAACACTCCCATGCCACAATTCATGCGGTGTCTTGTCAACCTTCTTGGTTGGAACCATATTGAGAATGCGTACCGTAGTCTCTAGAGCATAATCCCAAAATGAAAATGGGAGAGTCATAAGGTTCATCATTGATCTCACCATGTTCAACAAGGTTCGATTTCTCCTCTCATATATACCATTATGCAGGAGTAAGCTTTCGAATAAATCCACAAGCTTTTAAATAATCCTTAAACTCTTGGCTTAAGTATTTTCCACCTCGATCCGAACTCAGAATCTTGATGGTTTTACCGAGTTGTTTTTCTACTTCATTTTTAAACTCTTTGAATGTTTCGAAGACTTCATGTTTATGTTTAAGCAAGTAAACATAACCATAACGACTGAAATCATTCATAAAAGTGATGAAGTAGCTAGCACCTTTCCTTGACATATGTCTAAATGGGCTACATACATCGGTATGTATAAGTCCAAGTAGATCTTTAGCCCTCTTCGTTTTATGCGAAAAAGGTATTCTTGTCATCTTGCCGGAAACACAAGACACGCATTTGTCAAATGATTCATCATTTGATTGTAAGATCCCTTCACGTTGAAGTCTTCCAATGCGTTTCTTACTAACGACAATGCCAAAGACACGCATTCATCAAATGATTCATCATTTGATTGTAAGATCCCTTCACGTTGAAGTCTTCCAATGCGTTTCTTGCTAACGACAATGCCAAAGACACGCATTCATCAAATGATTCATCATTTGATTGTAAGATCCCTTCACGTTGAAGTCTTTCAATGCGTTTCTTGCTAACGACAATGCCAAAGACACGCATTCATCAAATGATTCATCATTTGATTGTAAGATCCCTTCACGTTGAAGTCTTTCAATGCGTTTCTTGCCAAACGACAATACCAAAGACACGCATTCATCAAATGATTCATCATTTGATTGTAAGATCCCTTCACGTTGAAGTCTTCCAATGCGTTTCTTACTAACGACAATGCCAAAGACACGCATTCATCAAATGATTCATCATTTGATTGTAAGATCCCTTCACGTTGAAGTCTTTCAATGCGTTTCTTGCTAACGACAATGCCAAAGACACGCATTCATCAAATGATTCATCATTTGATTGTAAGATCCCTTCACGTTGAAGTCTTTCAATGCGTTTCTTGCTAACGACAATGCCAAAGACACGCATTCATCAAATGATTCATCATTTGATTGTAAGATCCCTTCACGTTGAAGTCTTTCAATGCGTTTCTTGCTAACGACAATGCCAAAGACACGCATTCATCAAATGATTCATCATTTGATTGTAAGATCCCTTCACGTTGAAGTCTTTCAATGCGTTTCTTGCTAACGACAATGCCAAAGACACGCATTCATCAAATGATTCATCATTTGATTGTAAGATCCCTTCACGTTGAAGTCTTTCAATGCGTTTCTTGCTAACGACAATGCCAAAGACACGCATTCATCAAATGATTCATCATTTGATTGTAAGATCCCTTCACGTTGAAGTCTTTCAATGCGTTTCTTGCTAACGACAATGCCAAAGACACGCATTCATCAAATGATTCATCATTTGATTGTAAGATCCCTTCACGTTGAAGTCTTTCAATGCGTTTCTTGCTAACGACAATGCCAAAGACACGCATTCATCAAATGATTCATCATTTGATTGTAAGATCCCTTCACGTTGAAGTCTTTCAATGCGTTTCTTGCTAACGACAATGCCAAAGACACGCATTCATCAAATGATTCATCATTTGATTGTAAGATCCCTTCACGTTGAAGTCTTTCAATGCGTTTCTTGCTAACGACAATGCCAAAGACACGCATTCATCAAATGATTCATCATTTGATTGTAAGATCCCTTCACGTTGAAGTCTTTCAATGCGTTTCTTGCTAACGACAATGCCAAAGACACGCATTCATCAAATGATTCATCATTTGATTGTAAGATCCCTTCACGTTGAAGTCTTTCAATGCGTTTCTTGCTAACGACAATGCCAAAGACACGCATTCATCAAATGATTCATCATTTGATTGTAAGATCCCTTCACGTTGAAGTCTTTCAATGCGTTTCTTGCTAACGACAATGCCAAAGACACGCATTCATCAAATGATTCATCAGTTGATCTGCTAGAAATGACGTACTCAAAAGGTAAGTGACGATCAATAATTGCATTACAAGTGCAATTCCTAGATTTATGGGACTTACAACAACACTTATTAGGGGTAGTAAGTGTTTTGTAAACATGTTTTGTCCCATCTTATGCCACGGGTTAAGGTCTCACCTCTTAACTCGCTTTAAGTCGCCCAATTAAGAACATGTAAATAGTCTACCACCGGTCTCACGATGAGTAGTAATTTACCTTGTTAGATACAATTCACCTACGGTCTCACGTAGAGCAAAAAGCACTTGCAAGTGTTCTTAGCAAAGTGGGTGTCAAAGACTTAACTTTGAATGGGTAATGCATTTGATGTGAATCAAAAGTTTATGTATGAAGACTCATGCAAATCTTCATAACATAATGTTTAATAAAATCATTTTTATAGTCTTAGCAACACAAAAGAGTTCGGTAGCTCCATTCAAACGCACAAAGAAGCGCAAGAGCAAAGGTTTGCGATAGACGCAATTAAAAACCCGCTCTTTTAGGAGGCTAGCGCACTCCGACTTATACCTCTCTTAGAGTTTGTTCAAATGGGTGAGCCGGTGTATCTCTTGGTTGTAAGACTCCAATTTTATTAAAACAAAATCATATTTCGATAATTCTTAGTCAAGTTTATTCTTTTCCAATAAAACAATTTTGCATCACCATTTATACCACAATAAAAGAAGCAAAATAATAAACTTACTAACTATTAACTAATTAATCATGCAACGAGTTAAGGTGGGCCACCTAAACATGGTCACTATGGTTAATGTATATGTCTAAGTCGTCTCCCCCTTCAAAGAAGAGGACCACATACATCAAGTTACCTTGATTGCGTAAGCCTTTAAACAAACAATTAGCAAGTAATTCACATAAACATGCTGACTGGAAAATTCCAGTAGCTTCACGACCTGTTTAGACCTGTTTCTGGTCAGAATCAAGCTTTGACCAGAACTACAAAGTTGTAGCCCTATGAGTTGATCATCTACTGTCCAAAGGGAAACTCCTAACTCATTACGGTTGATTTTATATGAATTTTTTAGTGAACTGGTGTCAAGCAGAATAAATCACACGAAAAATTCACATAGTCACACAATTATCAAATAGTTAACCCTAATTATTGGACCATTAGGCTAAGCAATTTATATCTAAATATCTAAGTAATAATCATAAAGAATTTTGCATGAATTCCTTATGATTTTTACTTCTATTTAACAACTTTAAATATAAAAGATACAAGCATACAATTTATATCAAATAAACATGCCAATTCACATAATCAAAACTTGCTTAGAGGGTTTCAATTAACCATTAATATTAAATAGGTTGAATTAATAAAACAAACCCTAATTTTATTTTATTAAAAACGAATTTCAATTAAAAAATAAATAAAGAAAACTATTTTTAATATTTAATAATTAATTAAATTCGAACCAACCCTAAACCCCCCTTCAAGTTTTGATCTTTGTAACTAATAGATCACATATGTGGCTCGTGATACCACTGTTAGGATTTATGCACATAAACATATAACAAGCACGAGTACGCAGCGGATAGAAACGTATATGCAATCATATTAATTAACAAAGAGAGAATTGAATATGTACCTTTTAGCGTAAGCTTCCAATAATATTAATAATAATATGATTATTATTATTTAGGGTTTAAAGTAAAACCCCTCTACGATCGCACACTTGACACCCCTTATGTTGTATGCTAGTACCCGATCACGAACTCACAAACCCGTTGTGTATAACCCCTAAAAGTCGAAACCTAAAACCCAAAAATTCGAACCCCTTGGGTTCTCCTTTGCTTCGGCCGATCGAACAAGAAGAGGGAGAGAAAGAGAGTGTTTTTTAGTTAGGGTTTTACCTTATGGAACTTATAAAAACCCTTAACTATAACCCTCTATTTATAGGCTTTAATTAGAAGGGTTTTTGACTTGGTGACCAAGTTTGTAGAGGATTAGGAAACCCTCCTACAATTTTCGGCCCCCCCTCTTTTAGTGTAATTAGGAAACTACTAATTTACACTTTAATCCATCTCTTTTAATTAATAAACATTTATATAACTATTAACTTATGTTTATTAATCATTTCGTGATCTTATTAATCAATATATTACATTTAATATATTAATTAATTACATAGAGTTTACGTGTCATTTTGTGTGACCCCGTAGGCTTAAATGATTTCCGGACATGCGTTTATTTAACGTGATCACATACCAACAGCACCTTCTAAAATCGCTGTAACAATAGCCTCAATCCCAGGTTCTAGTTACTATGCATGGGCTTCTCAGTATTGCTTAAGGGCATGGTGTGTTGGGTATCAAATCCATATCCTACATTAGATCGAAAAGGAATAAATTATAAGCAAGTATATAAGCTTGGGGAATTTGGTTTTTAGTGTAGCCCAATCGGGATTGATAGTTGGATTGGAAATTAGTGACCACATTTTTTTGTCATATCCATCCTCTAAGGAAGAATGTTACATGGGCTTGAGATTGTGTTCTGCCAAAGAACCTTGATCTTGTCAGAAAGAATCTATGCACCATGATGCATGTATTTGGCAAAAACTCATGGAAAGAAATACCCCTGAGTCCCATTATATCCGGTACATTGACAGGCAAACTCATGAGGTTATATGGTTTGATGTATTGAAATAGGAATTCTGGTTAATTAAACCTCAGCTCCCATAATAACTCTGTTAAGAACGTTAAGTGATAAGTTGATTGATCTTAATGGTGAAGTTGGACTTGTGTGTGATGATGAGGTTTGGGTATTGAAACTGAAAGAATGGATCCTGCATTGCCAGATTGATAATCAACCGCCTATTTTCAAGTAACTCCAGCATTTTAGGGTCTTGGAACAAAGACAGGGACAAAATTAATCAAACACTTACGTTCAAGAAGTTTGGAACGACGGCTGTTGGTTTATAGTTTGATTAGTGGTGGTGACATGAAATTGACATTGCTGGCTTTCAAGATACTCTGATGTTTCCGAGTAACCTGTTCTTATTTTATGGCAACAACAGCACCGATTCCCCGTCGATCCAAAACTGATTTGGAGAAATGTTGCCAGGTATTTTCTAGTTACATTTAGCATCTCCCTTATTAAGTATCTTTGTTTTAACTAGTTAGTATTATATCTTAGCATGCTATCATCTGATCGAAACCTAGATATACATTACTAGACACTATGTATCTCCAAGATTTAGTAATGAAATTTTATGATCACTGTTTCACTAATTCCTAATTTCTCTCCTATTGTTTCTACTATGATATTCTCTTTTCTTTTGTGAATGCGTGTAAGAGAAAACTTTGATTATTGTACAACTAGAATTTTATCCCCGCGCGTTGCCGTGGGAACAACCTTTTTTTGATTGTCGGTAATAAAACTCTGTTATTTATGTTTAGAATAGAAAGACCTATTAAGGATTACATAAAGGTAATACATTTTGACAAAAGAAATTGTTATAACTTATAATTAACATGACCAAGGAAAAAAAAACTTTAATAAAAACATTCTTACACGCAGCTAGGATGTTGGCGGGAGATAATAAATAAAATTAACATACTAATATGTGAATTAAAAAAGACAAATTAGAAGTAGCAACAAATATATATCTATTAAGCGTCACTTACAGGCAATCACGCAACAGCCTGCCAATAAGGATGATTTAAAAAAAAACCAAACAGGTAGGCTGCTCGGCTACTACGCAGCTTGTTGGCCGCTTGGTCTACTGTAAATAAGCCAAATTCTATTGTTATATATATATGGATATATATATGGTAAAATTCATGTGAGATATATATTATATATATATATACGGTAAAATTCATGTGAGAGTTATTCACGTATGAACATAGCTTATATTAGGTATAATGTGATCGTATATATGTACACGTATTTGTTCACATCTTATCTTAATCTTAATATATACTATAAGACAGTTGAACTAATAACTTATTGACCAATCAAATCGCTCGATTTCATCAAATTGACTCTCGCTTATGTCATCATTTAGATTAACTATAAATTAAAAATCCATAATAATCATTATCCAAATATATTATTATATTAGTATTTATATTAATATGTAGAAAAAGTCTCATTAATTTACACTTTTTTGTTTTCCATCAATAATTTACACTTTTTAGCCCTGAATACTTAATTTATATTTATTTTTAGCCATCAACTTGAGAGAATTTTTTAAAATTTACAATCATTTAATTAATTAAAAAAATTTCAACATATGAAATATTATTTACAAAAAAAATTTCAAAACCTAATGACTTATTAACAAATATTATATTAGACTTTTATAAATTATAAATATTAATATTTAGTTTAATATTTAATATAAACACAATTTGAACTTTAGATACATATCCCAAAACATAATAACAGATGACGATATACAACATCATTATCCTAGAATCACATAACATAGGACGATCACATAACAAATCACGATTTACAACAGAGGGTTACTTGAATACTAAATCCAAATCAATATGAAACTCTATTCAAGATTCATTCTATCTCTCGATCAAAAAGGTACATAATTTCTCCTTTTTTATATGTTAGTTTTGCGTATTAATGTTTAAAGTTATAATTGTCACTCAAATCAAGAGTCCTAATTGTTATCAAAGAATATGAAAACAATCCTAATTGTTATCTAATTATCATAGAACAGGTGATTGAAAACAAACCTATGCGTGTTATGGGCCCGCATCATGATCAAATACATATACTTGAATGTCAAGTAGAGGATCACAAGTATGTTTATATTTTAATTCTTAATTATCTTTCATAATAATATCACATTATGAGTACAACTGGTTTTTAAAATTTCTATAATAGAGAAATTATTATAGCATGTGCCTTGTAGAATGACTACGGCAAACAATTCCATCAATATGTCTCAGCTAATAATGACAGTGACGAACCTATGATTATTGTACTACAACTTGCAAAGTATAACAACTAGAACCGTATATCTTCAAAATTATAAGCTTTTATGACTTAAATGTATGAAGATCTAATATTGATAATATCGCAAACCCCGTGTCCAGTGTTGGACACGGGTCTAAAATCTAGTATAGTACCATTCACATATGAAATAATATAAATATATTTCATAAGAAAATTATACCACCATAAAGGAGATCAAAGGGGCAAAAGATGAATAAAAGAAGATTTGGTGGCCAAATTAAAAAACCAAAGTTTACTATAAGTTGGTGGCAAAAATTAAAAAACCAAAGTTTAATATATATTGTTGTTCCCAAAAAAAAATTTAAAAAAAAATTAAAAAACCCAAAGTTTGTTGGTCAATTTAAAGAGAAGGAGATTAAAGGGGCAAAAGATGAATAAAAGAAGATTTGGTGGCCAAATTAAAAAACCAAAGTTTATTAAAGGTTGGTGACACAAACTAAAAAATCCAAAGTTTGTTGGTAAAAATTAAAAAATCCAAAAAGTTACTAAGCTAAGCTAACTTTAGTTTTTATATACATTATATAATTTACAAGTCTTCCAATGTGGTGAGAGGGCATTTATGTAATATAAGCTTGACAAGCTTTAAAGAAGACTTTGTCATCACAGTATGTCTTCATATACTATGGTATTATGTATTGGATGTCAACAAGGCAAGTTGAGCTTAAGGTCGACATTTCTCTAACCTGACTCGAAGAACAAACGCTAAGTTTAAGCCCGTCTCGTAGTTCGATGAGCATTACGAGACAAGCTCGAACTAAAAATTTGTAGATTGTTACTATATTCAATACCCAAAATCATTTCAAATGCCTACAGAAAAAAATACATAAAAGATAAAACTCAAATTATGATTTTGTCGAATGAAGTTTTCCTATCCAAATAACCGAATGGAATTATTATATTTTGAAATAAAATGTCTACATAAATAATGATGTAGTTTTTTTTAAAAACTAATTATATATGTGACAAATTTTATATGTCTAAAATCGTTGTAAATCGCACAAATTGCTCACATTTATCATTTTTTTAAAATAAAAATAAGTATTCATATTTAGTTTATAATCATATATTCTCCTAATTATCTATATATTATAATTGTTAGTATTTCTATAGGGGGTGTTTGGTACATGTGAATGATAAATAATGGAATTAAAGAAGAGAATGGAAAGAGAATGGAATAGAAAAAAGATAGAATAATTCCTCTGTTTGTCATGACGTCAATTATTACCAAAAAAAAAATCCCAAATAATAATAAAACATCTATTCTATAAATGAAAACTACAATAAAATCCAATATCATCACTCCAGTACTTGACCGTCGAAATTTTGAGTACCCCACCATTAGCTTTGATATTCCAAGACTCCTCTAAATAGCCATGAACAAATTTTCTTTTTCTTTACCCAAATTAAAAGTGAAGAAACTAATTTATTAAAACAATACTCAAGGTTTGGTAGGTTTTGAAGGAGGAGATCGGGACAGAGTAGCAGTGGTGGTGGTTCATGACGAGGGTTCCTGGTGATGACCGAAAGTGGATGGGCTGAAGGTGGCAGTGGTTGCCGGCCTGGTGATGGTGGTTTATGGTGGTGATCGGAAGTGTTGTCCGGCGGTGGTGGTCATGTCATGTGGGTTTCAATGGTGGAGACCCAGAAGTGGAGGGTGATGGTGGTTTCTGGTGGTGACCGGCGGTGAGTGTCTGGTGGTGGTGGGGGTTTCAATGGTGGAGATCCAGAAGTGGAGGGTGATGGACTGATGGTGGTGGGGTGGACTAGTTTCATTCACATGAGAATCCTCTTAAGCTTGATTTCACCATTCTCACCTTTCCTCAGGTTTTTTTGAAGGAATGAAAAAGTGGGAAAGAGAATGATAAAATGATTCTCTATTTCCATTCTTTATGCATCACAAACAAGGGAATTTTTCTCTTTCCCTTTCTCCCATTCTCTTTCCATCCTACCAAACACCCCCTTATGGTTTGACCACATTCGCATGCACTATCCTTCTTCTTGAATTTTAGTATAATTCATCCAAAAACTCATATTTCCTTGCATTAATCGTCCCTTGTTGACAAGAAAAAAATCTTCCAGCCAAAAAAAGGTGTTTTGAAATATGTTAGTTCAACGAACCAGACGGGTGTTTTTCAGCGAACTCCAAGACAACAAAATACGTTTCGGATTCGATTGGTTCAACGTGTGTCCCTTCAAATTTCCCATTGTACGTTCTTTATATAGTTAAATAGTCAGGCTATAAGGAATGGATCGTATCAGTGATCTATAAGGAATGGATCGTACATTATAATATTAATAATTAAAGTGGTCCTGCAATCTCCCACGTGATCCGTCTCTCAATTCAAACTCAGTTCGTTCCAACAAACCATATAGGTGGAGCCTTTTCATTGGTGCCAATTATTATAATTTAAAATCATCCATATATTTAGTAACACGTGGCCATGCTTTCAGAAAATGTTTGCTCCCGTCACATAAGATTTTTTTTTCTTTTTTCAATATAATTAGAATGAACCAAACACTGAGATCACCGATGTGGGTGGTCTTATATACATAGCTATTCTTTTTCAATCTATTATTGCATTTTAACTTTTGTTGCATTGTATCACATCGTATCAAAACGAACCGGAAATGAGCTTACCCCCTTCGAACTTAATTTTTGGGAACTAACAAATTACAAAATCCGTACCGCAAATTCGTATCGGAGCACGATTTAGATAATTATGCATGAGACGACACTATGGCATATTCGCATGCACAATGGTAGTTCGTATATAAATTTTCGGAAGCCCATTTTATACTTGATAAATCACCCCGATCCAACAATATTTTGGGTTGGGGTCTTTAACCATATTTAAAAATGATACTTTTAAAATATTTTTTTACCGATATATCACACGAGTAGCCTTTTAATAACTTCGAATAGACCAAAACATAATTTATTTATTTTTTATAACAAATTCGATTTTATTTATTCTATATAAAGTCTATGGGTGGGTTAAATAAGGAAAAAGCAATAAAAAAAGTACGAGGGGATCAATATCCACCGCCCGATCAAGGCTTAGATCAAGCATCTTCCTTCTTCTCCGGCGAGACAACAGCCGCCGCCACCACCTCTTCTCCGGCGACCGTCACCACCTCCTCCTTCTTCCTTCTTCTCCGGCGAGACAACCACCGCCACCACCTCCGGCGACATCTCCGACAGTCATCAGTTTCGTTTTCGGTGGATACGGTACGGGTTGCCCTCATCCGTTCTAAAGTGGTTGTCACCGGACGCATATGGGAATCGTATGGATTTGATGGGCGGCGATCCAAGAGATGGTGACGGTTTGATACGGTACCGGCTCCGCCGTTGCTGCCGGCGTCGGCGCCGTGGTTGGGGTGGTCGGAGATGATGGTGGTGGCGGCGGTTGTCTCGCCGGAGAAGAAGGAAGAAGGAGGAGGTGGTGACGGTCGCCGGAGAAGGAGGTGGTGGCGGCGGCTGTTGTCTCGCCGGAGAAGAAGGAAGAAGGAGGAGGAAGATGCTTGATCTGAGCCATCAAAATGCTTGATCGGACGGCCCAGATCAGTCCCCTGGTACTTTTTTTTTACTCCATCCTCAAATTATCTTTCCCCTAAAGTCTATAATATATCATTGTTATAATTTGAACCCTACCATAAAAATAAAGGATAAAACATCTTGTTGACACAAATAAAATCCTTCAGTAAAGCAGAGTCCTGCAGAGGGGGCAAGATTTTATCCCAATTAAATGTCGTGCTTTCGGGCGGTTTAGTTGGGGTTTCTTCTCGTACTAGGTATTGAGGGTGAAAGGTTCTCTAGCCGGACCCGGTTAAGATAATCCGTGTTGAGAGTAAATGATTGCACCTTTAAAAAAAAATGGAAGTATAATTATACATTTTTCTTTTTAGGTTGAAAGGAGAAAATATACACATTCGATTTTGAAGGTTTTTACATCAAACACACGCTTATTATAAACGCCATCATCGGCCCTCTCCCCACACTTTTACAGTCTCTCGCTCTCTCTGCTTAGATTCTGTTGAGAAACAAACGATGGTAATCTCTTTATAATTTATTCATTTCTTTTTAGCATATTTATAGATATAGATATATGCGTTTGTATATATATGTATATGTATTGACCGTAAATAAAATCTAGAAGAAAACAAGCTATGTCTATATGTAGGGCAGCTATTTGAGGTTGGAAAACATAATTGCTACTAGATTTTTTAATCAGAAAGGATGGAATTCTGCAAATGTTTCTTGAAGAATTAATTAGGAGTGAATTTTTTTTTTTTAAAAAAATTAATCTGTTGTGTTTAATAATAACTTAGCTAGATCTTAGATCGAGCTCTAGGTTCCCTCTTGGGCTTGGCTTCGCCTTGAGGTCGAGATTTTTTTTCAAGGGTTAAGCCTTAGGCCGGAGGTCCTTATGGAAGCAGCATCTCTACCTTAAGGTAGAGGTAAGATTGTTTACATCTTACCTTCCCCATACCCTGCTTAGGCCGGGATTGGGTACCGTTGTCGTATGTTGTTGTCGTCGTTAATCTGTTGTGCTTAATTCTAAACGCAGTATTTTACTAGTATAGGTTCATATGATAGGGGCGTTTTTTAATAATTTTTAGCCACCGCCAAGGTAGTCAAACATCCTGTTGTCCTCTCACAAGGGGTAGGAATCGCACTATGTCAAAAAATTTGTGGGTGGCCAGGTAAAGAGTTCGGAAATGGTCATGGAGATACCTCGGTTAGGCACTTAGGCTATGTACATCTGCTTCCCTCCCCCCCCTCCTGAAAAAGAAAAACCTTTCTCTCTATTTACCCGTTTTGATTAATTATATTTTGGTATAAAGGTGAAGATAGTGATGTTGGACTATTTATTCACTGTGACTTATCTCTACTACATTATAAAACATTTGTTCCCTCCATTTTTTCAACTTTAAGTAAGTGAAAACCCCAAAATACCCTTATCACTTATTCATAATACCCTTAGAAGAAATCTCAACCACTCATTTTTTTCTCTCTCCTCAAATCTCAACCACTTATTTTTCTCTCTTCTCCATAAATCATTTTATTCCTCTAATTCATTCAAAATCTTTTATCTCAAAAACCGTACATCGATAAATTATAAAAATTATATGGGTGTTCTTAAAATTTCATGCTCTTTCGTTAGAGATGTCATTCAATATACTTTCGACGAATTTTTAAATCCGAGGGCGGAGCCCGGACGGCTAAGGCATTTGGCTATCACACTCTATGACATATCACCTCCTATGACCTATCATACTCTATGACCTATCACCCCCACCATCTCACCGCCGCAACGCGCAGGTACTTTGTCTCGTATAATTTAAGTTGATGATGGAGCATTGGAGATCACTAGGAGGGTGAAAATTTATCATCTTTTGTTTTTTTCGACTGAGTTTATTGATGTTTTTGTTTTCTCATTTGTTGAATTTTTTGGGATTCGGATTTGTAAAGCAATGGCATTCTAGTGTTGTATGCTTGTTTGGCTTTAAGAGTTAGGTTAATTTCATATTTGTTAGATATAATTGTTTCTGTCTTTGGCTGATTGCTTAAACAACAATGATTGGTTGTATTACAGGCTGACCCGGAACTAGAAGCTATCAGGCAAAGAAGAATGCAGGAGCTAATGGCCAAACAAGGCAGTGTAAGTGAAACTTATGTTACTTGTCTTACATATTTTTAAAATGTTATTACAGTAGTACTTAACATGGAACTTGCCTATAAACAGGGAAGTCAGCAAAATCCTGATCAGCAGAAGGCCCAGGAAGAAGCTAAAAGGTTGGTTTTTTTTCTTGAAGTTGTCGCATCAAATAAAACAAAAACCTGAAACTAAATGCAAAGGCTTTGTATCATTAGCCGAAGGAATTCCCAGGCTACAAGTTGGAGCCCTGAGAATACATCAATGTAGTGTAGATGTGAAACAAGCCTAAGATAGAAAACAAACCAATGCACCCAAAACTAAGTGACAAGTTGTATCCTAAATGACATCAGTTATTCAATATTCCTATAACTGAAATAGTATTCGACTAATCTGCTACTGGTAATATTGCTTAGTATCTGGGAATAACCATTTAAGTAAATTGAAATTTCATTATTGAGGTAGCAATGTAGCATGTACTTTGTTACAGACAGAGTGATTACTATATGCTCTTGCGGCTTTTATAACAACTTTATTTGCTCTTTCTGATTTGAACTTCGAATACAGTGAGGCAGATGAACGAAGGCAAATGATGCTTAGTCAGATATTGACATCTCAAGCACGTGAAAGAAGTAAGTTGTCCTGTAACTGAACGTATTATAAATTCTTATGGTCTAACTTTTGAAGTGCAACAGATTTTTTGCCCATGTAAATTTTATAGGCTCAACAAACTTAATCTAGCAAATATCTACTTATATGTATGAGATTGTCACTTGAACTCTGCATAGTAAACTATTGTTATTCGCTTATTTGTTTACTTAAGGCTGATCTGCTATGACACGGCTAGGCTTGCACCAGAAACTCACTAATATTTTAGTGCTACACGTTTTTTTTGAAGATAAAGATGTTGTGGCCAAGGTTGCAAAAATCGGCCGTAGACCCGGTATAGAGTCGTGACTTGGTAGGTAAACAGGTCAAATGTTTTATAAGGGGTCAACATCCAAGTGAGCAACCTCCCATTTATCCGGCGGAGTAGCCCCGAAATCGTCAACTGATCCCATCATGGTGGCGGTAACAGTGACGCTAGTTGTGATAAAACGATTTGGTGAATAATGATGATGTATTGTGTTTAGATTGATTTAAGTGATGTGAGGTGTGGTTGTGAGATCGTCGAACTAGAGTCCTAGATTTTATTGGTTTCAGCAGGAGAAATATAAAAAAGGCAATTATCATAGAGATGAAAGATAAAAAAGGGGCAACTAAGAATCCAAAGTAGAGAACGAAGATGATAGGGTTTGAGAAGGGGAAGCGTGGTGCCTACCTACCATCGCACTGTCGTCGGCATCTCAGTAGGGATCGAACGAATGATTAGGGTTCCCATCTCATTCTTTATATCTCCAGCATGTTCACCTTTTGTCCCTGAAGTTCAGTAATAGAGCAACAACCTTTCTCTTATCATATTTTTCTCGATTACACTTCAAGTCCCTATACTTGAAATTTCTAATATATCTATAATTTTCTATTACATATAATTTCTAAAATACTTATGTTTGTATATAAAATTCTAATCCGAGTTGCCTCCGAGTTGAGTCCGCGTCTCCAAAAACTCCGACTTACCCTCTCCAAGTCGAGTCCGAGTCATGAACTCTCCAATCTTGGTTGTGCCCAAACAATAACAAATACTTTATGGCTAATAGCCTTGCACTCGTATTTGACATTGTTATTTGATTGTAACTGTGAAAGCTTTCAGCTACATATCTGGAATATTCCTACCATTCTGTACTTGATGGAGGAAGAAGGAATGTGATATAACAATTATATAAATACAGAGTTAGTCTACCTTAACATTTTACATGATATGTACCTAGTTCACTATAATAATTAGGATCCACGATTTTGTGTTACTTTACCATGAAAATTAACTACTATATAATTGCAGAAATTGCATGTATTTATCATAGATGATTTTGATAATTAAATCAGAATTACCCATAGAATTAGAATTGACATGATATGATGTCTTCTTGTAACACCGACATATTTGTATCTTTAGTACTTATATAAAGTTTTGTATCATAATTTGTTGTTTGATATAATCTGGGCATAACCAGTATTGAATGGATTCACATTTTTGGTTTGATAATAGTAAGGGACCTAGGCAATTTTATAATTTTTATTTACATCTTAACAAGGATAGTTTATGCTGTTCACTGATTCACCAATGGTGGAAAAACTGTAACCACCAATGCCTTCTTAGAGATGTGAAAGATTTCGTATATAGTGAAGTTGTACGTATCCATTGAATCCTTTTCACTTAACTGAATGTATCATTTCATATATACAGTTGCTCGGATTGCTTTAGTGAAGCCTGAGAAGGCTCGAGGAGTTGAAGATGTTATACTAAGGGCTGCCCAAATGGGCCAAATTGTTGAGAAGGTAGCTACTTCACCTAAGTATATGTTAATTTTATCTAGTTTTGTTTTGGGCCATGGCAGCCAGTGCTTCCATTTACTTCTCAAGGGGTCAAATGGGGCTATGCATTGCCTCTAATGGATGCAAGTTTAGCTTAAAGGAAACAGGTTGTATCGGTTGAATGTATATAAAGTCGCCCAAAGTCTATCTCTATTGCCGAAAACCTTCTACAGCATCTTATAAAATATTTCGATTGTTATTGAATTACTATTTTCTTTTGTAATCATATTTGTGATGCTAGTTATCACTAATATGTGACAAAACTAATTTTGGTCAACCGAACCTGACCCATTTCAACCTGTTCAAAGATTCTCAGTTTCCACCAATCACTAGCGTGACTTTCCCATTTTGCCACCTGTAGTTTCTCTTTCACAATTGAGGTTTATCGATGTGTGTGTTATACTCTTCAAGCTACTATACCTATGGAAATATCAGATCTGTGTTTGTTTATATGCAGGTTTCTGAAGAGAGGCTCATATCATTGTTGGAGCAAATCAACACTCAAACAACCAAACAGACCAAAGTTACAGTAAGTTTAAACTTCATAATAGTTGTGGTTTCTTCTTATTGTAGTTGTAGTTTATGCTTTAGTAGGATCTGGTTATTGCATCAATAATAAAACTGATATCATTCCTGTGTGTTTTGGATGCTCTTTACTTTGGATATAACTTTTCTGCTGTACCTTGAGGGGGCCAATATATTTGGGATAATTAGAGTAAAAACCCAACTTCTAAATGAGTTTATTTAAGCATGAAACAAGTTGTATCCCACTATCCCTGTAAATTAATATAATGTATGTCCTATCAGAAAAGTAAATGACCATGTACTCCTTTAATAATTTACGTAGATTTCAGACATTTTTCACAGTTACTATATGAGAAGTGTTAAAACAATATGAGAGAAAGTTGCAGCTTTTTTACCAGTGAAATTTGTTGAAATGTTGCGAAAAGAATAGAAAACATCCTTATGACATTTTGTTGAACATGACGTTCTAGTTACTATTCCTTATGAGATATTAAAGCCAGCGCTTGATCATATTGTTGGATGAGTTGAGGTGTGTTTGGCTTAGCTTTTTAAGGGGCTTAATAGCTTGCTTGTGTTATCTTAAAGCTATTAAGCTCCTTGAAAGTGATTGGATGACTTTTAAAATAGCTTATTAGTATTTCAAGGTTGAATAAGCTTAAAAGTCGTAAGCCCCTTCATATGGCTATTTGATAACACATAAGCTAAAAAGCTTAAGCTCACCCAAACACCTCCTTTACTATAAAACGGAGTATTTTGAAAAATTGGATGCATGTTAGAAATCATAAATGTGCTGAAGAAAGATAAGATCTTGAAAGTTAAGAGGGTGCTAGGTTGATGGATTTAGAAGTAGTAGATCATGATAATAATTGAAACTGGTTGCTATTTGCTAGGCTATAATACTTTTGGCTCATTGCCGAAAATTGTGTAGTGTGAAGCATTATCCAACAGATTGAAGGCAATGCCTTTAACTTTCTATTGCATGACCCACTATTACCTTTACCATTTACTTTCCCATAGAAGGTTTGCAAATTAGAACAAAATCAGTAGCGCAAGTAGGTTTCATGGTTGCATTCATAACACTCACTAGGAATCTATTTAGGGGTAGCGGCGCAACTTGTTGCCCGTTTGCCTTCTTGTTCTTTGTAAAACTTTTAAGTTAAATGTAAAGATATATTTTTATTAAAAAAAAAAAATCTATTTTAGATTATGAATATCTATTAGGCAGACTTTTCAAAAGATGTTTGTTTGTCGAATATCTCTGTAAGTTATACTATTCCAGATTATTCAAATATGTCCGCGGTAAATAGACTACACAACTGAAATTGAAATTGACTTTGTGTTTGCTGTTTTTCCCTCAGATTCAGAGGCGTCGGAGTGTGCTTGACGATGATGATTAGGCTGTTTTATGTAAATTTGTTGGTATGTTTGATGGCTATTATCAACTTGATTACTTATCCATTTGGGTAGTGTTAATTTAACTTAATAACCTTTGTTCGGGCCACCATGTGTGTTTTATGCTTCATGTAATTCTTCTATTATTATTATTATTAGTATACGATTATCTTTTATTATTTCTTCACTTTCTGCAGCATATGTTTACATGTACTGAATTCTCAATTTGTCAGGGTAAACACCTTTTAATATCTTGATATTCGATTCGAGACATGTTTTTTTTATTTGTAAGCACGATCTTACAACTATACCGTAACCTTTGGTTATTTTGAGTTTTTAGAGTGCTTTTTCTCATTTCTTGTTGGCATTATGTATTGTTTCGTGCCTCAGCTTGGTCTCAAAGTAGAGGATGTTGAGAAGCCAATGAACCCATTCGTGTTCCTTGCACGCTTTCTCATTGGTGCACTACGTCCTAGTCCCTGTTTACATGTGGCTCAAGGACCAAATAGTTCCAAAAGGTCATGAAGTTAGCATAATGGTTGTTTGTTAATGGTTGTTTACATTGGTTGGTATCTGGTCTTGACAGGCAAACCCGTGAGGTTATATGGTGCATTATGGTTTGATGTGATGGAGGAATAGGGTTGATTGATCCTCCAAAAACAACTCCGTTAAGAACGTCAAGTGATAAGTTGGATTAATCCTAATGGTGAAGTTAGACTATTTTCAAGTCAGTCCAGCTTTTTAGGGTATTAGAACAAAGACCGGGACATGCAATGGATTGGGATTAGGAGCTGTTGGTCTAGAGTTTGAAAAATGGCGGTGTACATGGAACTATGGAAGTTGCCAATGCTGGCTTTGAAGGTATTTTGATGTTTCCCAGTTAACCGGTTCCTCTATTTACCAGACACTTGCAATGAATTGACGTAAGCTATGCCAATTGCAACGTATGATGATTATAGTAACAGGCAGAGTTAAATTCTGATTCCACCAAAACATAAGTTCCATGCAAACATATGACCCAATAGCCACAAAAGATAAACTGTTTAGCATGTAAAAATAATAAACGAGTTAGCTTTTTCAATGTAATATGTTAACTCGATTATCTTCTTTTTATATAAGCGAAAGTTCAAGAGAGAAGATGAATTAACCAACAATTCTACCATCACTACCATCACTATCGCAAAACATATTATCACAACTGCTCCAAGGCTTTGGAAATCATTGAGATTTGCATACTTCTCCAAGAGATCACCATTCAACTCCACATTTCCTTTAAATGTTAAGATTAGTAAGTGACTTGCATTTTGTGAAGATTTCAGAAAGACCCGTGTCGCCAAACCGGCCAATACAAATTTCACTCTTCTGTAGACATGCCATGGTGTTGTCTACAGCTTCGGCTTCAGAATCAACAATAGGCTGGCTATCTGCAAGGCCATTTGGCTGTGAGGTGGAAGCAGTGACTGAAATCCGACGTTCTAAAATTTGCCAGTGGTTTTTAAGTATCTCAATACTATTTGATTAGTGATAACCACTTATTATCATTTGCAGATCTTTCAGAAATCTTCCACTGCAAAGCTAAAATGTAATTTTTTTTTTCTTTTCGTGTTGACTAAATAGCCACAGCCAGTTTTCACAATCATCTGAGCATAAATGGACCAAAAAGATACAAATTTGAACCAAATACCCGGTCAAACGGATCCAGAATTTTCAAAATCCGAAACATCCTAAATTTGGGTATTCTAACAGTTTGGTTTTCATAATCTTATTTAGTATACTACTTAGTTATAAACCTTAATCCAAATGGGCCTGTTGGGACTCGTATCGAGTATGGCATCCTTTGACATGCCAAAACACCTCAACCCATCTGACTCGCCAATTCTGCCACGTCTAAAAGATTCACTAAGCATACGGAAAAGTATTAGCTAGTAGCACCAACGAAGTTCAAACAGAGGACATGGTTATAGGCATGTTACGTTCCGAGGCATGTTATGTTCCGAATTAGCAATCAATGGACTGAAATTACTGTAAGCACATACAGACACAGTAACTCGATTCAAGAACTGAAATTACCATGACACTTGCAACACCATCCATATGACCCATATGACCTGTATTCTTTTGTAAACTACTATTACCTATATACATGTTATCGCCACTAAAGGATCTTTTAGACACACGAAAGTGTCATGTAAGATCATATTTTTCACCTACTGTTACCTATATATACATCTATACATTATATGAACTGAAGTTACTGTAAGTCTATAATTCTAGTAAAGTAGGGAAGTAGTAATAAGAAATTAATGTATATTAGATATCAGTAAAAAAGGAACAACATATTCAAAACCACACTCGATAAATTTTCAGAAGAAAAATGCCTAAGATTACATTCAACTTACAACAAATGAAACCCATCTTATTTCTGAATAAAACATCAATATCATCATTGCGCAAAGTTCCCAAGTCGCCCGTTTAGGCATGATCTTAATCTATGCTCCTCTGGGAGCGTTTTCCACCACTCCACAAATGTAGATCTTTCCAAAAACACATCCTTTCCGAGCTCTTCTTTCTCAACCCATTCACTCACTTCTTTCTCCAACACAACAATTTTATCCTTCATTTCTTCAAACGGTTTCCTCCTCATTTCCTCCACTTTCGCCCAAAAAGTAGTCTCAGAACTCGACCCTTCTTTCAGCTTCTCAGCATGCTCACGCCATCTTTGAGTGTATTTGTAACGTTTTGGTCTACCGCCATCTCTTAAGTAGGTCCCAGTATCTTCATCCTTTGAGTGCCTATAATAATTAGCTATGTCAAGTGGCTCGACAAGTTTCCTGAACTTGGTCCCTAACTTTATCCACTCATCACGGCTTTCAAACGCATCTGGAAGCTCATATCGTTTCAGCATTTCTACAATCTCATCCCATATACCTGCTAGTTCTAGCCTCTTCACATTAGCATTAAAGTCTTCATTACCCTTTTGAATCTTGAAAGCGTCATAATAACCAATTTTGCGATCCTCACACGCTTTTTGGTAATCGGCTATCATCTCTTGTGTTTTTTCGATGTTGGTTTTCTTTGAATCGATTGTATTTTGGTTTTGTAGCTTTCGCTTTTCAAATGCCTGTGCTGCTCGAAGGCATAGCCTTTCTCCCGTGCTCTGCAATTTGTAACTTGTAAGTCTAACACGTTAAATAAAAGTTGAAAATAATCTAAGTATTCCAGTTGATTATTAGTTCGGCAACTCTAAACCCATTTGACCCGTTTTCTTTTATCAATACTATATTTAAACCATCTTATAAAACAGCTCAAAATCAAAATGGGTCAAAATATCTGCCCTTAACAACAACTAAATACTAGTTAAGTGTTATTCTACTGATACTCACCAGACCAAGGTCTTTTAAAGCTGCGTTTAGGGAAGTCGAGTCACCAGAAGTATTGCCATTTGAAGACAAAGGAATCTCCATTTCATCATCCACGTACACAAAATCTTGCATCCCTAATAAACTTTCTCGTAATTCAATATTGTAATCCATACATAAGCTTCTATTTGTTGCATCTTGAACTTCTGACTCATTACCCGGCTGATTACAATAAAACAGAATCTGCAGAACAGAATTCGGATTTTTGACAGAAACCATTTTCCCGTTTCCAGTACAAAAAATATAAGTTCCAGCAGGCCTATAAGGACTAAGTTCAACAAAGTCTGAAATGATATCTAGTAATGAATTAGTACTTCCCATGAGATTACAAGCAGCATGACTAGCAACAGACAATGTGTTCTTTAAAACCGTTTTAAAAAACGTCAAAGCTTCTTGGGACAATAGGATTGATTGATTCTGATAATTTCTTGATTTGGGATTGAAAAACTCAAGAATTTGACCAAATTCATTTTTAACAGACGAAAAGGGAGCTAGTGTTATTCTTGGAACAATGTCATATCTTCCAACAAAATGGAGAAAGAAACGGGCCCAATTCTCTCGGTTGAGAGCATGTGTGAATATACGATCACCTACTAGAGGGGACCCAAAAGTTATACATCTACAAAGGAAACGGCCACTGGATCTTGCGTAATTTTCTAGGTACCAGATGGATGCAAGGATTGCCACTGGGCCACCTGAAGAATGACCCGTGAAGATGATCGGTTTGTCTTTCTTTCTTGCTCTCTCCACCTGCAGTCGATAAGGTAATACAACTGGATTACTAATTTGAGAAAAAGCATTATAGTCGGGTTACGCACAGGGCCAAAATGCTTTTAAAGGGTCAAAATGGTTTTGGGTCGAATTGAGTAAAGATGAGTTGGGCTGGTTGGGTTGACTTGCTAACACTTTTGCTTCTTCATTTATAATTTAAGTTCAGAAATGTGTTAATTATGACTCCGAAAGCAATATTATTACAATAACAGTTAAGGTTCTCACGGAAATGGCATAAAAACAGAAGCAAAAAAAAAAAAAACAGGAAAGAAAGAAAAATCAAAAATGATCTTTTACCTCAGCTTGGAAAGATGGTTTCTGCAGAATAGACTGAAACTTAAGAAAGAATCCTTTATTGATCATAGCAAGTTCGTTATTCCCGACGCTTTTTAGCGACGGAAACAACGAAAGATCGACCGTTGTTTCACCAAAAGGCTCATGGCTATAAAAGTCTTGAACAGACCATGATCCACCAAAGGCAAAAACAGTTTCTTCAGTTCCAGATTCTTTAATGTATCCATTATTAGACTTATGTGATTTTTGAGCTAAAGTAGAAGCTTTTATGATCACTGTCTCACTAATTCCTAATTTCTCTCCTATTGTTTCTACCATTTTTCTTCTCTTTGCTTTTCTGTTTGTGTATGTGTGTGTTTGATAGGAGAAGACTTTGTTCATTACAAGTCTTCCAAAACTGTGGTGAAGGGGCATTTATATAAAGCTTGACAGGATCTAAAGACGACTTTTTAACAAGGTCGGAGAACTCGTGACTCAGACTCGACTCGGCGAGGGGGGGAGTCAGGAGTTTTTGGAGAATCGGACTCGACTCGGGGAGAACTCGGATTGGAATTTTATATACAAACATAAGTATTTTTGAAATTATATGTAATAGAACTTTAAAAATATATTCCAAACTTCAAATTTAAACATAATTGTTTAAACATTAACATAATAATTCAAACTTGAAAATTAAACGTTAGATTAGTTGATAGATTCACGCTTCATCATCATTTTGTCCGTATCAAGGTTGGATAACTCGTGAATCGGACTCGACTCGGCGAGGTGAGGAGTCAGAAGTTTATTTTGGGTACTCGGCTTACAACCTTGCTTTTTAATCACAAGTCTTCATATAATTTGGTCATGGGCATTTCTGTAATTTCACGATCTTAAGCAAAGTGGGTATTAAGTTGAGCTTAATGAGCTAACTCACTTATCTTGTTAGCAAATGATGTCTAGCCTAGCTGGTCAGTTTTTACCGAAATTCTTGAGTTCGATCCGTATGGATGACAAACATTGGGGTTTTTCACTCCGAATACTTGTAACGGCCCATAGTCAATATCTCGTTGTCTAGGGTACGTGGCTTCACCATTATACGGTGAAGTTTCCCTGATGTTGCATACCGACTGAATGTTCGAAAATTTTTTTATCTTGTTAACGACACAATTTCATCGCTTGGTCGGTTAGAAGTATTTAGTTATATTCATAGGGGAAGATTGAGAACCTTAGTAAAGGACTAAAGGGTGTGAAAGTCTTCTTTCTAAGAAATAATTAGGAAATTGCGTTAAAATTTATAAAGTTTTCAAATGAATTACACATATTTTCCAAGAAATAATTGGGAGGTTGCTTTAAAATTTTCAAAGACGCGTAATGTATTATATACATACTAAAAAGTAATATGATATTGTACAAGTTCTTTAAGCATAAAATGTACAAGTTCTTATAGCACAAATTAGTTTTTATCAATTTTCATTTTAACCCCTAAAGTTTTTATCTTTTAACTTTCACCTCACCTCACCCCACAGCAAAGTTTTTGTTTTCTATTTTTTTGGCACCAAACTTTTAGGTTCTCATGTTTTCATCAAACAACTTTCACACAGTAACGGTTTTACTTTTAAAAATTTGGTTTTTGATTATTTTCATCCATCCTTTTATATATATAACGTTTTCGATACATAACAACTTTTATCATCGTCACGTCTTACGCTCATGTAACATTTAAAACATTAATTTAAACTATTGTTTATGTTATTATACATCTTATTATTCTTTTACAATTTTTTTTATTGTTATTGCTACATATTTAGTTGTCTTTTTTAAGGAAGTTTCTATCTTTTAACTTTGACCTCACATCAATGTTTTCGTTTTCATTTTCTTGACACTAAAATTTTGGGTTCTCATGTTTTATCAAACAACTTTCACATAGTTACGATTTACCTTTAAATATTTGATTTTTGATTATTTTCATTCGTCTTTATATATATATAGTTTTCATTTTCTTGACACTAAAATTTTGGGTTCTCATGTTTTATCAAACAACTTTCACACAGTTACGGTTTTACCTTTAAATATTTGATTTTTGATTATTTTCATTCGTCTTTATATATATATATATATATTTTTAATATATAACAACTTTCATTATATTATTTGTTATATATAAAATATTAATATAGTTATATGTTCATATATGAATGGTTCTCACATGATTATTTTCTATTATATTTATTATATATATATATATAACTATTTCGATATATAAAAACTTTCATCATAGTTACGTCTTACGTTCATTTAATATTTAAAACATTAATATAGTTAGGGCGCGTTTGGTTCACAGATTTTGATGGAATCTGGTGGAATTGGAATTGAATTCCATTCCGTAGTACGTTTGGTTGTCAAAAGATGATGGAATTTCATTCCATTGGAATGTAAACATTCCATCATTTGATGGAATCTACATTCCTTGGGGTTATTGGATGGAATTTCATTCCTTCCTTCTCTTGAATTTTAAGAAAACAAAAAACATTCCATCAAATTCCATTCCTTCGGAATCTAATTCCATTGACAGATTCCATTCCTTACAAAAACATTCTGTGAACCAAACGCGCCCTTATTGTTTATGTGTCTATACATCTTATTATTCCTTAAATTTTTTTTTTTGTTATTACTACATATAGTTGTTTTTTTAAAGTTTGAGTTCGAATATCTGACATATATTTAAGTCCAAAACATTATCGTGTAAAATACGTATGCCGCGGCAACGCGCGGGTAAAAATAACTAGTTATGTGTTGAGAAGTTATTAAGTATAAAAAATTAAAAATGCGCTATGGTGAGCCTTAACAAACTTTTCATGTAGCACTACAAAACAAAACAAAATTTCACTCTCATTAATTCCCATTTTTCTAAATACAAAATGAAAAAACTTCCAACCATTGGATCAATTTCAATCACCACGTGTCAAAAACCCATTGGACACACGCTCTCTTACTCTCACTCTCTCTCCTCTGTTAAAATAACTGACCAGCCCACAATAGTAGTACTACTCCTATAAAAATCAGACAAATAGACAGACAGACAGACAAGGTGCGCATTTCTTTCAGACATGACCAACTGTGACAAGAAAAAGAAGAAAGTGGAGCCGCCGGAGGTGATAGTGGTGGAAGAATGGCGGAAATGGGCCGGGTTGAACCCAGAAATACTAGCATTGATATTTAAAAAGGTTGGCCCAGTTGAAGAAATGATGAAGAGGGTACCACTTGTATGTAAAGGATGGATGGAAGTAGTGGCTGGGCCGTACTGTTGGTCGGAAGTGGATGTTCAGGGATGGTGTCGCCGGAGAAGTGATAGTAATGCGGTGGATATGGTGGTGATGAAGTTAGTACGACGGAGTAAGTGTATGGTTCAGCTTTTGTCTGCTTACCGTCTTGGTGAATCTGGCTTCTTTTTTGTTGCTAATTGGTACGTTTTTTTTTTTCGCTTATTTTTAAAAAAAAATTCTCTATGTATATGTATATATGTTTATATTGTTATGTCATGTATTGTGGTTATTTGGGTTTTTTTTTGGTATGATGATGAAAATGGTTTGCGTGCACATTAAGTTACAAAAAGTATATATATATATATGTATATGTATTATGTATATATAGCTTTTCTTTAGAAAAAATTATTGATATTGGAATCCTTTGTACAATTTGATTAACATGATATATACGTGATAGTTTTATTATGTATAGAATATATGTGTATGTTTTTGCAAAACGGACAATGTGGTATATAATTATGATAAAGATTGAGCTATTTTCAATCAAATTCATTCTTAGCATGATTTAATATGTTCATCGCTTGTTTACCTTTTTGGTTCATGTTTTAGGATTTCATACCGAATTCAAGTAACTATTTGGTGCACATTTGTATAAAAATATGTTGAAAAGGAAGTTTTATCTCAGCATAACTTATTTATGGCGTGTCATGCTGAAAATAAATTGAAAATTCTAGTCTTAATTTAGATAAAGATATCCACATTCCCTTGTTTGAATCATCATAATGCCAATGTACTTGTCAGATATGTTCACTATTTACCTCTTATTTTGTTTGGTTTCCTATTTTAGTAGTGATAGATTCAACATTTTGCCAAAAGTATCCCAAATCATATGTGTTTGTTTGGTTGAAATTTCCAAAATTCCTATATGTTACCATATAAAAACAAGGGAACAATGTAATAGTACTTCAAACCTGGGTTCCCATGTATATTAAATGATCATGACTCCATATTAGAGTGAGGTCTTTATAGCACAACACACTGATAGCATGGTATTGACTTTTGAATTCGTTGTTCCTTTGTTTAAAAATGATTTCCTTTTTATCAATATGCATATTACTCCTTGCTCGCTCTTTAATGGTGATTACATGTAGCTATGTATGTAATAGTTTACAAAAGGACATTGCAATAGGTGAATATAGAAGGGTGGTGCCGCAAGTGTCGTGCAAGACTATTTATATTGTTTTGTGACGAAACTCATGTTTTCCAACTTGTTGAATTGAGTGGTTGTGTGTATTTTACATGGTACTTTCAGTCCAAGGGTTGCTAATTTGGAACATAAGATGCTTATTTATATGTTCTGTGTTTGACCTTCGTTGGTATTATTACCATTTTTGTGTGTTAAGCTAAATCTTTTAAACGCGGCAAAATGGGTGAATCGGATAGGTTAGGGATGTGTAGGTAGGTCAAAAGATGTCATTGTCAATACAGAGTCCCAGCGGGCTCATTTGTTATTACATTTGATGTGTGCTAAGTTAATCTTTTATACGTGGCGAAATGGGTGATTACAATGGGTTGGGGACTTTTCACCAAGTCAAAAGATGTCGTTTTCAGCAGGAGTGGCAACAGGCCCATTTGGGTTGGGCTTACCTGTCAACATTTTCTTTTAAGTTTCATTACCAATATGCATACTAGATAAAATTATTAAAAGGTAATGTTAGAATATTTATGTACTTTTCTAATTAAAGTCAGTTTAGGATGTTTTAGATTTCGAAAACTCTTGTCACATTGGACCTCATCAGCCCATTTGACCCGCTATTTATGGCTAAGCTTTATCTATGTATCTTTTCAGCCCATTAGAGAATAAAACCAACTCAAATCAACCCATTTTTGAACAAATGAGTCAAATTTGACAGTATATATTTAGTCAACACGATTAAAACAGTCGACTAAAGTTGTCTTGTTGTCTTGCAGTGGAAAATTTCTGAAAGAGCTGCAAATGCCAATGAGTGTTATCACTGATCAAATGGTATCAAAGCACATAAAGCCACTGCCAAATCTTACAATGTTAGATGTCAGCTACTGCTTCAAGATCACAGCCAAAGGCCTTGCAGCATTTGGTAACCAATGCAAGTCTTTGGTTCACCTGAAACGAAACATGTCTCCACTTGATGCTTCCTTGCCTGTTAATGATTCTGAAGCCAAAGCCATAGCCGACACCATGCCATGTCTAGAGCGGATTGAACTTTGTTTTGGCCAGTTTGGTGACTCTGGTCTGTCTGAAATTCTCACAAAATGCAACTCACTTGCTAAACTTGACATTATAGGGAGTTGGAATGTGCAGTTAAACGGTGATCTACTTGAGAAGTGTGAATATCTCAAGGATTTCCAAAGCCCTTGGAGCAACTATGATAACGAGTATTGTAATACTGATGGCAGTGATATTGATATGTCAGGGTTCGGTTCAGAATCAGGATCAGAATCATATTGAGATGTGGATTGCTTAGTTACATCTTCTTTTGAACTTTTGGTTATATATAAAGGAAATGACTTAACATATAGGATTCGGGGGTACACTATCTTGAGGTGTTTGCTTTTCACAACACTCTGATTTTTCACGTGCTAAAAAGTATGTATTTTTGAGGATATTTGGTCATATAATGGAAAGGAACTTATGTTTTTGTTTAATTGGAATGTAGTTGTGTGCTTATTACTTATTTTCATGTTGCAACTGTTGACATATATCACTGTTCCAAAGAAGATGCAGTTTGACTTTGCAAAGTCAGGTTGACTGTTTTTAAATTGGTATGTTTTATGTCAATTGCTTGGAAATACCTGATAAATATATAAGAGCTTTGACATCTATATGCATTTCCGATACTCAAAACTGGTATATTTGAGATCCAATTTCAAGTTGGGATGGATGTAAGTCTAATGGTGGGTTTGGGTATAGTTGCTGTGCTGGTATCTTGAACTTCTTTTTATAGCCTTCTTGTCAAATAATTGTAGTAGCAATCTTAACGGGGGAGGTTTTCCTTATTTAGGTTACCCGGGAATGGCGAGCCATTTTGACTTTAGATGTAGCAGCCTACCTGTGTTTTCTTTGCCTGTGGCCGCCTGGCCAGTTCCAACCATTCCCCCCGCCATCCCTAACATAATTACCTAGTACCGTCTATCAAAATTTCTATGGGATGATACAGTATTCCCTGTTTGCAACGAGATTCTGTTATTTGAAGTATGATAGCAAGTCTTTGGGAGAAATAACCGCCTTTAGCTACATGATGCAATATGAACCTCACTATAGGATATCTCATAGCATTTGCAAATACAACATCCGACAATTTAACCAAGACAGTCAGAATACAACATCCGACAATTTAACCAAGACAGTCAGAATACAACATCCGACAATTTAACCAAGACAGTCAGAATACAACATCCGACAATTTAACCAAGACAGTCAGAATACAACATCCGACAATTTAACCAAGACAGTCAGAATACAACATCCGACAATTTAACCAAGACAGTCAGAATACAACATCCGACAATTTAACCAAGACAGTCAGAATACAACATCCGACAATTTAACCAAGACAGTCAGAATACAACATCCGACAATTTAACCAAGACAGTCAGAATACAACATCCGACAATTTAACCAAGACAGTCAGAATACAACATCCGACAATTTAACCAAGACAGTCAGAATACAACATCCGACAATTTAACCAAGACAGTCAGAATACAACATCCGACAATTTAACCAAGACAGTCAGAATACAACATCCGACAATTTAACCAAGACAGTCAGAATACAACATCCGACAATTTAACCAAGACAGTCAGAATACAACATCCGACAATTTAACCAAGACAGTCAGAATACAACATCCGACAATTTAACCAAGACAGTCAGAATACAACATCCGACAATTTAACCAAGACAGTCAGAATACAACATCCGACAATTTAACCAAGACAGTCAGAATACAACATCCGACAATTTAACCAAGACAGTCAGAATACAACATCCGACAATTTAACCAAGACAGTCAGAATACAACATCCGACAATTTAACCAAGACAGTCAGAATACAACATCCGACAATTTAACCAAGACAGTCAGAATACAACATCCGACAATTTAACCAAGACAGTCAGAATACAACATCCGACAATTTAACCAAGACAGTCAGAATACAACATCCGACAATTTAACCAAGACAGTCAGAATACAACATCCGACAATTTAACCAAGACAGTCAGAATACAACATCCGACAATTTAACCAAGACAGTCAGAATACAACATCCGACAATTTAACCAAGACAGTCAGAATACAACATCCGACAATTTAACCAAGACAGTCAGAATACAACATCCGACAATTTAACCAAGACAGTCAGAATACAACATCCGACAATTTAACCAAGACAGTCAGAATACAACATCCGACAATTTAACCAAGACAGTCAGAATACAACATCCGACAATTTAACCAAGACAGTCAGAATACAACATCCGACAATTTAACCAAGACAGTCAGAATACAACATCCGACAATTTAACCAAGACAGTCAGAATACAACATCCGACAATTTAACCAAGACAGTCAGAATACAACATCCGACAATTTAACCAAGACAGTCAGAATACAACATCCGACAATTTAACCAAGACAGTCAGAATACAACATCCGACAATTTAACCAAGACAGTCAGAATACAACATCCGACAATTTAACCAAGACAGTCAGAATACAACATCCGACAATTTAACCAAGACAGTCAGAATACAACATCCGACAATTTAACCAAGACAGTCAGAATACAACATCCGACAATTTAACCAAGACAGTCAGAATACAACATCCGACAATTTAACCAAGACAGTCAGAATACAACATCCGACAATTTAACCAAGACAGTCAGAATACAACATCCGACAATTTAACCAAGACAGTCAGAATACAACATCCGACAATTTAACCAAGACAGTCAGAATACAACATCCGACAATTTAACCAAGACAGTCAGAATACAACATCCGACAATTTAACCAAGACAGTCAGAATACAACATCCGACAATTTAACCAAGACAGTCAGAATACAACATCCGACAATTTAACCAAGACAGTCAGAATACAACATCCGACAATTTAACCAAGACAGTCAGAATACAACATCCGACAATTTAACCAAGACAGTCAGAATACAACATCCGACAATTTAACCAAGACAGTCAGAATACAACATCCGACAATTTAACCAAGACAGTCAGAATACAACATCCGACAATTTAACCAAGACAGTCAGAATACAACATCCGACAATTTAACCAAGACAGTCAGAATACAACATCCGACAATTTAACCAAGACAGTCAGAATACAACATCCGACAATTTAACCAAGACAGTCAGAATACAACATCCGACAATTTAACCAAGACAGTCAGAATACAACATCCGACAATTTAACCAAGACAGTCAGAATACAACATCCGACAATTTAACCAAGACAGTCAGAATACAACATCCGACAATTTAACCAAGACAGTCAGAATACAACATCCGACAATTTAACCAAGACAGTCAGAATACAACATCCGACAATTTAACCAAGACAGTCAGAATACAACATCCGACAATTTAACCAAGACAGTCAGAATACAACATCCGACAATTTAACCAAGACAGTCAGAATACAACATCCGACAGTATCAGTCAATATGCCTCGCACAGGTTTCCGTTCTAAATGGGTGCGGACCTTAGCCAAGACAGTCAGAATACAACATCCGACAATTTAACCAAGACAGTCAGAATACAACATCCGACAATTTAACCAAGGGGGAAACATTTTAGTTTGTCAAACACAAAGAAACATCTTAATCAGCCATCACACGGCAATTCAACGTCATTTTACCCAACATTTAATAAATGACATGTATACACATTTTCGACAGCCGTCAACATGGCAAAATTTAAGTCAAATGATCTAAGTATCCAAGTCACATGGCATACTCACAAAACAATCATTTATTTAACAAATAAGTGTATACAACAGTGCATGCTTTTCAGGCCCAAAGTAAAAGGAAAAGGGCGCCATAAACTCACCTTAGCGATAACAGAGCTAAAAGTATGAGTAGTCCGAGAATAAGAGCAGTCTAGTCTCCACGTCTATCCAAAACCTAGGATATGAGCACGAATGGTGAGGATCAAATCTCACGACGACAAGTATCCTACGTACAACTACTTAGCTATAGACCCTAGAATGCCATAACCGAGAATGTGATTTAAACTTTCATTTTATCGAACTTTTATTGGTAATATCAATGACATAGTCATTATAAGGTAATCTAAGGTACCATTCGATATTCACCAAGTTCAAACGTTCAAGTTGTCAAAAACTAGAAACGTCAAAATTTACAGTAGTATTTCACTGCGCCGCAGTGGGAGGAGTTTCACCCCCACTGCGCCGCAGTCAAGGTCGGGCAAAAAAAAACAAAACATTTTTCTCAGTGTATAATCACTGCGCCGCAGTGAGCATGAGCATGGCTCACTGCGCCGCAGTCAGCCTATTTCGCCCAGAAAGAGAGCTCACTGCGCCGCAGTGAGGGTGTGCATGCCTCACTGCGCCGCAGTCAAAGTACTGCAGGCTAAACTGCAGTTTTTCTGCAGTTTGACCATTTTCCGCAAAACCAAAACACTTCCATTTCATTTCAATGAGTACCTACAGGTTCAAGAACCTGGAAACAATACTATTTCGCTAACCATTTGCACTTTCAACCATTTTGACCTCAAAAACCTAATTCTAAGTCAAAACCTAATTAAGTTAACCAAACCAAAACTCATTTCATTTCCATGGCTATCTAATTCATTTAAAAATACTGAAATTAAACTTGAAATGGAAATTAAATCAAATCAAAAGTTCATAGAAAAGTTAACTTACCAAAACTTGAAGTTTTCTTGAAATAATTTGAAGAAGAAGATGATGATGATAATACCCAAATTATTATTGAAATGATTATTTCCTTTAAATTAATCCTTGCCAAAACCGATTTTGATGATGATAAAATAGAGGGATTGAGAGATTTTAGTCTTGTGTGTGTGTTGTATATGTTTTGGTGTGTGTGGTGTGGGTTTGGGGTCGACACAAAGAGAAGGAGGGAAGGGGGTGTTTAATTCCCAGCCTCTCAAAACATTTCAGCCCATGTGGCCTCATTTTGGATATTTCTAATACCCTTAATTTGGTAAAATGCTTACGATTAAATACCGTTTGACCTAAAAGTCAAAATGTAAGGTAAAGGTATTTTCCCTCGTCTTATTTTAGTTAAGACAAGTAATTAAAAATTAAATAAACTAAACTTTTAGAAATATTTAGTTTAGACAGTCTATTTACTGTGTTCAATTATAACATTTAAATCTTTATCTAACGTTATTTTGAGACTCGGCATTCGTCTAAATAGCTAATAGTCTACGTCATAAGGACACGTCTAATTGAACTATATCAAATGTTCAATTAACTAATAATTTCTACGTCATAATCTCTAAATTAGACGAAATTATAATAATGATCGAG
>CM067171.1:75743576-75756076 GCA_034093135.1 Erigeron breviscapus | reverse complement strand
GATTTTCTGACAGATTCAGTCCTGAACCGTTAAACTGTTTGCAGTTTTAGTCCTTCATCCGCCAGTTTCTTACTAAACTGATAATTCTATTAAAATGGGTTATTCTATACAGTTTCCTTTACTGAAGGCTAATACGTTTGGGCTATTCGGGTACATTTCAGACTGTTACATACCTCCTACTGTCTGACAGGCGTTTCAGGTGAGTTTCGTAAACCCTCCCTACTCAATTGAGATTCGGGCTGAAAAGTGTACATGTTTGTTTAACTGTTGATTGTTGATTTGATTGATTGTATGATTGAATTGTTGATATGGACATGTTAGCGCATTATTCATTATATAAGTCGCACCGTTAGCGCATTGTTTACGATGTAAGTCGCACCGTTAGCGCATTGTTTACGATGTAAGTCGCACCGTTAGCGCATTATTATTATATAAGTCGCACCGTTAGCGCATAGTTAATTATTAACTATGTAAGCCGCATCGTTGTTGATCGTTATTGATTGTTATGGAACGTTGTTGAACGTTATATGGAATCGTTATTATTGAATGTTGACTTGTATTGAATTGTGATAATGTGAAACCTTATAGGTTATCCTTGGATGTGATTAGTTCTCCTAATCCTCACTTATTGTTAACGGTTGTTATCCGACACGGTTATTCCTTGTTACTTGTCCCTACGAACTCACCAACTTTATGTTGACGCATTTTAGTACACTTTTCAGGTAATCAAGTTAATCAGAGACAAAATGGATGATTGCATGCTTACTTGCTAGGATTGGACTAGCTTTGGACTTTCTGGATCCATGATCCTTACTTCCCTTTTATGGGTTACTTTTAGGATTAACTACTATCGATTGAATTGCCTTTTATTATTGATTGAACATGTATTTCGATGAATGTTGATGATTGTATACATTTGTACAAGTTTAAGGATTGTTTCAATCCTATGTTTTCATATAGTTTGACTCTACATAATTCCCATGTCTTGCTATGCTTTTCTAAGTGATACCCCATGATTCCGCCATGTTGGGGTGTTACAGAATGGTATCAGAGCCGTGGTTGTAGAGAATTAGGTGGATTGACCTAGTCTATAGCCATTGCACCCACATTTCATATTAGCATGCATGATAGGAAATTTTGTGTGCAACGTGAACTGTATGATGCATAAAAATGGTTTAAACGGAGTTCGTAGGCTACTTATGATTTGATGACTTGATTGTTATATGACAACTTGATGGATGTATATGATAGTGTCGGGATACACCGTGAATTGTGGAATTATTGTGATAAACGTTGATGTGTGTGGAATCTTGGATGCATTTATTATTTGTCCCCCAGCAAAATGAAATGATGGCATTAATGGAGTATAACATTCGATAACCCTAGAGGCGCCTGATCAACAAATCTATGGTTATCCTATGTTATATAAAGTTAATGATCTCATGGATTGCGCCTCGTGGATAAAGTATAGTAGCTAACCCGGTATGTTTAATGAGTGTTGGTTAGGTGGAGGGTTAGCCGCTGGTACACCCTGTATACATACCCGGTCAACACTTAGAGAACATATCGAAACCGAGTTTTGGACATCCATTCTATATATTAACGGTGTGGAGGGTTAGCCGATGGTACACCCTGTATACAAACATTTTTAATGTGTCGAATGTTGAAGTTAAAATTCGGACTATGCTTTACCCACATTGTTATGACTTGGCCCCTTTTATAGTGTTGAATGTTTCGTGATTGTTAATTATATGAATAATGATAAGTTATTATGAATTTGACATGATGGCATGATAGCAAAGACATTAGTACATTTGCCTTAGTATTATGATATGAATAATGTATTGAGAAATTAAATCTTGAATGATATGTTATGAACTTGAATTTGAACAGTATGTCATAAATTTGAACTGAAACGATATATTGTGAACAAAAGCATTGACTGATACGATATGAGTTGGAACTTGTTAAAATTAGTGTGGAATTGAAATCTATGTTAATTGAAATAGTAGTACAGGTATAGGGGATTTTGGATGAGTTGGTAATGTGATGGGCTGACCAATGGTATGTCTTATATTATAAGCATTACCGGATGGCCCATGTCTAAGCTATATTACTTATAATTGTCTACAATTATTAGTCATTGTTGGAATAACAGTATGAGAATAAGATCTAGAATACATGCTTATTAAGGTCTTAGATACTTATAATCTATAATTGTAGACCAATGATTTATTATGAACTATAGACTAAGTTCAAACTTATAGTTACGATTGACTGATAGAATGAGCTAAGATTTTTGGAGACTATAATGTTTAAGTAAAGTGAGATATTATGAAATATTAATAGATCTAGTGTGTTAAGAGGCATTTTTTTTACGAACATGGAGCTTAGGTTAGTAATTTGATGAATGTGTTCAAGAAAATGGCTGGAAAAGAGCAAACAGGATAGTAGTAGAAGATTATGAACTTAAGTGATTATATGCAGGAATCAAATCCCGTAGATTTCACCTTATATTGGCCTTGTACCTAGAATAAGAATACATGATTTTACTGAGAGGTACTATTCGCTCATATAACGTAAGCAATGACGTCAAATGAAAATAATTTTTCAAAATGGCCGACAACAAATAAGATATCTGGATCTTGATGAAACAAGATAAAGTAGGATGGCTTTATCAGACTATTTTGATATAAGCAATAATAAAAGTGTTAACTACAAACAAATTATATATAAATTTCGCAATAAAGAAAAGAAGGAAATAGACATACGAAAAGCACTAACTGTTTATGTAATCCTACTTTATAGTTTAAGTAGCCAAATTCCTGAATCTAAGAAGATCACACGATTATCTATTCAATGCATACTTGTTAGTCCCATGATTAACCCAATGATCTTTCAAGTCATTTGGACAATCGAGATCGTACCCTTCTAACAATAATTTCTCTATGACCTTTGAGAATGTACTACAACCCATTCTTCTCCCCGGCAACCTTACAATACGACTTGGCCTGACATACGTTGGCAACGGATACATGGAAAGAGAAGCTGTACAACAAATGGAGGTCCATCCCTCTGTAGTCCAACCACGACAGGCCCTAGGTATCCCTGTGCATGAGCATATAGGTGTTGGCATCTCTGATATGTTCATTTCTTTCCAAATACTACCAAAGTAGTATTAGGTTTCACAAACTGGTAAGACCTTTTTGACCTTACATTTCTTTGGGCTTTCGAGGACGATACTTTTGCGGAATTTTTCTTACGACTATAAAGCTTGCAAATATAAGCCCATGAGTCTTCTACGTGCTTCTCAAACTCGGGTCCATGATTCATTATCGTATCAACCGGTTCCACCCTGTTCGAGGTTGAGACCCCATAATATGTGTCACTAATTGGATTGGGGTATAGTGTGGGCGAGTCTGACATTGGATGTTTGCCTGGTGCCCTGTTACCCTCCTCGGAAGATTCTGGTTGGAATGATGGTTCCGGTTGGAATGTTGATTTCAATTGGAATGTTGCTTCTGGTGTATCGAGAGAGAAGTTTTGATATAAAGGGTTCATTGGGATTGGAGATGAAACTCCATGATGTACTGCATCAACAAAAGTTGGGAACAATGCACTGACATTTTCTGTTGGGAGTTCTAACTGTGATGTTGGTACTGTATTTTGAAGAAGCCAGTTTTGGCAAAAATCATCGATTGATGTTCCCCATTCACTAGTACCAATCATCGGGTTTTGCCATGCGTCCATGATTATATTGAATTCTTCTTATCTACAATAAGTTTTGGTCAGACAATTGACATAACAAATACCTAAGAAACATTATCAACAATATTATTCTGATTTAAAAACACATTCTGGACAACTTAAGATCTGATTTATAAAAATTTATAACAGATTCCAAATATTTCTATAAAATCCCTCTTGATTTCAAGAATTAGGAGTTCTGTCAGAGCTCGACCCTGACATGTTACTTCCCCCAGCAGCATCTCTTTTTCTTCTCTTAAGAGGTGGAATATTGGGATTTTCTTCTTCTTCTTCTTCTTCAGATGACATGGCAAAAATGGACTTCTCCCTTTGAGAGAGATTATCTTCGTTTTGCTGAGCTAGGGCTCTTGCAAACTTTTCATCTTCTTTTATTTGACGATTCACAAGGATAGATTCCTCCTCTTCTAAAAATTTAGATAAAAGTTTTACTAACTTTTCATCTTCAGAAGTTTGTTTCTCAAAAAGGTGGACATCTTCGTCTACCATCGCCTTGTAATCTTCAAAGGAAATACCTAACATCACGGCCTCCTGCTTAATCCTTTTGACCCTATTTGTTTCAAGATCTTCAAGATCCTCTTGAGTCATTGGCCTTTTGCCTTTTGGATCGCTCGAAGAGGCACCGAAATTTTTCATTATCTTATGATAAATCGGTGGAACAATATTGTTAATTAAGCAAACATGAATTAAAAGATAAAAGTGTTATATAAACATATAAATAGATAGTATATTATCCAAGATGAGAAAGAAAGAGCACAAAAATGTAGCTTACAAAGAGAAAGTCGGAGATCTGTTAGAACACAAGCTGGCTGTGAACGGAATAGCTAAAAACAAATTAGCAGATGAAGAACTAAGTAAATAAAAGAGATAGAGAAAGAAGATTTAGTGTGCATTCTTCCTTAAGAAAACGCGTTTCTATATAGAGGATGAAAAGGGAAATGTAACCTGAAAGAACGGACAGGTGTCCATAAACTACAGAAATTTTTAATCATTGCTACGGTAATTAGTAATTACCGAAATATATATTTTTTTTAAAGATAAAATTTCTAAACTTTATCATCCCTTTAACCAAGGTTGAAAAGAGCTGAACAGTTTACTCAAAAGAGTATACTATGTCGAGAAAATCCTCAACTTAATTAATAGCTTAATGAATAGACCGTCTTCCACTCATCACTATTTTTCTTCACTGCTTCTTTTTCAAGAACCATATCAATTGCTAATTCATCTTTTTGAACCCTAGATGAATTTTTGATCCAAACTATTGTTTCAGGAGTGATCCAGGTAATATTTGTTTCTTTGACCCGTGGATCGCCTTTAATGATTGAATTTAATAAAATGAGACAAATGTTATCAACAAAAATATGTCAACTTTTTCAACTAGATAACAGTAGTGTCTTGGTAAAAGAACTTCAAATTTGAAAATAAGAATTATTTGAAAGGCTAAAATTATGATGGGCGATCAACGATTAATATACACAAATGAACTTGGTATAAAAATCTATCAAGACAAATATGGGAAATTCTTTTAACTGGGGAATTTCCCTAATCGACAACAATCCCCAAAAGAGATCGAAGAAAGTTGTATTTCATTATCCGTACAATACAAGTGAAACTTGTTACATTATTTAAGCGGAAATACAACAATTAGGGATACAACATATTTAAAAACCATACAAAGAAACCCAGGTGGTGACAAACAGTAAGGGAACCACGCCAAGAACGAACGCGACTAACCACTGAATAGCCTCATCCAATGGAAGTTGAGCCACAGTAATTAACCACACTATGATAATAATGTAGATTACGATTAGGAAAGGATTCAACATTTTCGATATTAGGTTTCGGGTTTTGGTTAGATTCTGAAGAAAGGAAAATGTTAAGTTGATATGGCATGGAGAAAAGTATGCTAAGGTATTATTATATAGTCTAAAAAGGAGCCATTTCTAACGGTCAAATATGGAAGATAAAGTGAATTTGAATTTTGTATAGTGTTTTAATCAGACTTACCTGTGTCTAGACGAATCGGTTATGCTATACTATAAGTATAAGTGGTCTATACTATATGAGTATAAGTATATATTTTTAAATTACTCGATACGGTCTAGATTTCGAGGTCGAAATCCTTTTAACTGGGGAATAATGTAACAATTGTCATTTTTGGCCCACTAATTGTTGGAAATAATGAAATATGAGGTTGGATTCCATGTCCTGTGATTGGGCTACTGTGATTAGACATTATTTGGAGGAAACGTATATAAGAAGCTTTAGTATAATGTACAATTTCAGACAGTGTCGGTGGATAAATAATAATGGTACAAATAAGATAAAGGCCGACACAATTATATGAAAAGTATGAATACCCGTGAATTTATCACAGACCATGTTTGGTTCATTAGCTGAATAATGCTACTAGTGGACACCCGACATAACTTTATGTAAAGAAATAATACCCGTGATCCCTTTTGATTGTTTACTTGACTATGAATCAACAATACATCTTACTTTATAAATCTGATAAAAGATAACTAATGAAGATATAAAAATTATAAGGTATTATGTCTAAAGCTTTAATGGAATCATATTTAAAGTTTAACAAAATAACGTCAACTATTTGGATTAAATCATGGGTTAAACAGTTAGCAAACAATGATTATCACATGTGTCGACATATACACAAATAATAGTAAAGTGACAATTCATCCGTGATTCTCTTTTGGCATGTTTTTCTCTTCTTCATATCTTGTGATCACGCAGCATCAAACAATCAAACTATCTATAATATATAGTATATTTATATTATATATAGGAACACATACTCACGGACTCCACCAAATTTTCTCCTTTAAGATATATATATATATATATATATATATATATATATATATATATCATTATTATTACATATGATCGTTTCTTTCTCGTGACTAAATAGAATATAAAACAATCATATAGTATTATTATAATATATATATAAGATGACACACACACATAATTGCACTGACACTCTCACTTTCTCTCCCTCTCAACTGTCAGCATACACACATACATAGATATATACATATATATCGCATAGATATAGACAGGGATTGATGATGCTACTTCTCAAATTCTATATATATATATATACAATCTTGCACCACCACCTTCTCGGCTCTCTTATTAAACCACCTCATGGTTCCACCATCATCACCATGGCTGATGCCTTTGAACTGTTGCCACCGTTCATCACCTCCAAACATCACACAACCTGCTACTGTTTGGAAGTTGTTACCTCACCACCATCAAACCTGCTCGCTGCCACTGCCCTGCAACAACTACTATTGATGGAGCTCTGCTGCTACCTTTGATTTGTACTTCCGTTTGAACATTTCATCATCATCACCGAACCACTATTACTATTCATCGTCATTTTCGTTGTTGCTGCTATTGTTTGATGATTAAGAAGCAAAACAACACATTCTAGCATCATAACAGGTTGCTTGATGTCTGCACATGCTTGTCTATCCAGGTTTAAAAAGCTCTAAACGTTTTCTTTTCATTTTCTAAGAAACTATCGTAGAGCCACCACCCTCTGCCATTATCAATCGCCTAGAATATTCACTAAACATGTTGTTTATTCATTTATAAGCTTCCCATAACGAATTTAAAAACAAGAATTATAAATTGTAATCTGACCGTTAACACCGTTAGATTTTCTGACAGTTTCAGTCCTAAACCGTTAGATTTTCTGACAGATTCAGTCCTGAACCGTTAAACTATTTGCAGTTTTAGTCCTTCATCCGTCAGTTTCTTACTAAACTGATAATTCTATTAAAATGGGTTATTCTATACAGTTTCCTTTACTGAAGGCTAATACGTTTGGGCTATTCGGGTACATTTCAGACTGTTACATACCTCCTACTGTCTGACAGGCATTTCAGGTGAGTTTCGTAAACCCTCCCTACTCAATTGAGATTCGGGCTAAAAAGTGTACATGTTTGTTTAACTGTTGATTGTTGATTTGATTAATTGTATGTATGATTATATATATATATATATATATATATATATATATATATATATATATATATATATATATATATATATATATATATATATATATATATATATATATATATATATATATATATATATATATATATATATATATATATATATATATATATATATATATATATATATATATATATATATATATATATATATATATATATATATATATATATATATATATATATATATATATATATATATATATATATATATATATATATATATATATATATATATATATATATATATATATATATATATATATATATATATATATATATATATATATATATATATATATATATATATATATATATATATATATATATATATATATATATATATATATATATATATATATATATATATATATATATATATATATATATATATATATATATATATATATATATATATATATATATATATATATATATATATATATATATATATATATATATATATATATATATATATATATATATATATATATATATATATATATATATATATATATATATATATATATATATATATATATATATATATATATATATATATATATATATATATATATATATATATATATATATATATATATATATATATATATATATATATATATATATATATATATATATATATATATATATATATATATATATATATATATATATATATATATATATATATATATATATATATATATATATATATATATATATATATATATATATATATATATATATATATATATATATATATATATATATATATATATATATATATATATATATATATATATATATATATATATATATATATATATATATATATATATATATATATATATATATATATATATATATATATATATATATATATATATATATATATATATATATATATATATATATATATATATATATATATATATATATATATATATATATATATATATATATATATATATATATATATATATATATATATATATATATATATATATATATATATATATATATATATATATATATATATATATATATATATATATATATATATATATATATATATATATATATATATATATATATATATATATATATATATATATATATATATATATATATATATATATATATATATATATATATATATATATATATATATATATATATATATATATATATATATATATATATATATATATATATATATATATATATATATATATATATATATATATATATATATATATATATATATATATATATATATATATATATATATATATATATATATATATATATATATATATATAATATCTTTCATTTCAATTTAATCTTTGTATATGTATATATTAAATTAATTTTATATATATATGTATATATATATATGTAAGTACCTGCAAAACACAAATAATAAACCGACATATAAACATATATATAAAGACCCCAATATGATCTCAATATATGCCAAGGTAATTTAATTGACAAACGGTAATTTACAAGATAAATTACAAGACTTGAATATAAAATACAGAACACATCTAGAATGCTTTTGTCACCGAGAAACATGCACCAACAGTCTCCCCTTGACACCAGCATCTAGATGTGGCCTTCAAGTCTTCGTTTGTCTTCCTAAGTGCTGGCCAAAAACCCTCTTCAGGAACTTCAGGAGTCGTCTACTTTCTCCTGCTCTTCTTCTTTTTTTTGACATGAATCTCCTTCTCAACTGAATCAGATTCAGTCAAAGATTCTTTTTGTTCTTTGCCTCTGCCTGCGACAATTCTACGAGCTCTTTCTTGATCAGCACGAGATCCTGGATCCTTGGGCTTGATCATGTCGGCCATTGCATTCTGATATGCCACGTCATCGTGTCCGAACTTTGTAAAGATCTCGTTCTTCAGAATCAAAGTGTCTGAAGAGTCAGATGATAGAACATCATCTCCAGAATGTAGACTATCAGTATCTTCACCGGATGTTGATTCCTCCTGATGACCAACCCCTTCTCCTACAGTTGGTCGTTCCTGGCACCAACACCTACATCTCCAGTTGGTGAGGGACAGCAGAAGCTTTCTCTTTTCCTTTATCTTCAGCTGTGGGGGCTCGAGAGGTACCAGCAACACCAGACTGGCTTTGCTCCCCCTGAGATATGGCAATCCTTATGCCAGTTGAAAATCTTGGAATCTCTTCTCTTTGTCTGCTAGGATCATCTCCCTCGTCCTCTCTTCTCTCCTTCCTAAGGGCATCATCCTTGCAGGTTGGCTGTATCTCCCCCTGAGATCTAAGATTTTCAATTATCTCATTCAGTTGGTCATAGTCGTCATCGAAGCTTGTCAGACTCGCAGTCTAGCTCTTTATCACCTCATTGTGGTTTTCCAATCTTTTGGCAATCTGCTTTAGGTGCTCAGACGTCTCAGATTGGATCTTTTGTAGAGCTCCCTGACTTGTCCGAAGCTGAGCATTCTTAGCCTTCAGCTCTTCAAGCTCCTGACGATGTGATTCTTCCTGCTTAGACAGATTCTCTGTTAAGCCAGCAACCAAAGCTCTCATATCAGCCATTTGCTTTTCCAACTCTGATATAGTATCATCGCTGGATTTTGAGCTGCTAGGTTGGGAAGAAATCACCGATGGTCGAGGAGGGATAGTCGGTGGAACAGTCGGTCTTGACTCTGACAATCTGATTGTGGATGCATGTGGTTGTTGGGTTGCAGAAGTTCCAACAACTGGAAGTGTAACTGTACTTTGAGGATTTGATGTCGAAGCTGCACTTGTAAATGATTCGAATGCAGACCCTGTTGCCGATAATCTGATTCTTGTTCTTGATGGCTCAACCGGTGCTCTCATCATTAATCCTTTACCTGCTCCCCTAGGTCTAACAGTTACCTCCTCAGTATCTCTCTGCACATGCTCAGACACACGCCCCAGTCCCTCTTCAACTGCCACATTCATCGTTGCACTGAGTCCAGGTGACTCATGAGTGCCAGATGTACCTTCGCCAGCTCTTCTCCTCCTTTTGAGCTGTTGAGGCAGACTATCTTCTTCTTCCTCCTCTTCAGGCTGGAAATCTGCATCAGCCTTCAGTTCCCTTTCAGAACGACCAGCACGTTTTGCTTGAAGAAGCCTACGTGCTCTCTCCCAAGGGTCCTTATGACCATCATCATCATCACTGGAGCTCTTCTCTTGATCGCTCTCAGTGGAATGAGGATCACTACTTGCCTCATCATCGGCCTCGTGATCCTCGAACAACTCGTCGATCTCTGCCGCTAGATCAGCCCGAGTGTCATACTGCTGAACCAGGTTTATAACATCATCAGGCTCCAACAGTTGGTGTGCAACCTCGGCAGCTTCATCAGCATTGCCTACACCCTGATCCACTTGTAAGAACAAATCTTAAACGGCTTCAGCGTTAAGTGGGGGTTGTTGCACTGGAGGTTGTTGTTGTTGTTGTTGTTGTTGTTGAACTTGGTGTGCTGCAGGTGGTGGTTGAGGAACATGCTGTGGAGCTGCAGCAACATTTTCTTCAACATCAGACCCATCGTGTGCAAATCCGTCATTGTCTGGTGCCACATATGCCAGATTTATGACTGCACCGAATAATTGTATGTCAGTCGGTCGAGCTGAAGGTGGGAGTGGACCTCTGTAATAGTAACTATCGCTAAATATGCGATTCGGCATGGTAGTTACTCGCTCGACAGGACCCACCTGTGGTAGATTGGGCAGGCGAGCGTTGATGATCATCATGATGAATCGAGGATACATCAAGAAACGCTTGTCGGCAGCTGCACCAATTTGCCTTCTAATCTCGTTGTAGAAGAAACGAGAAAAGCTATACGGCTTGTTCAGCACAAGGGAGACAACTTGAGACTGGGCTCGACATTCAGCTTGTCGTACCCCGACTTCCTGTTGCTAAGAGAAACCAAAATCACGTGACTGAAGAACTTCCACTTCCCATGAAGACAGTTCTTCGTGAAGGTGTTTTGGTTAGGCTCACCTACATAACCCATCCATTTGTATACTCCATATCTGAGTGCAAGTGGGTATGAGGTAGGACCGTTTGCTCCTCCCTCTTGGGCTTCAGTACCCAATCCAAGTATCTGGACCAAATCCGCAGGAGTGAACTGGATGACCTGATTATTCACCCGAGCTTCAATCCTCTGATTATTTCCAGCAATGTATCTAGCAGAGGCCCAGAATTGACGAAGATACGTTAAGTAGATCATCGGATCTGCAGTGAGAACCCTTTGAACTCTAGAGCGTTGAAAGAACTCTAGGATCTGAACAAACTCGGCTGCATTATCCTGGTGGACGTCCAAGTTAATCAAATAATTATGATTCTTGTGGAAGCGTCTCTTGGCCATCTGCAAAAAGATACAAACAACAACAAAAGATTAGCAACAACAAATAAAGTCGAACTTTAAAGCTCCTAACATTTTGTCAGCTCCTGAAACCCTTTGTTTCACTAACTGTCAAAAATGTTATCAACTTTAACCATCGACAAATAAGTTGAACGATAAAATTCTTAACGTTTTCCAAGATAGTGAAACCTATTGTTTCATAATCCTCCAAAACATCACCAATTTTATCGAATCAACACGTCGAAATTAAAACTTTCAACGTTTTCCAAGGTCGCGAAACCGTTTGTTTCATAACCTTCCAAAACATTTAGTTTTAATA
>CM067171.1:75736076-75741076 GCA_034093135.1 Erigeron breviscapus | reverse complement strand
CCAAACGAACTTTAAGTTCGTAAGAACTAATAAGTTCGTAAGTATATGCCAAACGAACTTTAAGTTCGTAAGAACTAATAAGTTCGTAAGTATATGCCAAACGAACTTTAAGTTCGTAAGAACTAATAAGTTCGTAAGTATATGCCAAACGAACTTTAAGTTCGTAAGAACTAATAAGTTCGTAAGTATATGCCAAACGAACTTTAAGTTCGTAAGAACTAATAAGTTCGTAAGTATATGCCAAACGAACTTTAAGTTCGTAAGAACTAATAAGTTCGTATGACCCAGCACAGTTTGTACGAGTTTGACAGCCCAGCCCATGTTCAGCCTATAAATAGAGATCTTAGGTTTAGGTTTTCAGTTGATGATTTAGTTGCAACGTTAGTCATTCACTAGGTTCTCAAGGTAGAGATCTATACCTTGAGATGCCGCCCAAAGAATCAGATGTCTACTCGTTTTATGTATTGTAATCTTATGATTAATACAAGATATGAGTTTTATACATCTGAATTTATCTCCTGTTCTTATTATCTTCTTGTGTATTTTCGTGTTCATCACCATTTTCATCATATAAACCTAAAGACGATTATAGATGGATTCCGCACATCTATGACTGTATAGATCTCGTGTTAAACGATCCGGGAACGTGTCTCAACACGTTTTCCAACAATAAGGTAAATTGCACTTTCTAATTTGACTCATTTGAGAATTTTCCCGTTTTGAAATTTTTCCGAAGTCCTAGAACAAGCAAATTCCTTATACACACATATGGTGTAATATTTGACCGGTTGATACGTGTTTTGTTTCATATTTTAAAAATTTTACAAGTCATGAAACACGCATATAAAGTAACAACACGCAAATGGCTCAATAGCACGCAAATGCAGTGACACCCAATCAAAACCTAACCCAGTTGATTTGAACCCCAAAACTCCTAAATCTGGTACAAATAGCATCCTATAGGTCCATTTCTCCATCCATAACATGTTAATAGTCCCATTTAGTGATTTTATACTCGAAATAAAAACCCTAAATATTTGGCCATTTAAACACGAAATCTGGACTTAGAAATCTTGTTAATCATATACCATCGTTCGTACAGTGTTAAGGGAAGTGTTTCTTGTGTCTTAAACACGAATGGATCAAGTCTTAGTGAATCGAAAATGGGTGAACAGTGCTCGGACACGGAACGCGCAAATATGGAGGGTTTTGACAGAACACGCAAATTACTTTAAATTTGCAATAAATGTGTGTTTTTGTCACTTTATATACCCACACATAACACGCAAGCCCTAAATTGACACACAAACACGCATATCCGACCCAAGTTGGCAGAACATGCATATGAGGCCCAACAACACGCAAAGTAAGCCCACTTGACAAACACGCATATTGAGCCCACTTGGCAAAACACGCATATTTAGTCCACTTGGCAGAACTCGCATATTACACTTAGCCTACTTTTCGATTCATGTGAACCTTGACTTTCTAAAAAGTCAACCTTCACGAACTTGATTAACACTTTGAAAATTCACCAAGAATTTTCTCGAACCCTATAAGACAGATACAAAAACCTATTTTGTATCACTATTATCCGTATTTTTCTCGATAAAGAGATTCTTGATAGTTGTCACCACTTGAACAAACCTACGATGTATAATCATTAAATCAAGACCCGATATGTCACTATTTAATGAATTACAAAGTACCATTGTTAAGTATTTGACAATGACAGACATTGCACACAACAATGCTGTTTAATCTTGTAAATTTGCTCCAACCCTACACAAAACACTCAAAGCATAGAATATTGAACAAAAATACATAAAAATTCAAATATAACAAAAATAAAGAGATAAGGTTGAATAACAAGATAACCAAACTCTTAATCTTCATTTTCGTCTCCGTTTGAATTTTGGTGAGTTGTCGGTGTGTAAGTGTACTCTACTTGACCTACAAGATTGAGCTTTCTTCATTCCGGACTGGATAGACTCAATTTTCATACACTTAAGAGACCCTTTATCTTCCTGGTTGACACACATCCTGTTAAGATAAATAATTCTGCACACTCAAACAAACTCGTGAGATCCAGACAACACATGTATTAATCTCAAGGGTAAATAATTGAACTCGAAAACACTTAAACAGATATATAACAGATAATAAACAATAAATTCTCCTTTAGAGGGATAAGAATCTAAGCAATTATCATGTTAGCCCACATAATAAGCATTTTCTATTCAATTATTCAAAGTAAATTGCAAATCAAAATATAAATCAAATATATCAAGTAATTGACTCTGTTTGACCTATTTTGACCGAAACCTTAAGTACTTAACCTAACCTTTCGAGCAATTTACATACAAGACCTAACCTAAGGTGTACTAAACACACTTAAATTAAAGTCTTAACCTACACTCCGTCCATATCACGACACACGCTTATTCGGTGTTCAATAAGAACGCAGTTGAGTCCTCCTAGAAACTAGATACCCTATTTAGCAATGTCTCTCGTGCAATAGAACCCTATTATTAGCAATATACATTACGGAGCATAAAGTTATAAAATAAATCACATTAATTTTAAATTCAAATTAATCTAATAAATCTTATAATAGTCATGCTTAATACTGTATATTTAACAGGTATCGGAGAGACTAGTTTCTGCGAAAGAGATCAGATGTGGCAATTACATAAGTCTGCAAAAGGAAGCAATTTTCCATTATTATTATATATGAACAATGATCCAAGACGATTACCGGTATATTTGTCCTCTTAAACATTCGGTGTGTCCAGTTTTTCCTTTGCTTTGTGAACACTTTCAGCGTACTCTGCCCAAGGACAGTCACCATGTATACCGAGTAGCCTAGTAATGTACACTTATCAAGTTTGTGAATCTGTAGGACCCAAGTTTAGATACACTCTCACAATCAACAAAGCATCAAAATTAAGATATTTGGTGAGTATATAACAAAGTCTTTAAGAATCAGGCCAGCGGTTCGCAGGTCGATACTCACGTATCGCAAAGAGACATACACCCGATTCACGTACAAGAATATACCCAATGCCCAAGTGCACTAAGTACGCGTATATGTGTGACGAATAAGCATTTATGAAAACCCGTGGCTTTCGATGAGACCCGTGTAGCGAACTTTGGGCCAACCTATCCCAAGCTTGATCAGAGACTTTAGGTAGTCTAGGTATAACAAAGATACCCCGAGGACTTACTTGTTTGAATCTCAAAGGCCACATTAGCTTCATTTTTAGCAACCAACAAAGATATTTCTGAAATATCTTGTCACACACATACTTCCTATAGCAATACATATATTTCCGAAATATATGTACCCGAGACTTTCCATATACAGACCAAATATGCAAAATAATAACACTAAATCTTTCATAAGATTTAAGGACCAGCTCAATTTAGCAACTAAAGAGCAGGCATACAAGGCCATATATCTAAACAAGTGTCCCACAGAAGCATTGTATCTATTAAGATCAGATTATGGAAAAACCTTAACACTTTATGTCTACCGATACATCATATGATGAAGTCATTGAACAAAGCAGTTTAAGTACATTAAGCAGACCTAAGAGCCACTAGTTATCTTCACGTCTCAACACTAAAGTAGTAACTACTCCCCCTTAAACCATTATTATATTTTTTTGTTATTTTATTGTTTTTTTTTTATATATTTTATAACCATTATATATATATATTTGCATTTTCTCCTTTTTCTTTTATTTTATAAAATATAAGAGGTTCTAGAGAGACAGTAGCTAAGGGTTTCTCATTCCAGTCAATTGGACTAGCAACTCAAAACGCGATCGATCAAAGGCCTTAGTGTAAAAATCATATATAAATCAACTTGCACATTCATCATAGGATAACAAACATTAAACAAATAACAATGCTATCACAAATGATTTATTAACAAGCATAAAATAAAGTAATTCAGATTACATCTTAACTACACAAGGAAAGATTTCACCTGACATGTGATCAGAAGTGATCAACATAAAACACCTTATATATACTCGTTTTTCCCAAATACGTTCTTTTATAAACAAATTATAAATAACATACAAGGGACTTGCACCATGATTTACAATGACATAATAAAACAAAAGTTCGATAACCCAATATGTTATCTAATAAAAATTTGCCTAGGATTCAGTCACCGATCACCGAAATACATGGTCCTCTCTAACTGTATCCTCCTGCACGAAAGATAGGCGCCTAGTTGCGAAACGGCACCCAAGCCTCAGTAGACTTGAATTTACCGTCCTTATCTTTCACTGAGACATTCGTCCAATATCCATCACTCTCAGTGGGAGTCTTGGATTTTGACGTTTGTCGATTGTTTCTTGGCACCCTCTCAGGAGATAAATCAATCTTTCTGTTAGAAATATAAATGTAGTAGTTGATTTGTGTACCTTATGTTAATTTGTAGTTATATTGTAAACTTGTTACAATGGAAGGGGGCATAGTGTAAATAGCTCATATGTATATAAACCCCCTCCATTATGTTAATTGTAACCTTTGAACCCATAATACAATCCAATCTTTCCCTGACATCTCTCTACTCTCTCTCTCTAGAAACCACCATTAACACACACATTTACACACACAAAAGCTCGAATTCTATTCTTAACAATTGGTATCAGAGCACAATCAGAGTTGCTGAACGATCCAAAAGCTTTTTACAAGCTTAATTTGTGCTTAATTTCAGAATTTGAGTAATTTTTCTGAAAGGTTCATTTGCAGAGCTCACTGTTTCAGTGATTCCTGCAAATTAAGTGTGTTTCTGTTCTAATTTTGTTCACCGATCGATTCAATATCAGTATATCTTCCTTCGCTATCATTTTCAGAAGCTAATTTCATCATTTGAGTTGTTTTTGATCGAGCTCTACAAATCGCATGTTCATGAGGGTTTGATTTCCAGTTGAAATTAGCATCTAATTTGTTTGAGGATTTGTGCGCATTGATTTTCTGAA